>CM032454.1:124978176-125028709 GCA_019049505.1 Pachyrhynchus sulphureomaculatus
CAGCAAAAGAAATTTATAAAAATTCTTAAATAAAGAAAAAAAATAAAAAAATGATTCTAGTGCAAAACACTTACACTAAAAAGAAAAAGTCTTGTCAGACCATTTAGCACTAGGCCAAAAAAAAAAATATCTGGATAAAATATCCAGACAAACGCTCGGGAAAAATCTCATCAATGCTCTAGCTCACAGCCAAGAGAACATTCTAAATCTAGTATCACTACTAGTCGCACTCGGAAAATAATCGCACTCTATCGCGCAATGTCGACGTCCTAAGACACCTAGACATGCTAAAATCGCTAGGGAAAACGCTCTGGTTGATCGCCAGAAAACACGTCAGCTTATCGCCAACAAAACACTCTGGTATATCGCCAGAAAAAACTCGGCTCCTCGCCAAGAAAACACTCGGTAAATAGTCCTCGACTACACAAAGCCTGCGTTCTCAAAGAACAATCTCGCCATTAACATAGTGAGCAGCTATAAAAGCTAACAATACCACTATAGGCACAGTGAATAGCCATAAAAGCTAAAATTCACTCTAAACACAGTGAATAGCTATAAAAGCTAAAATTCACCAAACTGAATGATCCTGCTTCAAAAAGCAATGTTCACTAAGAACAGAATGATTAGTCTGCGCACAACTAACATTCAAGGAAACATTCCCAACATAACTATATGAGACAGCAAGTCTCGAAATAGGACCTCCCTAAAGTCATAATCCTAAATATAGGAGTCCATAAGCAAAACGACTCAAAATCTCGCATTTTGAGCACATGCCCTCAGGCAACCAACATACACCGAAATATTGTAACATTCATTTTTTCCTGGATTTTAAGACCATGCAATGTTACTGATTCTTCACTTCAAATTGTATTTATTTTTATTTTAAAATATCGACCGGTATATTAAACAAAAGTTTCAGGACATTCAGTATATACTGTGTGGTGCGGGTTGCTGATCGAACCTACCGCCAGGCCGCGATTGGCGAAATGTTTGACCCGGAGTTTTGATTGGAGCGTCCGGATATTACCGGTAAAAATCGCACGATTATTTAAGGGCCTGAGAAACTACCAGCGAGGCTTTTTTCGATCGAGCCACAGACCAGGCAGTACCGTCTAGCCGAGAGGCTATTTTCCATCTAGCCGAAGTAGGCTAATTTTCTTCAGAACCCGCTAAGTAAAAGTACCAGTTTCGACCATAAAAGCTGTAGTGAGCTTTCTAAGTGTTAAGAAAAAGTGTGAAATCGGGCGAAGTCCATCACAGCAGGACTGAAAAACAGTAAGTCAACAAAACTCCCTCCAATAGACTTATTTAAGAGCAGTGCATTAACAGCAATGAATAACAGACAAAAAAGTGAAGTGTAAAACACGATGTCTCGCCTTCGGGGGTTGTAAAAGTTTAAAGTTTAAATGTAACAACTACTATTTAGGCTAGAATTTTTTTGGTATAACTGTAAAGGTTAGAACTTTTTATTTTCATTTTAAAAATATGAATAAATTCTTTTTTTTTTTGATTGATTAAAGCTAGTGTCTCACTGAATAGTTATTTTTCTTTTCAGGATCAGTTGTGCTAGACTAATTTCTTTTTAGTAATATCCATAAAACACTTCAGTTTTTTCTCATTTTTCTTAGCTGAAGTTAAATCCTTTCTATTTTAAAATGAGTGGTGCCCAAAAAAGTCGTACAACTGAAGTTTTTTAAAAAATAGAAAATAATTCCAAAAAGACGTAAGACAAATATCTCTTACCCATATCTCTCTACCAAACAAAACTGAGCTAGTGTTTCTTTAATTTCTTTAGTTCCTTTAAAATCAGGTTTCACTCAATTCATTATCAGAAATTAAAGCGGGGGGCTGCAAGAAAATTGTGCTTAAGCTTGGGGCGTCCAATATTCAAACGGTACAAAATGACGCAGTCTACATGGGGCGAAAAATAAAGCAAAATTAGCACACCTTACAAAATTACGCCCAAGCTTGGGGAAACATTTTTTCACAAGATACAAAATAGCGCTGTCAACGCGGGGCTTTTGGAATTTTATTTTTTAAAAAAGGGTTCAGTGTACTAGCTTTCGAACAAAATAAAAGCTCTAACTTTGCAGATATTTTATTTCATGATACTTATTAAACGAAACTACACTATAGCAGTAAGACAAAAGCAGGAAATTTGTGGAATTTTTTATTTCAATTTATCTGATATAGATATTTGAATTTTGTTGTCGACTCTAAGATAAGAGATTCCTACTTTTTTCTTAACAGCTACCTTTATAGTTCAGATTTGCAGATGTGCTGGTTTACTTTAATTTTTACAGTGTTAGATTTTGCGGGTTAACCGAACAAAAAAACTGTTCTTTTTTCTCACCTATATTTTGCATGAATATTAAAAATACTTTGCTGATAGACGAAACGATATTTGGAGATTTTTTATAGGAAATTCTTAAGATATTAGTAAAAGAATTTTAATAGAAGGCAATACAAGATTTTTTAAATGTTTGATAAAGAAGTTTACATATTTTAAGTGCCTTTACGTATTTTTTATTTAGACGATTGGGAGCACAGGAGAAATATTATTACGATTTTTTTAAAACAGTTCTTTTAAATTTTATTCATTTATGATGGAAGCCGTCAATTTTAAAGTCAATCACTTACTGGAAAATGAATTAGACTATGAACTGAAAATCCGTCGTATTTTCTCAGAACGTCCGGTCGCGGATAAAAGAAAGATTCTAACGAGGATCTTAAGTAAAGAAATATTCCAATAGATCAGATTGGACTAAATAGTTACAAAAAGTTTCAGATTTTTTTTAAGTCTAATAAAAATTCTCCTTCTCAAATTAAAACTCCTGCTTCTCCAAATGGTCACATGTCTCCTTTATTCGTGCATAAATATTTAGATAATGGACCGCATATAAAGATTATTAGGTGCCCATTTCTCGGCTTTATTTGACTCTGGTGCAAATGCCTCCGTTTTAGGTCAGAATGGTATTAAGATTTTAAGTCGTTTAAGTATAAAAATATGCCACGTCAAAAATAGAAGTGTTACCACTGCAGATGGCAGCCGTCTAAAAGTTTTAGGTAAGGTTGAGTTGCCGCTAGTCTGCAATGGTCATTGTTGAGTAATTTCTGCTCTAGTAGTACCTTCTCTATCACACACTTTGGTTTTAGGATGTGATTTTGCACAAAAATTCGGAATTCTAGTAAATTTTAAAATAATTCGTGGTATCCACAGTCCCTAGAAGTCAACTCTCAAACAAGTTTTAAAGATTGTTATTCAGAAAGTTCTTTAGAAAACCTTTTCTCGCGTCTATGTACCCTTGATGATCTCTCGCGGACGGAACGCGTAAAAGCAGAAAAAGTAATAAGCTCTTTCAATGAAATAAGTAGTAAAGATAGGTTAGGCCGAACGAATAAAATCACCATGTCTATAGATACGGCTGAAGCCAGTCCGGTAAAGACAAGGCCCTTCGCCATGTCTCCTTATATGTCAAAAGTACTAAAAGAAAGCTCAACGAGGTCAGCAAATTTGATAACTACCCATTACCGAACATCGACAGAATTTTGACATCACTCAGGAATGCTAAGTATGTATCTTCGATAGACCTTAGAAAGGCTTTCTGGCAAATTCCTTTAGACAAATCCTCTAAGGAAAAGACCGCTTTTGCAGTAGTAGGCCGAGGTCTATTTCAGTTCGTCACTATGCCGTTTGGTCTAAAGAACGCTGCTCAAACTCAGCAACGTTTAGTGGACGCTATATTTGGTCCGAAATATGAGCCACATATTTTTACCTATCTCGATGATATTTTAGTAACATCGGAAGACTTCGAATCGCATATTCGCTTACTTAAGGAAGTAAAAGATAAATTGAAAGAGGCCGGACTGACGATAAATTTGAGCAAATGTGATTTTTTCAAAACTTCTCTAAAGTTTTTAGGCTATATTGTAGGCTCAAATTCCTTGCGTACCGATCCGGATAAAGTAGCAAGCATGGTTAATTATGCGAGACCTACTAATACTACGGAAGTTAAGCGTTTCGTAGGAATGTGTTCATGGTACAGACGTTTCATTGAGAATTTTTCTACCCTGTTGTCGCCTATTAATGATCTTTTGAAAGGACAAAAAAAAGGATAATCGATAGATTGGACAAAGGCAGCCGAAGAATCTTTTATAAAGATTAAAGAGCTATTGGTTTCAGCTCCCATTTTATCCCAACCAGACTTTTTCCAACAGTTTTATATTTCTAGTGATGCTTCTAATACCGGTTTAGGGGGCGTCCTAACACAGAAAATCAATGGTGAGGAAAGAGTGATAGCGTATGCCAGTAGAACTTTATCAAAGGCTGAACGTAACTATTCGGTTGTTGAAAAAGAATGTTTAGCCGTACTCTTTAACATCGAAAAGTTTCGACCCTACATAGAAGGTGTTCCTTTCACGGTCATAACAGATCATTATAGTTTATTGTGGCTTAATTCTATTAAAAACCCTAGTGGCAAACTAGCGCGTTGGGCGATTAGGCGATGAGACAACATGCGTTTAAAATGCGTTTTGATATCTTAAAGTTTGTGAGGACTTGTGAAGTATGTGGAGCGCCGAAATCTCCATACGCACTACCTATGGGACTGATGGGAAAAGAGAAAACGGTTATTTACCCTTTCCAAGTCATAGCAGCTGATCTACTAGGTCCATTTCCACGTTCAAAAAAGGGAAATAAATGACTTTTCGTAATTTCTTGCTGGTTAACCAAGTATACCGTGTTATTTCTTTTGAAAAGCTCTAAAGCCGAATGCTTTTTGAAAATTTTAGAAAACGATATTTTTCTAATCCACGGAGTTTCATCGCTTTCGATATGCGATAACGGTACTCAGTTTACTTCTGGGTGTCTTAAGAGCTTAAGTGAGACATATAGTTTTAACATACGTTTCAATCCCGTGTGCCCTCTACAATATGATTTCGTTCAAAATAATATTCGTTGATTCACGAGATAATTCGGGATAAAGGAATTTCAAAGATTCAAACACGAAGTAACCGGGTTTACACCGTCTTTCTTAGTTTACGGCAGACAGATACATCTATCTGGATCGTATTATAAAAATTTAGATTTGGATGTCAATGTTGACAGCGAAATAATTCCGAGTAACAGGGGTGAGTATGCCGAAAATTTAAAGGGTTTAAAGGATATTTTCACCGACGTGCGTAGTAAGATACATAAGGCTTATGAACGGAACAGTAAGTCTTACAACCTTAGGAAAAGGGATTTTGCCTTTAATATAGGTGATCACGTTTGGCGAAAAAATAAAATTCTTTCCAGTGCAGCAGATAAATTCACATCTAAGTTGGTACCTAAGTATGTGCATTGCGTGATTAGAGAAAAGATTTCAGACTTAGTTTATGGTTTAGTTAATTTAGATGGGACTAAAATAGGACGATGGCATATTAAAGACTTAAAACCATTCAATGAACCTAACCCTAATGAAAGTTTGTCAGAAGAAGAATAATTTATATTTACATTATCTTAATTGCTTTAATTTATTTTTTTTATGTTGCTCTGTAGAGGTGACGACCTCGTTTTTTTGACTGTTATAAAAGTTGAGCTGAGGATAGCTTACTTTTATAGTTTTTGCTAAGGTTTTGGGTATTGGCCATATCCCAAACTCAGGTTGATTGTAGTTGATGTTTAGCATCGACTCAGCTGTTGCGAGCTTGCGAAAGAGTCACACTCAGGATATATCATAAGACTGGTATGTCGGTGGTCGCGGGATTTGATTTGCTTATGACCCCAAATAATATCCAGTTCTTGACACTTGGAAGCGAAATTTTGATTAGAGGCAATCCAAGGTGATCTTGAGTTAGGACAAGCGCAAGATGGAGCTCGTGTTGTATGATGTAGAGTCAAAATTATAAGAGCAATTTCAAAGTTTGCTACCCGAGAGGGAGTATTTTTATTACCTTAGTGGTATATTTTGGGTGCAATTAAGAGTAAATTGATTTTGGTTTATCCAGTAAGTCTAAGACTTGGATTATTTTGATTTAGATCTTCTTCTGAATTGACAAACTGAGGGTATTTTCTATTTTTTTTTCAGAGCCGTTTAAACGTTACCTTTGAGTCACAAATTTTTTAAAATTTTTTTTGCATGGACTCATAGGCATATGTTGAGTTTTTTCGGTTTACTATCAGATGGATAGAAAATTGAAGTTCTGCAGGAGAACTAAAGGCTGATCATTTACAGGAGATGAGAGCAGAGTAAGACAGTCGTTTCACAAAGAAATGATCAAAATCTGATGCCGAGATGAGAACCTTGTCAAGAGAGGCTAAGCGCAGTGAAGGAAGATTCCTAACCGAATTTTTAGATTTCCAAGAGGTAATCTAGAAGTTTGGGCTGACAGAAAACGGTTATGCCTGATACCTGTAGCAGTTTCTTCTAGAGGCTATTGTCTAGGGAGACGATTAACACCATGATCAAATATTTTAGCTGTCAACGATGTTTTCTTCTTGTTTCTGATTAAGCTGGAAAAGCTCTTGTCGTCTTCAAAAGTTTTGTTGCGTTGCTACCGAAAATTTGAGAAATTTTTTTTGCTTCATGTTGCTTTTTAAGCTCATTTTCGTTTTTTGGAAATTTCCGTTAGAAGCTTGGTTAAGTCAACCTTGTAAACCTTTTAGGTTGTATCCCATGAGTTATCTGTTTTTACAGGCTGAGATGCACCGGGTGCTAACAGATGCCGTTACGACGTTTGGCAGGGAGTTAGTCTTCCTGAGGAACAGACTGATTGGAAGGGTAGTCTATGGGGGGTGAACGTTTGACCTTTGGGACCTTTAAAGGTTTTGTTACCCAATGGTTATTTCTATTTGAACCAAAGGAGAGCCTAACTACTGTAGTCGACCTCAGCTCCAATTAGCCTATTAGTGGTGACAGGCTGTTGGCAGTAGTGTATTTCGGAACACCCTATTGATTAATTTTTTTGACTTATGGTGGTGTGGTAGACACCGTTTTAGTTTAGTGGATGCTATAATCTACTCCCTTTTGTTGGTGGACTCCAGGGTCACCAATTCTGTATTTTTTTTGTCTCCACCTTTCAGTATATCGTGGTGAAGTGTTTGTCTCCTGTTATGTGGGATGGATTGAATGTTTTTCGTTGTTGTTCTAGGGCGAGACCAGTACACGAGGGTTCTTCATGCAACTTGAAGAGGCGCAATGCTGGTTAAGTTTTATTTTCTCTGGGTAGCCACCCTGAAGAATGACGGAGAGCGTTTTTTTTTCTGGCTCATGTTTCTAGGCAGATTTGTCACTTTGGTGCGATGTGCCGAAGATTTGATTAGCTTTGCTAAGAGCTTTCACCAAGCTCAGTATGGAGTAATCATCACCTAGAGTTAGGGATTTGAACTCCTGTATATATTTCTGTATATATTACTGTACATATTTCTGTATATATTTCGGTGTATGTTGGTTGCCTGAGGGCATGTGCTCAAAATGCGAGATTTTGAGTCGTTTTGCTTATGGACTCCTATATAGGATTATGACTTTAGGGAGGTCCTATTTCGAGACTTGCTGTCTCATATAGTTATGTTGGGAATGTTTCCTAGAACGTTAGTTGCGCGCAGACTAATCATTCTGTTCTTAGTGAACATTGCTTTTTGAAGCAGGATCATTCAGTTTAGTGAATTTTAGCTTTTATAGCTATTCACGGTGTTTAGAGTGAATTTTAGCTTTTATAGCTATTCACTGTGTTAAGAGTGAATTTTAGCTTTTGTAGCTATTCACTGCGCTTATAGTGATTTAGTTAGCTTTTATAGCTGCTCACTATGATCATGGCGAGTTTGTTCTTTTAGAACGCAGACTTTGTGTAGTCGAGGACTATTTACAGAGTGTTTTCTTGGCGAGGAGCCGAGCTTTTTCTGGTGATATACCAGAGTGTTTTCTTGGCGAGGAGCCGAGCTTTTTCTGGTGATATACCAGAGTGTTTTGTTGGCGATAAGCTGACGTGTTTTCTGGCGATCAACCAGAGCGTTTTCCCTAGCGATTTTAGCATGTCTAGATGTCTTAGGACGTCGACATTGCGATATAGAGTGCGATTATTTTCCGAGTGCGACTAGTAGTGATACTAGATTTAGAATGTTCTCTTAGCGATGAGCTAGAGCATGGATGGCGATTTTTCCCGAGCGTTTGTCTGGATATTTATCCAGATATTTTTTTTTTGGCCTAGTGCTAAATGGTCTGACAAGACTTTTTCTTTTTAGTGTAAGTGTTTGCACTAGAATCATTTTTTATTTTTTTCTTTATTTAAGAATTTTATAAATTTCTTTTGCTGAAATAAAAAATTTTCAGACAATCCTTAAAAGATTTTAAGGGGGGTGTTCATATTTTATTTCAGTTCACTTTTTTTTTTGATTTAGACAAGTCTAGACAGTTATTTTTTTGTTTTGGTAACAATAACAGAGCTGATTCTTTTATATAAGAAGACCGCGATTGTTACTTTGAACAGGTATTTCTTATGTTCATGCAAGGATTTTTATTTGCTTTTTGATGTACTTAACCTCAGTGCTTAATTAAGTTAAGTCTACTTATAAGATTCTTGTGTACATGCAAAAATTTTCATTTGGTTGTCATTGTACTTAATATTAGTGCTTAATAGAATTAAGTCTAGTAGTAAGGACCGAAGTTTGTAATTTTGTTTTAAGTTCTGACCTTAGTATTAAGTGATAGTGTACCACTTTGTACCTTTTCATCAGTAGCCTTAGTTTAATAGACTAGTGTAGTCTATTTCTTTTTGGAAGGGGGTAAATGTAACATTCATTTTTTCCTGGATTTTAAGACCATGCAATGTTACTGATTCTTCACTTCAAATTGTATTTATTTTTTATTTTAAAATATCGACCGGTATATTAAACAAAAGTTTCAGGACATTCAGTATATACTGTGTGGTGCGGGTTGCTGATCGAACCTACCGCCAGGCCGCGATTGGCGAAATGTTTGACCCGGAGTTTTGATTGGAGCGTCCGGATATTACCGGTAAAAATCGCACGATTATTTAAGGGCCTGAGAAACTACCAGCGAGGCTTTTTTCGATCGAGCCACAGACCAGGCAGTACCGTCTAGCCGAGAGGCTATTTTCCATCTAGCCGAAGTAGGCTAATTTTCTTCAGAACCCGCTAAGTAAAAGTACCAGTTTCGACCATAAAAGCTGTAGTGAGCTTTCTAAGTGTTAAGAAAAAGTGTGAAATCGGGCGAAGTCCATCACAGCAGGACTGAAAAACAGTAAGTCAACAAAACTCCCTCCAATAGACTTATTTAAGAGCAGTGCATTAACAGCAATGAATAACAGACAAAAAAGTGAAGTGTAAAACACGATGTCTCGCCTTCGGGGGTTGTAAAAGTTTAAAGTTTAAATGTAACAACTACTATTTAGGCTAGAATTTTTTGGTATAACTGTAAAGGTTAGAACTTTTTATTTTCATTTTAAAAATATGAATAAATTCTTTTTTTTGTTGATTAAAGCTAGTGTCTCACTGAATAGTTATTTTTCTTTTCAGGATCAGTTGTGCTAGACTAATTTCTTTTTAGTAATATCCATAAAACACTTCAGTTTTTTCTCATTTTTCTTAGCTGAAGTTAAATCCTTTCTATTTTAAAATGAGTGGTGCCCAAAAAAGTCGTACAACTGAAGTTTTTTAAAAAATAGAAAATAATTCCAAAAAGACGTAAGACAAATATCTCTTACCCATATCTCTCTACCAAAGAAAACTGAGCTAGTGTTTCTTTAATTTCTTTAGTTCCTTTAAAATCAGGTTTCACTCAATTCATTATCAGAAATTAAAGCGGGGCTGCAAGAAAATTGTGCTTAAGCTTGGGGCGTCCAATATTCAAACGGTACAAAATGACGCAGTCTACATGGGGCGAAAAATAAAGCAAAATTAGCACACCTTACAAAATTACGCCCAAGCTTGGGGAAACATTTTTTCACACGATACAATATATACAGAAATATGTACAGAAATATATACAGAAATACATACAGAAATACATACAGGAGTTCAAATCCCAAACTCTTGGTTATGATAACTCCATACTGAGCTTGGTGAAAGCTCTTAGCAAAAGCTAATCAAATCTTCGGCACATCGCACCAAAGTGACAAATCTGCCTAGAAACATGAGCCGGAAAAAAAAAACGCCCTCCGTCATTCTTCAGGGTGGCTACACAGAGATATAAAACTTAACCAGCATTGCGCTTCTCCAAGTTGCATGAAGAACCCTCGTGTACTGGTCTCGCCCTAGAACAACAACGAAAAACATTCAATCCATCCCACATAACAGGAGACAAACACCTCACCACGATATACTGAATGGTGGAGACAATAAAATACAGAATTGGTGACCCTGGTGTCCACCAACAAAAGGGAGTAGATTAAAGCATCCACTAAACTGAAACGGTGTCTACCACACCACCATAAGTCAAAAAAAATTAATCAATAGGGTGTTCCGAAACACACTACTGCCAACAGCCTGTCACCACTAATAGGCTAATTGGAGCTGAGGTCGACTACAGTAGCTAGGCTCTCCTTTGGTTCAAATAGAAATAACCATTGGGTAACAAAACCTCTAAAGGTCCCAAAGGTCAAACGTTCGCCCCCCATAGACTACCCTTCCAATCAGTCTGTTCCTCAGGAAGACTAACTCCCTGCCAAACGTCGTAACGGCATCTGTTAGCACCCGGTGCATCACAGCCTGTAAAAACAAATAACTCATGGTATACAACCTAAAAGGTTTACAAGGTTGACTTAACCAAGCTTCTAACGGAAATTTCCAAACTACGGAAATGAGCTTAAAAGGCTACATGAAGCAAAAATTTCTCTATTTTTCGGTGGCAACGCAACAAAACTTTTGAAGACGACAAAAGCTTTTCCAGCTTAATCAGAAACAAGAAGAAAACATCGTTGACAGCTAGAATATTCGATCATGGTGTTAATCGTCTTCCTAGACAATAGCCTCTAGAAGAAACTGCTACAGGTATCAGGCATAACCGTTTTCTGTCAGCCCAAACTTCTAGATTATCTGGTGAAAATCTAAAAATTCGGTTAGGAATCTTCCTTCACTGCGCTTAGCCTCTCTTGACAAGGTTCTCATCTCGGTATCAGATTTTGATCATTTCTTTGTGAAACGACTGTCTTACTCTGCTCTCATCTCTTGTAAATGGTCAGCCTTTAGTTCTCCTGCAGGACTTCAATTTCCTATCTATCTGATAGTATACCGAAAAAACTCAACATACGCCTATGAGTCTATGCAAAAAAATTTAAAAAAGTTAGTGACTCAAAGGTAACGTTTAAACGGCCCTGAAAAAAAGTAGAAAATACCCTCAGTTTGTCAATTCAGAAGAAGATCTAAATCAAAATAATCCAAGTCTTAGACTTACTGGATAAACCAAAATCAATTTACTCTTAATTGCACCGAAAATATACCACTAAGGTAATAGAAATACACCCACTCGGGTAACAAACTTTGAAATTGCTCATAAAAATTTTGACTCTACATCACCCTACACGAGCTACATCTTGCGCTTGTCCTAACTCAGGATCACCTTGGATTGCCTCTAATCAAAATTTCGCTTCCAAGTGTCAAGAACCGGATATTATTTGGGGTCATCAGCAAATCAAATCCCGCGACCACCGACATACCAGTCTTATGATATATCCTGAGTGTGACTCCTTCGCAAGCTCGCAAAACTGAGTCGATGCTAAACATCAACCACAATCAACCTAAGTTTGGGATATGGCCAATACCCAAAACCTTAGCATTAAACAATAAAAGTAAGCTATTCTCTGCTCAACTTTTATAACAGTCAAAAAAAACGAGGTCGTCACCTCTACAGAGCAACATCAAAAAAAAATTTAAGCAATTAAGATAATGTAAATATAAATTATTCTTCTCCTGACAAACTTTCACTAGGGTTAGGTCCGTTGAATGGTTTTAAGTCTTTAATATGCCATCGTCCTATTTTAGTCCCATCTAAATTAACTAAACCATAAACTAAATCTGAAATCTTCTCTCTAATCACGCAATGCACATACTTAGGTACCAACTTAGATGTGAATTTATCAGCTGCACTGGAAAGAATTTTATTTTTTCGCCAAACGTGATCACCTATCTTAAAGGAAAAATCCCTTTTTCTAAGGTTGTAAGACTTACTGTTCCGTTCATAAGCCTTACGTATCCTACTACGCACGTCGGTGAAAATATCTTTTAAACCCTTTAAATTTTCGGCATACGCACCCCTGTTACCCGGAATTATTTCGCTGTCAACATTGACATCCAAATCTAAATTTTTATAATACGATCCGGATAGAGGTATATGTCTGCCGTAAACTAAGAAAGACGGTGTGAACCCTGTTACTTCGTGTCTTGCGGTATTTATTGCTTGTTGGATTTTGGAAATATTGCCATCCCAAGTGTCATGTGAATCCACGTAACTTCTTAAAGCGGTCCCGACTGTTCGGTTATTACGTTCCACAAAATTACATTGGGGAGAGTACACGGGATTAAAACGGATGTTAAAACCATAAGTTTCACTTAAGCTCTTAAAACTCTTAGAGGTAAACTGAGTACCGTTATCGCATATTAAGAGCGATGGAACACCGTGGATTAGAAAGACGTCATTTTCCAAAATTCTCTCTATATATCCAGCTTTAGAGCTTTTCAAAGGAAATAGCATGGTATACTTTGTAAACCAGCAAGAAACCACGAGAAGCCATTTATTTCCCCTTTTTGAACGTGGGAATGGGCCTACTAGATCAGCTGCTATGACTTGAAAAGGGTAATTAACCGTTTTCTCTTTTCCCTTCAGTCCCATAGGTAGTGCATTTGGAGATTTCTGCGCTCCACATACTTCACAAGTCCTCACAAACTTTACGATGTCAAAACGCATTTTTGGCCAATAATACTGTTCCTGAACCCTGTAAAGAGTTTTATAAAAACCAAAATGACCAGAAGTAGGAGGAGTGTGACACATGTCTATAATTTCCTCTCTCTGCGGTTTAGGAACTAGAATTTTCCACTCGGGTACATTAACTTTTAAAGGCAACTGGTTTGGGATAAATTTGTACACGAAATCATTTTCCACCTTCCACTGCGGAAAATTTTGAGGAAGTTCTTTAATTTGCTGCCGTAAATTATCGTACCATGGATCTATACGATCGATATCAACTGTATCTATTCTTACGTCAATTTGTGCATTAAGACTGTTTTCGTCCACTGTATGATCTGGGATTCTTGACAAAGCGTCAGGAATAACATTGTGGACTCCTTTTCTATGAATTAAATTAAACGTATGTTGTCTCAACCTAATCGCCCAACGCGCTAGTTTGCCACTAGGGTTTTTAATAGAATTAAGCCACAATAAACTATAATGATCTGTTATGACCGTGAAAGGAACACCTTCTATGTAAGGTCGAAACTTTTCGATGTTAAAGAGTACTGCTAAACATTCTTTTTTAACAACCGAATAGTTACGTTCAGCCTTTGATAAAGTTCTACTGGCATACGCTATCACTCTTTCCTCACCATTGATTTTCTGTGTTAGGACGCCCCCTAAACCGGTATTAGAAGCATCACTAGAAATATAAAACTGTTGGGAAAAATCTGGTTGGGATAAAATTGGAGCTGAAACCAATAGCTCTTTAATCTTTATAAAAGATCTTTCTGCTGCGTTTGTCCAATCTATCGATTGTCCTTTTTTTCGTCCTTTCAAAAGATCATTAATAGGTGACAACAAGGTAGAAAAATTCTCAATAAAACGCCTATACCATGAACACATTCCTACGAAGCGCTTAACTTCCGTAGTATTAGTAGGTCTCGCAGAATTAACCATGCTTGCTACTTTATCCGGATCGGTACGCAAGGAATTTGAGCCTACAATATAGCCTAAAAACTTTAGAGAAGTTTTGAAAAAATCACATTTGCTCAAATTTATTGTCAGTCCGGCCTCTTTCAATTTATTTTTTACTTCTTTAAGTAAGCGTATATGCGATTCGAAGTCTTCCGATGTTACTAAAATATCGTCGAGATAGGTAAAAATATGTGGCTCATATTTCGGACCAAATATAGCGTCCACTAAACGTTGCTGAGTTTGAGCAGCGTTCTTTAGACCAAACGGCATAGTGACGAATTGAAATAGACCTCGGCCTACTACTGCAAAAGCGGTCTTTTCCTTAGAGGATTTGTCCAAAGGAATTTGCCAGAATGCCTTTCTAAGATCTATCGAGGATACATACTTAGCATTCCTGAGTGATGTCAAAATTCTGTCGTTGTTCGGTAATGGATAGTTATCAAATTTGCTGACCTCGTTGAGCTTTCTTCCGTCAAAGCACAGACGATACTGTCCATCGGCCTTTTTCACCAATAAGATTGGAGAACACCAAGGACTGTTTGATTCTTCAATCACTCCGAGTTTCAACATTTCGTCTAACTCTTTATTTAATACTTTTGACATATACGGAGACATGGCGAAGGGCCTTGTCTTTACAGGACTGGCATCAGCCGTATCTATAGACATGGTGATTTTATTCGTTCGGCCTAACCTATCTTTACTACTTATTTCATTGAAAGAGCTTATTACTTTTTCTGCTTTTAAGCGTTCCGTCCGCGAGAGATCATCTAGGGTACATAGACGCGAGAAAAGGTTTTCTAAAGAACTTTCTGAATAACAATCTTTAAAACTTGTTTGAGAGTTGACTTCTAGGGACTGTGGATACCACGAATTATCTTTAAAGTTTACTAGAATTCCGAATTTTTGTGCAAAATCACATCCTAAAACCAAAGTATGTGATAGAGAAGGTACTACTAGAGCAGAGATTACTAAACAATGACCATTGCAGACTAGCGGCAACTCAACCGTACCTAAAACTTTTAGACGGCTGCCATCTGCAGTGGTAACACTTCTATTTTTGACATGGCATATTTTTATACTTAAACGACTTAAAATTTCAATACCGTTCTGACCTACAACGGAGGCATTTGCACCAGAGTCAAATAAAGCCGAGAAATGGGCACCTAATAGATTTATCTTGATATGCGGTCTGTTATCTGAATATTTATGCACGAATAAAGGAGACATGTGACCATTTGGAGAAGCAGGAGTTTTAACTTGAGAAGGAGAATTTTTATTAGACTTAAAAAAATCAGAAACTTTTTGTAACCATTTAGTCCAATCTGATCTATTGGAATATTTTTGTCCATCCGTGTTTCTAGAACGTTTTGGATTAGGGGCTATACTGCTAACGTGAGCTTGTAACTTAGCCGAATGTTTAGAGGCTTTTTTGTGGGACTTAGGGTATCCGCCTCGGTAATATACCGTCCTTACTCGTTTTTTGTACATTTGGGGCATGATGTTAGTCTCACACCAGTTGTTCCACATTTGAAACAAAATACCCTCTTTGGTGCTGTACAATTTTGGTAAGTGTGGTTCGGGCCTGTGCAATTCCAACACGTGAAAATTGCCTTAGGTGAAACCGGCTTGTCGTTCACTTTAGCTGCAGTGTCGCTAATTTTAGAGTCATTATCTTTTCTTTTACCCGTTTTCTGGTTACTCCTAGGGTTCCGATTTACATTCCCAACCTTATTTGTCGAGACTCCACTTCGGCCATTTGGATTATACTCTACTTGATGTATATTAGTTTCGCTTTTTGGTCTGCTCTTTTCCAACAAATAATCAGACTCTTCAAGTTTTCTACATAACCCGGCGAGTTCGGCTACCGAATTAATATCTAGTAGAGCTAACCGATTGACGAAACTAGGCAGAATATTCCTCCGTATAAATTTAACTTTGGTACTTTCCAAAGGCTTGATGGACAACCTACTAAATAAAGATTCCATGTGGCAATAAAAATCACAGTGGACTCATTCTTCTTTTGTCGCCTCCTCTTTATTTCCGACCACAATTCTTCATCATCATCACAGTGCAAGAAGTCCTTCTTTAGCCTATCTACCAAGGAATGCCAGTCGTTGACACTTGATTTTATGCTTCTAAACCAAATGAAGGCATCGCCAGTGAAAAATTCAACAGCAGAGCTGAAAAGTTCATCTTCCGATACTTTCCTAGCTTGTGCTATTTCAGTCAGCCTCTCCAAAAAAGGATAGAGTCTCTTTGAGTCTCCATTAAATTTCAATTGCCATTCGCTGACAGGAATATTTCTGGCTGCGCAATTCACGATTGGAGCTGGTACGTTTATGACTGGGGTTGTAATAGGCAACTGTGGTAACTCATGACCAGGAGCTATCTTTTCTGCAAGATTTGCTTCCATGAGCGCACACGTAGCTATTGTTTCCTGAACATATTTGGAAAACTTCGACGCTTCCTCTTCGTCATCCGGCATGGGAATTCTTTGTACGCGACCCGCAACATGCGATAAACGTGACTTAACCCGGTGTACAAGTGAATCATTTGGATCGCCGTCATAACTATCGATTAAGTTTTGGATAGAGTTTAAACTCTTTTCGATACCAGCCGTTTCTTCTTTAAAAGACAGAGTGTCATCCCCTATTTTTATCGTTTTTCCGGGCTCATTAATTTCTTTACTTAAGATCCTCGTTAGAATCTTTCTTTTATCCGCGACCGGACGTTCTGAGAAAGTACGACGGATTTTCAGTTCATAGTCTAACTCATATTCCAGTAGATGATTGACTTTAAAATTGAAGGTTTCCATGATAAATGAATAAAATTTAAAAGAACTGTTTAAAAAGTCTTGAAAATATTTCTCCTGTGCTCCCAATAGTCAAAAAAAATAAAAAAATATGTAAAGGCACTTAAAATATGTAAACTTCTTTACCAAACATTTAAAAAAATCTTCAACAATTTCAAAAAAAATTTCTAAGTATCGCCTTGTATTTAAATTCTTTTACCAAATATGTTAAGAATTTTCAACAAAAAAATCTCCAGATATCGTTTCGTATCAGCTAAGTATTTTTAATATTCATGCAAAACATCGGTGAGAAGAAAGAACAGTTTTTTTGTTCGGTTAACCGCAAAATAAATCTAACACTGCAAAAAAATTAAAGTAAACCAGCACATCTGCTAATCTGAACTATAAAGCTAGCTTTTAAGAAAAAAACAGGGATCACTTATCTTAGAGTCAATTAACAAAATTCAAATATCTATACCACCATCAGATAAATTGAAATAAAAAAATTCTACAAATTTCCTGCTTTTGTCTTACTGCTATAGTGTAGTTTCGTTTAATAAATATTATGAAATAAAAATATCTGCAAAGTTAGAGCTTTTACTTTGTTCGAAAGCTAGTACACTGAACCCTTTAAAAAATAAAATTCCAAAAGCCCCGCGTTGGGCGCCATTTTGTAACATGCTAAACTGTCCTCAGTTTGAGGCATCTTTTTT
Organism: Pachyrhynchus sulphureomaculatus; assembly: GCA_019049505.1. Lineage (NCBI taxonomy): Eukaryota > Metazoa > Arthropoda > Insecta > Coleoptera > Curculionidae > Pachyrhynchus > Pachyrhynchus sulphureomaculatus. Next base: position 124,995,540 of record CM032454.1, read on the forward strand.
TTGTACCCTGTGAGAAGTTGTTTGTCCCACGCTTGAGCGCAATTTTGTAGCCTATGAAAAGGTGTTTAATTGCGCCCCACGTAGACTGCGTCATTTTGTACCGTTTGAAATTTGGATGCCCCAAGCTTGAGCACAATTTACTTGCAGCCCCTCTTTAATTTCTGACAATGAATTGAGTGAATCCTGATTTTAAAAGAACTAAAGAAATTAAACACACACTAGCTCAGTTTTCTTTGGTAGAGAGATATGGGTAAGAGATAATTTTTGTACGTCTTTTTGGAATTATTTTCTATTTTTAAAGAAACCTCAGCTGTACGACTTTTTGGGCACCATTCATTTTAAAATAGAAAGGATCTAACTTCAGCTAAAAAAATGAAAAAATACTGAAAGGGTGTACTGTTGGTAAATAAAAAAATCAGTTTGGTACAGCCGTTCTTATCCTGAAAAAGTAAGATAGGTATTCAGTGAGACACTAGCTTTAATCAACAAAAAGAAAATTTATTCATGTTTTTAAAAATAAAAAGTTCTAACCTTTGCAGTTTTACAGGATTACAAAAAATTTTTAGCCTAACAGGTAGTTATGACATTTAAATTCTAAACTCTGACTACTCCCGAAGACGAAAAATAGTGCTTTTCACTTCACTTTTTAGTCAGTTCAAATTGCTGTTAAGGCACTACTCAGGGATAAGTCTATGGAAGGATGTTTTGGTAACTTACTGTTTTTATTTCGGCTTCGATGGAACACGACCGATTTCACACTTTTCTAGTAAACACTTAGAGAGCCCACTACGGCTTTTCGTTAAAAAACTTGTGCTTTATTTAGCTCTCATGATTGTAGTTATGAGCCTTTACTGCAGCTCTGTCGAAGGAAGCCTACTTGGCGGCTCCGATGAAAATTAGCCTGGCTGCGGCTTGATGGTACTCAGCCTCGATCCCTGTCCTACCGGACCCTTAAATAAGCCGTGGGCCTTCTCTCGGTCATATCGCGACGCCGGAACCAAAAATCCGGATACACATTTTCAACCAATCCCGGCGTGCCGATATATTCGGTCAGAAACCCGCACAGCACACTAATATACCGAACGGCTTGGAATCTCTTGTTAATATACCGTTCGATACAAAAATGACAATAAGTACAATTTGAAGTGAAAAATCAGTAACATTACATGGTCTTAAAATCTAGGAAAAAATGAATGTTACAATATATATATATATATATATATATATATATATATATATATATATATATATATATAAATATATATATATATATATATATATATATATATATATATATATATATATATATATATATATATATAAATATATATATATATATATATATATATATATATATATATATATATATATATATATATATATATATATATATAGATATATACAGTCCCTGGCCAAATTATTAGACGCACTGCAAGATTTCATGTAAAATATTAATTACCGAGTGATATTGTACCGTTTTATTATTTTAAATTGATTTGTTTTTTATTTTTATATTATCCAATCAATTACCTATTTATTTGACATAAATAAAACAGCATTAATTTAGAAAAGCATAAGTTTATTAAGTTTTAAAGAAAAGTGAAATTAATGTTAGTAAAAGTCAATATTTAGTTGAGCCACCTTTAGCCGCTATCAAAGCTTTAATTCTGCGCGGCAATGCAAGATTGTACTGTCTCCTGCATTTGAGGATGATGATTCCACACATGAATAATCTTTTCTAGGAGCTGGGTTTTGTTGGTAATCACATCTTTAGCCACTTCTCTTTTCATCAGCTCCCACACATTTTCAATGGGGTTCATATCAGGGCTATTACCCGGCCAATCCAACAGAGGGATATTTTTTTCTGCCAAAAAAGCTTTAACAGACCGAGCAGTGTGGCAGGGAGCTCCATCTTGCATGAAAGTGAATGGTTCCCCATCTGGAAACCATTCTCTGAGCTGCGGAATCAACCGATTTTGTAATACTTCTTTGTACTGATCTTGCCTCATTATTCCTTTGACGACGTACAGACGTCCAGTGCCCTTGCCGCTGATGACTGACCAAATCATCACTTTGGTGGGATGTTTAACCGTCGGGACGACACAATCAGGATGAACTTGAAACTTTTCTCCATGACGACGACGCACATACTGAGCTTTATTCTGCAAAATTTCGAATGTGCTTTCACCACTGAAGCAGACCTGTTGAAAAAAAAGGAAAAATATATAAACTTCCATGTTTATTTGCTTTATTTAACTGAAAATGATAATAATGTATCAATTATTGATTAAATTGCTGTATCTTACCGATCTCCAGAAGTCCACATCTTTGTCTTGCCATTGTTTGGCCCACTTCAGGCGCGTTGCTTTCATTGCAGCTGTTAACTTGGGCTTCCTGGCGGGGCGACAGGCCTTAAAATCTAATTCTTTCAATTTTCTTCGAACAGTGCGCTCAGAAGCATTTACGCTAGCATCCTGGAGTTGTGATTTTGTTACCTTTGTGGTAGCAAATCTGTTTTTCTACACAAATTTTCTTCAAACATCTCTCTGACCGTGGAGTGAAAATTGGCTTTCTACCGCATCTTTTCTTTCTTTTCGGGCTTAATTCCTTCCCTGACTCAATTTTCTTTTTATGCGTCGTACACTAGCTTCAGAAACCTCCAATTTTCGTGATATTTCTCGGTTTGTAAATGTTTTCGCAATCACAAGGGCCTTCACTTCAGCTTTTTTACGTGGCGAAAGATCGCCTTTTCTACCCATAATGAAAATAGTCCAATTACTTTTTTAAAACACTGCATACAAAATAAACTAATAACTGAGTAGTATAAAACTGTTAAACAAACAATCACAGTCCATAAAGCCACAGAAACACGTCCGTACCTGACTCGATTCCGATCGCGACTGATACAGGTTTGTACTTATGTTTGTTCATGTATCACTTTGTCAACACAGTGTTGCCATATGTTAAAAATAAATACAAATATGTAGTCTACAACAATTCTTTTAAATAAAAATCAATAATATTGTAGTTTAAATATACCATTATTGCATAAAAACTCTTAAGAAACATAAAATTACTAAAAAAAATACAGTACGTCTAATAATTTGACCAGGGACTGTGTATATATATATATATATATATATATATATATATATATATATATATATATATATATATATATATATATATATATATATATATATATGTATATATATATATATATATATATATATATATATATATATATATATATATGTTAAAAACGAAAATACTGCACAGTCTGTCTTCAAAGAAGTTTTGTATACTGGTATTAGTCTGTATGTCCCTGTCATTCGTTTAAAGAATCCGAAGTTCCCAAGGTGATTTTCTAATGAACTTAAAAATCTTATTCTGAAACAGCAGATATGTTACAAAGGATACAAAAGAACCCGTCAGTGGGAAACTTATCAGAAGTTTTCAGAACTAAGATCCCAATCTAATATTCTAAAGAGCTACTGCTATTTGCAGTAGGTTAAAAATATTGAGACAGAGATAAGTTATGACACCAAACAATTTTGGGCTTCATTAACGGTAAAAAGGAGTGCAAGTCCATCCATACCTTAATAAATCTAGACGAACAAACAGGGACGGATGGACAGACTCTTGTGGAAATTTTTAAGTGTCATTTTCCAGGTGTTTATAGGTCTAATGCTGACGGTGGTGAGTCTGAGCTAGAGGATGTTGGGGATGGTGGTAAATCATTCTCCTCTGTTCAGGTCTTCCTGGGGGACGTATTTGAGATATGATTCAAACTTGACATAAATAAGGGGCCAGGCCCTGATGGTATATCTCCCAGATTTTTAGTTAGCTGTACCTATGGTTTGGCCAAACAGCTATATATGCTTTTTAAATTGTCCCTTGGGAGCGGTGTTTTTCCTGACCAGTGGACCAGTTTTATTACTCCAGTATTCCAAAAATTCCAAAAATTATAGACCTATTTCTATTCTAAGTGATAAACTAAAATACTTCATAAAACCTCTTTTTGTTCAGGAACAGCACGGTTTCGTTGAGAGCCGATCGACAGATACAAACTTGGTCTTGTTGGTTCAAAGTAATATTAATACAATGGAGGCAGGTGGTCAGGTTGACGTGATTTATACGGATTTCAGCAAGGCCTTTGACACTGTCAACCACGATATCTTGATAAGGAAATTAAGAAGTTATGTGGATCACTACTGAATTGGTTAACCTGTTACCTTAGATACAGGAAACAGTTTGTTAAGTAAAAGGCTTTATGTCGAGTGAGGTATCTGTTACATCGGGTGTACCACAGGGTAGCCACTTGGGCCCGTTTCTGTTTAATGTATTTATTAATGACCTCCGTGAGGTGATTCTGTTTTCAAGGCCCCCGTTTTTTGCAAATGATTTGAAATTGTTTATGGTAATTCATTCTGTTGATGATGCTGTGAGACTACAGGGAGTCTTGGATAGGGTGAGTTAGTGGTGCAGAAGAAACAAAATGAATCTTAATATTAAAAAATACAAGTTAATGTCGTTCTTTCGAGTGAAAACTCCGCTTTTATATGACTACAGTATCAATAATTGTCTTCATTATGTGATTTAGGTATTTATTTGGACATTAAGCTCGATTTTCATATTCACTATTACTTTATTCCTAACAAAGGTTGGCTGCGTCTGTAGGAATGCTAGGGATTTCCAAAATCTAGAAAGCGTGAATATTTTGTGTAAGGCCTTGGTAATATCTTCTGTAAAGTATCTGCTGCGAAGACTCAAGCTGCAATCGCTTTCAAGACGTAGGAAAGATGCTGATATCTGTTTCTTATATCGACTTGTAAATAAAAGACAAGACAGCTTCGATCTTCTGTGTTTGATAAATTTCCGTATTCTACTAAGATCAACAAGGGACCACTCACTCTTCGCCCCGATATACCATAGATGTAACTATGTCCTATTCTCGCCGATCATTAGAATCACTAATGGCGCTGGTGAAACGGAACTTGATTTTTTTAATCTCTTTAATACTTAAAAAAGAAGAACTGTTGACAGTTCACTGAGTTATGTGAGGACATTTGCTGGTGTATTGCTATAATTGTTGTATTAATATAATGTCTGTAGGAACTATATATAAAATGGGTCTGCCCGTAAATAAATAAATAATTTGTACCTGAAGGTGTATAGCCACTTATATATATTTCTGAAAAAAGTGAGTATCCAGATTTATGAATATTTTGTTATCAGTTAACAAATTTTATACTTATAATTAATATTTAACTCCTTTGACCAAGGCAAACTCTCCTGTACATGCCCAATTGTACAATCAACCCCGTGGGGGGGCGGGATAGAATATCTCCCCCGGTATGTTCTGCCTGTCGTAGGAGGCGACTTAAAGAAGATGGTAGATGCCCAGATCCCACCAGCATCGCCCGGTGTGATACCATCGCATCGGCTTAGGCTGCGTGAAGTTGCTTAACGTTTCGTGGCTGTGCCGATGTCCCGGACTGTGGGACCAAATAGCATGATGAGGCACCTGGATACAAAAAATTCCGGAGGTAAAATAGCCCCCCGTTCGGATCTCCGGGTGGGGGCTGGTTCAGGGGGGCGTCGACATGCAGAGAACAGAATTTCAAAATGGATTTTTGCAACATACGAGGTTTAAATTCGAACATAAATTCAGTGCACCAACACCTGCAATCAAATAAACCTCATGTACTCGCTCTCTGTGAAACTAACGTCAGTTCATCGACCAGCACAGTAAACTATCTTTATTCTGGGTACGATTTCTATTCCCGATTTAGGCATAACTTTGGAAACTGTCTTTATGTCAGAAGCGACCTCTCTTGCCAACGAGAAGAGGCTCTGGAGCCCCCAACTTTGATGTTATGTGGTTAAAAATAACGACTCAACCAACCACAAGGTTCATCTGTATCCTCTATCGACCACCAAGTGATACTAACTTTAGAACACTTTTCGCTTCTCTTGCAGACACCATCGATCATTTACAAATTAACTATCCAAATGCCGAAATTGCCATCCTGGGCGAATTTAATGTCCACAACATCAACTGGCTTAAATATTCAAATACTACCGATGAACAAGGTGGTGAAGCCGAATCATTTTCAATCAGTTGTGGTTTGACTCAGCTTATTGATGAACCAACACGGATCCCTGATCGAGACGGAGAGTTCGCCAGTCTTCTTGATCTGTTTTTAACCACCAATCCGGAGATTTACACGGTCAGCGTAAATCCGCCGTTAGGTTCTTCCGACTATAGACTACTTTCGACATCGAGTATTCTACCAATCAGTGATAGAGAGGCGCCCAAACCGCGCAAGATTTGGCACTACAAATCTGCTAAATGGGAAGATCTCATGGAATATTTTCGAACTTTCCCTTGGTTGGACGTTTGTTTTCGATCCGACGACCCATCTGACTGCGCCAGGGAGGTTTCCGATGTTATTTTGGCCGGTATGGAGGCTTACATCCCTTTTTCGAAGAAATGCCCTTCCAACGGCAAGCCTTGGTTTCACTTAAAATGCAAAGAAGCTGTTGCTTTTAAACATCTTGCATACCGACAGTGGCGTGAAGATCCTAACACCATAAATCGTAACATCTTTGTTTGTGCCAGGAACAGATGCAAAGAACGGATTAGAAACAATCTTCTCGCTTGTCCCGGCAATTCCAGGTCCTTTTGGTCAGTCGCTAAGGCAGTTAGTCAAAATTTCACCAAATCCACCATAACACCACTCACACGGCCAGATAATTCTATTGCAACGACACCTGTTGAGAAAGCGAACTTGTTGGCTGAACTCTTTGCTTCACATTCTACTGTCGATTTCCAAGGAAAAACACCACCTACTATTCCCATAGTGCAGTCAAGGATGCCCGATATTGTCTTCAGACAGCGTATCATTGATGAAGCTAGACACCAAAAAGGCTTCTGGCGCTGACGGAATACCTGCCATAGTTCTCAAGAACTGTGAAAGGGAACTAACACCAGTTTTCTGTAGACTTTTCAACCTATCCTACAGAAAGGGAATATTTCCTTCCTGCTGGAAATGTGCCACAGTTCAGCCGATACCTAAAAAAGGCAAGAAGACCTTGCCAAATAACTACCGACCAATCGCACTACTCTCAATAATATCGAAAGTCATGGAAAAGGCTATCAATCAGCATCTTCTAAAATATCTTGAAGGATTCAACATGATTAGTGATCACCAATATGGCTTTCGTAAAAATAGATCAACAGGAGATCTTCTGACTTATGTAACACATGTTTGGAACAACGCAATTGAACACTTTGGAGAATCTCGAGCGGTTGCTCTTGACATATCCAAGGCATTTGACCGTGTTTGGCACGATGGGCTGTTGGCTAAGTTACGTTCTTATGGTATGTCTCAAAGGTTCTGTTTGTGGCTCTCATGTTTCCTCAGAGAGCGTTCTTTACGAGTGGCAGTCGACGGATTTCTTTCTAACACCTTCACTATCAACGCCGGTGTGCCCCAAGGTTCCATACTATCTCCTACTCTCTTCCTTATTTATATTAACGATCTGCTGGAACAGACCGAGAATCCAATCTACAGCTTTGCAAATGACAGTACACTTATCTCTTCATTCACTTTGAATGCTCGGACATCGACTACTCAGACGAATATCCGCAGACAGCAGGAAGTCATTCAACTTAACAAAGACCTGGAAGAAATTCTATCTTGGGGTGACAGTAACCAAGTGGAATTTAACGCTACAAAAACCCAGGCGGCAGTTTTTTCTAAAAAAGTTAACGTTGCAGAACCCGACATAGTTATGTCGGGGCACTCCATCCCTCTAACATCGTCACTCAATCTGTTAGCCGTTAATTTGGGAGCAAATATGTCCTGGCATGAACATGTTGCAGGCATAGCAAGGAGAGCTTCTCAAAAGTTGGGAATATTGTTTCGAACCAGAAAGCTTTACACTCCACAACAACTGTTAATTCTTTACAAAGCTCAAATTCGACCAACTATGGAATACTGCTCCCATGTTTGGAGCTCCGCTCCCAAACATACACTGCATTTGTTGGATTCTATCCAGAGAAGAGCTGTTCGTCTGATTGGACACCCGGAACTGACCGACGGCCTTGATTCGCTGGAACATCGAAGAACGGTTGGCGACTTGAGCCTGTTCTACAAGTACTTTCATGGAAAGTGTTCGAAGGATGTGGCCCGCTTAATTCCTCCCAGAGCGGTGCATGTTAGGAGTACACGTCGCGCTAATACTTCACATTCGTATGAGGTTCAGCTTGTTACTCCTCGTACAACGCTTTTCAAGCAGTCTTTTATATGGAGAACATCATACCTTTGGAATAGTTTGCCCAGGACTGTGTTTCCCTTCGAGTACAATCTACAGCGATTCAAGAACAACGTGAATCGCTTTCTCCGCACACGTGTCGCTCCTGTAGCGCTTTAGGGATTTCTCTGTAGCACGTGTGCTAGACCCATAAAAAAAAAAAAAAATCTAATTACTGAGAAATGTTAGTGATTTAACATCGCCTCTGTTATCATATAAAACTATATTTCTAATTAATTGAAGCAAAATTAACACATACACATTTTAAGGGAAAATAATCTTTATGAGCATTTAGCTTATGATATAATACATGGTTCGTAACATCTTTTGACATGCTTATTTCTCTTCTCGTTTGTAATTCTATTGTCCAAGATGAACGATTGATTCTTTGATCTCAGTTAGGAAGAGAACTATGCCTAAGAACACTCTTTCTTTATTCACACCTGAGACTGCATTCGGATCTGTTAAGCTACTCACTTCGCCCAATAGTACTAACGCAAGTCAAGACTATAATATATACCTGTTCTATTCGTAAATTCAAGGAGTAGGATATGGAGGGATCACAATTTGAATTCTTAATATATGAGAAATTATCTATTATTAAATAATTAACTTCAGACTACCTAACCCCACGCAAAAGGTGTGTGCTTCCGGGACCAAATATGGGACTTCAATGTTTAGATAGATGAGCGCTTCATGCCGGGTTGAATATAACACAGACATATCATAAATTAATCTTAAGTAACCGATACAAAACCTTGTACATATTGTCCAGATACAATGAAACTCTGACCTCCTTGTTTCGCCCTCTAGTGAATGAACAGATGGTGTCATTCGATTTAGCTTGTCGAGGTCTGTTAAATAAGTCCAAATTAGTCAAGTGGCATAAGTATACTTACATATAAATAAGAACTAGAAATTTTTATCTTTAATTTTTATTAAAAAAAAAAAAACCGGTCAAGTGCAAGTTGAACTTGCACAATTAGTGTTCCGTACGTTGATTGTTTTTAAAATAAAAATTTTTGTTAGGATGGTATAAAATGATCAGTGACTTCACAAAACACACCCCAAATGAATTTTCAACAAAGTTTGTTTCCAATCTTTACTGAAAACTGGTGACCTTGAAATTTTTTTTTTTTTTATATACCAAATAAATTATTAAAGGTAATGCACTCGTGATAATTTTCGTTCAATCTATACCCCGTGGAGAATATTCCAGAATTTTTTCAAAATTTTTTGATCAGTATTTTTCGAGATAAGGTAGGGGACAGCGATTTTTTAAAAGTAATACGAAGAAAAGTGTGCGCAAGTATTACATTATATATATATATATATATATATATATATATATATATATATATATATATGTATATATATATATATATATATATATATATATATATATATATATATATATATATATATATATATTTACTCGTGTTTTCACAAGCTTTCATTTGACACCACACTCGATGACCTAGTAAAAAAAATTTTTTTTCACTTCCGATTTCACCCCTCAAAACGAACCTCTTAAGTCAAAATTTATGTTACGGTGGTATAAAATGATCAGTGACTTCCCAAAACACACCCCAAATGAGTTTTCAACAAAGTTTGTTTCCAATCTTTACTGAAATCTGATGACCTTGAAATTTTTGTTTTTTTTATATACCATATAAATTATTAAAGATAATGCACTCGTGATAATTTTCGTTCAATCTACACCCCGTGGAGAATATTCCAGAATTTTTTTTCGAAATTTTTTGATAAGTACTTTTCAAGATAAGGCCCGGGACAGCGATTTTTCGCGAATTTTTAAAAATAATACAAAGAAAAGTGCGCGCAAGTATAATATTATATATATATTTTTTACTCGTATTTTCACAAGCTTTCATTTGACATCACACTCGATGACCTAGTAAAAAATTTTTTTTTCACTTCCGACTTCACCCCCCAAAACTAACCCCTCAAGTCAAAATTTAATTCTCAAAACTACATGGCTCTGATGAGGCCATCAATTCCTATATTATTACCAAATTTCACCTTTGTACGTCAAATAGTTTCCGAGAAAATCGGGTGTGACAGACAGACAGACAGACACCGAAGTAATCTTATAAGTGTTCCGTACGGAACACTAAAAAACAGTAAAAATACAATAATTCTAATTAGAAATTACAAATTTTACAAATATCTGAAGTTTCTTGTCACATTTAAGTCTAACAAATATAACCCCTAATGTTTTTAAGTTGATACATTCACGTATAAAAAAGTCTTTAGTATATCAATTATAATATTTTAGATTGCCATATTCAGTTTAGCAGTGATAGGGGACCAATTAGCAGGGGAAGCAGAAGAAACCATAAGCATATGCCAACGTTTATTGCAAGAAAGAAATAACTTCTCTTTATATCTTGATGACACCGAAATCAAGTATCAAATTTACCTGATAAGTCAGCAGGCTTATCATAGAAAAGTTAAAATAAGCGCAGCTGGATTCTTGGCAATAGATCATTCAACAATTCTTTTTATTTCTACGCAAGCTTGTACTTATTTAATTGTCGTATGTCAGTTATTGACATCTAGTACCTAATTTTATCAGTGAAGAAAAAAAAAGTTTTCATTCATATCTAAAGTTAATATTGCATGTCTGGTATTATATCGTAGTATACAAGTATTTGATTAATCGTGCTTGTATTATGTATCAGTAAACTGTGTAGCACCTTCATAGAAAATACTTAAATCAAGAAAATTTTTGAATAGGGAGGACTATTAATTTCTATCTGTAATAAATATCGATAAAACTAATGCATTAAGGAAAGATAATCCTTTTAAAATAACTTGGAAATAATTTTTTGCTTAAATGAAAACAACTTACTTGACCTGCTAAAAGCAAGTGGGTACCTATAGTACGATATGGTCGTCTAAAGCCCTGTTGGCGACACATATGATAATGTTACTTCTTCGCTCACTAAAGGTGTTCTCACAGTTTCGTATGAATTCTCCTTTTTGATTTCAAAAGCAGATTGCAGTTAATAATGCAAAGACATAATGTTAGAAAATACGGTGATTTTGAGGCTTTCATTGATTTGATGTGATAAGTTTAAAGTAATTCTACTCCTTAAAAAAATCTTGTTCTCGGTTTGCAAACCAGTCTAGCAACATTTATTTCTTCTTCATCTGAATAAAATTTGTGTTCTTTCGAATAAGTAACACCCGAGGTAGCTAAATCAGGGGGATATGGAGAATGATCAATTAGTTTAATCAACTGGTGTGTAGGCGCACTACTTTAGACAGTTTTCCTCGGCGTTATTACCCGTTTTTTAAACTTTAGTTAATGAGGAATAATATAATTCAGTCATTGTTTTGTCATGTTCGAAGTAGTTTGTATGAAGTATCCCATGCAGTTCCAAAAAACAGAAGCAAAGGTCCTTTCTTGCTAATTTCTGTAAGCAAAACCCCTTCAACTGTTCTTTGTCTACGTATCCTAATGCTGGCCCACGTTTCATCCACACTTACTATTTAAGCCACAAAGTAATATGAATCTTCTTGAAACCGCTACTAATCAACTTGGATGTGGTGACTCTCAGTCGTTTTTGATGGGCGTTCAGATAAATGTAATGAAAGATTTGATTTTGTCAAATTTTCACTTTTTTTAGTTTCACTGAAACTGTATAAAACTGTATTTTTTTCGCGAATTTTTAAAAATAATACAAAGAAAAGTGCGCGCAAGTATAATATTATATATATATTTTTTACTCGTGTTTTCACAAGCTTTCATTTGACACCACACTCGATGACCTAGTAAAAAAATTTTTTTTTCACTTCCGACTTCACCCCCCAAAAACTAACCCCTTAAGTCAAAATTTAATTCTCAAAACTACATGGCTCTGATGAGGCCATCAATTCCTATATTATTACCAAATTTCACCTTTCTATGTCAAATAGTTTCGGAGAAAATCGGGTGTGACAGACAGACAGACAGACAGACAGACGGACAGACAGACAGACAGACACCGAAGTGATCTTATAAGTGTTCCGTACGGAACACTAAAAAGGTTAAGAGCGCGGCGAAGATGTCTATAGCAAGGAGAATTTAACGGGAATAACAATACAAATCAAAACAGAAAATCGAATTTGATGGGATAGATTGTCTGTTTTGATTAGTATTGTTAATCCCATCAAATTCTCGGTACTATAAACATCTTCCCCGCGCCCTTTTGTTTACAATGTTTTAAAATAATGTTTTTCCGTAATTTCAAATATCCATAGTCGACATTCTCGTTAAGCGCCATCTCAGCTAGTAAAACTAGATGGGTTTACATTTTTTTTTTTTCAATATTCGACAAATTTGCATGTAACATCTGGGGGGGACATTGTAAACAATGAAGCGCGGGGTGATAAGTTAAGGAATTTCAGCTTTATACCTAAAAAAACCGGTCAAGTGCAAGTTGAACTTGCACAATTAGTGTTCCGTACGTAGATTGTTTTTAAAATAAAAAGTTTTGTTAGGGTGGTATAAAATAATCAGTGACTTCACAAAACACACCCCAAATGAGTTTTCAACAAAGTTTGTTTCCAATCTTTACTGAAAACTTGTACCTTGAAATTTTTTTTTTTATATATACCAAATAAATTATTAAAGCACTCGTGATAATTTTCGTTCAATCTATACCCCGTGGAGAATATTCCAGAGTTTTTTCAAAATTTTTTGATCAGTACTTTTCGAGATAAGGTAGGGGACAATGATTTTTTAAAAGTAATACAAAGAAAAGTGTGCGCAAGTATTACATTATATATATATTTTTTACTCGTGTTTTCACAAGCTTTCATTTGACCCCACACTCGATGACCTAGTAAAAAAAATAATTTTTCACTTCCGATTTCACCCCTCAAAACAAACCCGTTAAGTCAAAATTTATGTTACGGTGGTATAAAATGATCAGTGACTTCACAAAACACACCCCAAATGAGTTTTCAACAAAGTTTGTTTCCAATCTTTACTGAAATCTGATGACCTTGAAATTTTTTTTTATGTACCATATAAATTATTAAAGGTAATGCACTCGTGATAATTTTCGTTCGGAGAAAATCGGGTGTGACAGACAGACAGACAGACAGACAGACAGACAGACAGGCAGACAGACAGACAGACAGACACCGAAGTGATCTTATAAGTGTTCCATACGGAACACTAAAAAGGGTTTTAGTATAACAAGTTCTCATGAAAAAAATTCGTGTTCCTTATAAATTTCTTCTTCCCTTGTTGTAATAAAACTCTTTATATTTTCTATTATCTCTGCTATTTGCTTGACTATTGGTAAATTGAGGAGCGTGGTTATTAACTTCTTGATATTAAGTGCTTTTATAATTTTGTTTATCGTATTAACTAAAGAAGAACTTATTTTTCTTTCTACACTTATTACAAACTTTATTATTTTTTCTACAATTTCTTTAATTCCGTTCAATACATCTTCAACTGTTTTTCCTTGTAAAACACCAATGCTCACTAGCAAGTCTAAAATTTGTCCAACTATTCTTTTAATTGTTGCTACTGTTTCAATTGCCAGAGATGAGCCGGTATTATTGAGTTCCCTAACTATTTCTAATAGAACTTCTATTACTTTCTCCAAGATTGCTAGGGGGATTTTAAGTATTACTTTTATAAGTATTATTGGAAGTTCAAGTATTTTCTTGATCAGTCCTAAAAGAGATGATTTATAAAAAAAAATATTTTAAAAATCGCTGTGAATAACAAAACTAAAGCACTATTGTATATTTTAACTCTGACTTTTCTTCTTCTCTTCGCTTTTAAGAAATTTTAGATTTATTAAAATAATTCAAGGTATATGGTAGCTCGTTTAATTTTGGTAGATACCTTACAGCAGAAACTACTGGATAACTATACTATAATAAAAAGGATTTCATTTTCTTCAAACACTAACTTTCTTTAGTACTTGTTAGTTCAGTTCAGGTTAAAGAGAACTAAAACTGCAGATATTATAAAGGAACAGAGTCAAATTCAAACATTATTATTACAAAATGCAAACAAATAACTAAGAATTTCTTTATAATGGCTCAATTTACTAATACTCCCAATTATTTCTGTGTAGTTCATAAAAATATATTTTATAAGGTTTTAGATTTGTATGTGGCAAATAAATACAAAATTATGCAAAAACTACTTGTTTTATTTTCAATTATACCCTACAATAAAAAAGTAATCAGGAAGGATTGAGAGAGAGATTGCGTAAGATTGTCAGATTCCTCAGTAAATTGACTAAGGAACTTGAAAACTTGGTATGTTAAAAAAAATTCTTTCTCTGCTGAATTTAGATTTTCATAGAGAAGTTTTTATCCAAAATTAGGATTTTTTCAAACGTTATGACAGACATAATTTAGTAGGTTTTTTCAATGCGATTTTAAAAATACCTAATTTTTTGAATTATTTTTAGTTGTTCTTAGATACGAAATATTAAAGTTGTTTATTCAAACTTATTGAATGTTTCGGTGTAATTGAGTCCCATATCTATAATATGTAATTGTATGCTACATTTTTTGGCCACCCTATCCTAAATCTATGTTTAGTAGTATGGAATTTTTTTTAATACATCAATGCAGGTGTACAGTTATGGCAATCAAATTCATTTAATATCAATCTGTTTTTAAAATATATGGTACTGTAGTAAAGTTTCACAGCAGCAAGTAAGAGTTATGGTGCTGAAGTAAGACGATAAATTATTTTAGAAAATAAAATGGAGGGATCGATGGACATTTCTTCTCTAATGATGTACTCTTCCAATGTACAATTTTCCATCTACCGTTCAGATCTTTTCAAAATTATTGAACTATTTTTGTCATTTTCCAGGTACAGGTATATGTTTACTGAATTGGATTAGATCCGGTAAACTATCTTAACAGTAAAAAACGGAGACAATTAGTTCCTATTTGTAATCATAAAAAGTAATTAGAGTTTTTTAGACATAGGAACGTTCATTTTTTTTAACAGTTCTTTTTAACTATTACTCAGTATATATCACCACTACACCAAACACTTTATTTTTGCACTCAATTCGAGTGCAAAAATAAAGTGTTTGGTGTAGTGGTGATATATACTGAGTAGTATCATTGTGCCAAAGATTCCACATTCCCAACTTAGTTCTTTCTAATTTCACTTGTCACTCTCTTTATCGTTCTGTAAAGAGAATTATAAGGGCAACTTTTCACAGAAAAGATCTAATTGTTTTTTTGTGAAATATACGGTTAAATATTTTTCTTATTACATATTACGTATACGATCGATAAACTATTTTAACGTTAAATATGATTATGACACAAGAGAGACAGAATCATTAGGATTAAGAGGGCATTTAATCTGGAAAATTAATGAATATTCACATGTTTTGTTATTTGCATATTCTGAAGGTCTTAAGTTTTCTGAGCTGCTGGAAGCCCATTACGTTTCCGGTTTCACCTAAGAGCTCTTTTGCTTCCAGTCATTTTTCTCTGAGAGCCAGATAGCTGTTAAGAAGAAACGGCTAGCTGTGGAGGGATCATTATATAATTTAAGTAGATTCTAATTTGGCTGCGTAATTTTTTTTTACTTTTATAATGTTTCAGTCAAATTTTAAGCTTGTCGGCCAATTTCTTTTGATTTCAGCAATCCAGTTTTCATGAGATTTTGCTGCTCAATAGAACACATAAACGCCTATGGGGAATAAATACTATTACCAATAGTAAAATTCTGCTTTTTATTTTATAGGACAATTTATACATGACACAGTAATGTTAAAAGTTTCAAAAAAAATATAGCATTTAGTGTAACATGCCACAAAATTATATTTATGTAAAATATATAGATTTTAGTGTGACAGTCAAGTAGAAAAGTGACGCATTATGCATCTTCGACAAGAGTCTCGGAAAGTTATTACTGCTACCATGATTCTAGACGTAAATTAATTTTTTAGTGAAAGTAAAAGAATAAATAAATCATTTGTTATAATAAGCTTTTTCAAATACCAGCTATCTAAAAATGGTGTAAAATTGGATACCGTTATGTTGGGAATGTGGAATCTTTGGCACAATGACATTACTCAGTATATTTCATCACTACGATGATTGATCATCGCTCCTGATGAAGCTAACATGGTTAGCGAAACGCACGTCTAGTGCAAAGGTAAAGTATTTAGTGTAGTGGTGATATATACAAAGTTAAAGTCACTTCCAGTTATTATTTATGAGTGATTTAACAGTATTTAATTTGATTGTGTTAATTTATATTCTTAACTAAATCATGCAAGGGCAATAAAATGTGCGTGGTGAGACCGGGCTAACATCTGCCGTAGTTACTTTTAGCTACTAACTATCAAAAATAAATTTAAGAAAAAGTTGCAAGATATTAAAATAAATTTTGACCCAATGTTTTGGATAATAACAGTAACTCTGTGCCAGGAAAATCTTTGTCGTTAAAAGTCAATTAAAAATTGGTTGGTGCAATGAAAATGATAATTACAAATGATTAAATAACGATTAATTGGGACCTGTGTCGAAGCCTGCTCATCGTCTATCACCAACATTATATCTTTTTCTTGTTACTTCCTTTGCTAAAGAGAAGTGTTTGTGAAACTGCATCAATACAATTGCATTCCTTCACGTTCTAGGGTTTTCAGATTACTAAGAACAGTCTGAAATTTAGTCTCTTCGCACGATTACTTTCGAACGATGAGACAGACTAACTTGGAATTTGGCGTACATGTAATACTTGACGTAAAAAGGTCTTGAACGATATACATTATGGGAAATGGTGAGAAAGTGGTGATAATTTTTGTATAGTTTCAATAAATTATGATAATTTGTCCTGGTTTTGGGTTCATATTACGAACACATTTAAATCATAATTATTCATGATCAAACATATAAGAGCTAAAGAGTTCTTAAAGTAGAAAAATCTGAAAATTAAATTATTTTAAATTATTTCTAATATTAAGAGAAACTTGTCCTTTGCTGTACTTAATATCTCATTCAAAACGTGCAGAGCATTTGAAAGATCGGGTGTTAATAATTTGATAAAGGTATTTTTCAGTGTTAGAAAATTAAGTTTTCGGACGAATACTAGTGTTAGGTAATAGCAAGGATAATAGGGGAAACCAATGATTTGACGATAATATCTTTCTATTAGTTATAAATTTATTTAATTAATACCTGACATTATTTATTATGTCTATCTCTGTGTATGCCGAAATCTTAGAATTATTATTTAGAATCAGTTTACCTGTCAAATATGAATTTACCAGTTTTTAATTTTAATTAAATATTAATTTGTGGTTTCGATGTATATTATAATGTCAGATTAATTTCCGTTAATACCTATGTAACATTAAAAAAATTAATATGACGAGTATATTAAATTAAATTTTATGTATTGGTTTTGGTGACACTCTGTATTCTGACCTACATTGGAAGTAGATAATATGTTTTGTTATGAATATGAATGTTAATCAATATTAAATAAACTTAAATTCACATGATAAATTAATGAATCGGTTGTCGTTTTATCAATTCCATTTTTCATTTAATATAATGGTTGTGCTATTAATTGCAAGAAGTAAAATATAATAATAAAATAAAAGGTAATTATAGACATAAGAAAAGATAGTGGAATACAGTATTCAAATCGTAAAGACATTTTCTTCGAAAATCCTCGTAACTACTACTATTTAATGTCCCTAGAAATAAATTTACACATTTTCGCCCGTCTATCTGTCAGCAGTTTAAATGTGGTTTGTATATTGTTTGTATGTTGTCTCACTATCTCCTAACTGAATCTAAATATCACCTAAAGTATGAAAAAAAAGTCATAGTTCTTGAATTATGTAGACTAAGAACAGGTTATCAAAAGGATAGAATGACGGATAAACGGAAAACAAAAAGAAAGAGCAGGAAAAAGAGAAAAGGATCGAGAAATATGTAGTACTAGGCATCGCTTTTATTAGGATCTTAGCCACATAAATAAATATTTATATCAACTACTAAAAGTTCATATTTTAGCAAATACGTATTGTTCTTTCATATGTCAAACTCTCTCAGGACGCGTTTATACCACGACCCAGTTTTTAAAGAAATACCTACCAGTTGCCGGAAGCTGTTTAAGGCTACAACAAGAACCCTAATTTAGGTTTTGTTCTCTTCTCCGTTGAACGTACCGCTTCATGAGTTGTGAAATACATCCTGAGATGGTTTGACAGATGGAAGAATAATAAATAGATGCTGAAATATGAATTTGTATAATTTTATTTTTGATATTGATTTTAATAGAGACAAAATTAGATGGAAATCGAAATATCTCTATTAGTTTCTTTCTCAAAAATTACTATTGCCTATTACCCTTCAAATTTTACAATAAGCTATATAAAACCACGCATGTCAAAGTTTATTTTAATGAGTAAATGATGAAACTAAAAATCTTATTTGTATTATAAAGGCCTAAACGAGTACAGTTAATAATTCTTAAGAACTAGAAATCTACAGTGTTATAGAGCTTAATGATAATAGGTACAATAAAATTATTTGGGATTTTAGCAGTCATTGGAATATAATTAACCAAAGTACTTATCGGTAGGTAAGTGCCTAAGTACCTAAGTATTCAATAAAAATATTCTGTGTGAGTATAAAAATAAAGCCAAAACCTATAAGATGCTTATTTCAAATTAGAACAGCGATGGCTTCAATTTTGCCCAGGTCAAACTTCGCGGAGTCTGTAGATCTGCATTTTTTATGCGAGAAAAAACAATGATATTTAACGTCCACGATGCCCGAGTGCATCAACAGCCAGCAAGCCAAGTCCGTGACGGGAGTTGGATCAGCAAACTATTTATAGATTTCTAAAAGAAGGAAAACGCGATCCTTGCAACGACCCTCAAAATCACAAAGGAAAGGAGCTCTTAGAGGTCGATGAAGACTTTAAAAACGCAATAAGAAGAAAAGTACATCATTTTTTTTTATTAAGCAAGAAATAACTACACTACATAAAGTTTTGCAAGAAATTAGAGAAGGCAAAGACTTACCAGATTTTAAAAAATGGAAATTATAGAAAATCGTTCATAACCTGAATTTTCGTTGGGAAAAACACAATAGAAAATCTATTCTTATCGATAAAACAGAAATAATTTGTTGGAGAAGAGAATATCTATGAGCAATCAGAAAATTTCAAGCCGAAGAAAGAAATATTTTTTATTTAGATGAGACTTGAGTTAGTGAGACACACACAGTGAACACACAATCAACTGGATTACAATCCCCTTTAAGAAAAAAAAAGGTCGCAGGCTAATTATAGCACATATTTGTAGTGAAAATGGATTTCTCGATGGTGGCTTGTTGGAATTGGATTCAAAGTCAACTAAAGATTACCATGAGGAGATGACGGCCGATGTTTTTAGGAGTGATTGAACGTATACCAGCAGAATCAGTTATAGTATAATGCTCTATACCATTTTCGATTATTAGAACGACTCCTGAGAAATTCGTGGAAGAAAGCGGATATTCTTCAATGGATAAGAGACAAAAATTTTGAACATAAAGATGGTATGTTAAAAGCTGAACTTCTCAAAATTGCGAAACAAAATAAGACACATTTCAAGAAATACACAACCGATGAGATGGCAAAGGAACGGAATATCACAGTGCTCCCATATCATTGCAAATTGAATCCCATACAGCTAACTTGGGCACAAACAAAAGGTTTGGTTGCAAGGGAAAACATCACATTCAAACTTCAAGGAGTAAGGCAATAACTACTCGCCGGAATATAGAGGATCAAAGAGGACAATTGAAGAAATGCCATTCGATATGTTATAGAAGAAGAAAATAAAATGGAAACTTGACGGAGATATCGAAGAAACTCTGGAAATAGAACCCTTAATTATCAATTTAAGAGAAATCGAGTCTTTAGATTTTGAAGATGATGATCGTTTTGGATTGTAATTAAAGTACTTATATATCGTGAATTGTGAATTTATATATGTACATAGATCTAAAGATTAAAAAATTTTTCGTAATAAATCTCTTATTTCTATAATTTTATTTATTAAACACTAAAAGCACTTTATGCTCGGACGGCTATGCTACCGATGAACCTTCATTTACATTTTATGACTCTATTGTATAGCAGAGGTTTTCTGCTGAAAATAGGGTGAACCCTTAAAAATAATTCACAACAGGTAGCAGAATCCAATAAAATGCATAAGAAACATCTTTTTTTTTTCGGGCGCACCCCAACATGTATTTGTATCTACAATGAGAGAAATCTGCTATCGACTCCAAACAAATACACTCTAGTTCGATCAAACATATCGCAATATATATTTATACAGGAATTACAAAGTAAAAATTGTACGCGTGTTTTTATAATAATTAATAAAGTAGTTTCTATACTTTGTTAATTATACACCATTTTATAGTCCAATCGCAGACAAATTTTAATAATTTGACGTGTTTTTTAAAACACAAATCCATTTAAACCAAAAATTGCTTTCATATATATTTACGAAGAAGAATAGTTTATATACAAGTTACATGACTGAAGTCAAAACGTACGCTTTTGTAGAGCAAAGTTTAGAAAAACAACACGTTTGATTCTTTTTAGATCACTGCACACGCATTATTTCTCAAACAAAGGCTTGAATGAATTTAAGCAAGATTACAGAGTCCAAAATAACCTGCATTTATTGCCTTTAATCATAGTTTTGCAATACAATTGCTAACAATTTTTAGTCAAAAGATAAGATAAAAAAATTAGTTTCATTGTCAAGATAGAAATGCAGTTATTGATTCATTTAATTTTGATCTCTACTGCAATAGAAATTCACAGTAATATATACTACTAGCTGTGTCCGCGGCTTCGCTCGCGTGGACTTGATTTACTATTATCGTCACTGCTTAATCCTTATGTTAACTATCCTAATAAAATATATCCTATAACCTGGCCAGAGAACATTTTATAAGAAATTATGTAAATCGGATAAGTGGTTCTTGAATGTTAAGCGAACTAAAGGACAAACATACAGACAGAGAGACATACGTTTTATATATATTATAGATTTTTCTTTTGATAAATATTAAGTTAAGAATTAAAAAAAAACATGTAAATCGGTTGAATGGTTCTCGAAAGATAAGCACTCTAACGGACAGAGAGACATTGCATTTTATATATATTATATTCTTTGCTACATGATATTGTTCCATATTTAATGGTTTATGCAGTGTATTGCAAGAGAACGAGCTACCGGCAAACTTATTTTCGACTTGATTCACCATTATCGTCACTACTTATTCTTTGTGATACCTAAAGTAATAAAAATATATCCTATAACCTGACCAGAGAACATATATATGTTTAAAAAAAAAAGCACGTAAATCGGATAAGTGGTTCTCGAGTGATAAGCGCACCAACGGTCAGACAGACAGACAGAGAGACGTTGCATTTTATATATATTATGGATATTGAAACCGAGGCTTGCATTAGTAAAAATAAATACTTGTTTCGCGCAGAAGACTGGAACCAAAAGTAATGTACGTCGGTATAACTCAATAACACAGGCATACAAAAAAATTATCTGTCTTTTAAGTGAGATACGTGTTTTTTTTAAGTATTTTTTTTGCTGAATCCAAGAAAATCATAAAAAAAGACATCTATTGTGAGGTTTTTTTCAGAAAATACATTTAAATTTGCTAGAAATTAAAAAAAAAAAAAACATTTTAGTAAATAATGTAAAATTGTATAATCATTAAAATTATGGAATAAAACTATTATCTTTAAATGTTCTGAATATATATTAATAATAAAAAATATTACCTTTTAGTGTTCATGTTTAACAAAAACATGCATACACCACCTTGAACTAAGCTATGTAGCAAAATGCTGTTTAAAATAAATATGTGCAACTGTTAAATTAAAAAATTATTGTTGTTATTGTTGGCATGGAGAGCATGAAAAAGCATTTACGTGAATTGAAAATTCAGTTAGTGGAATATTTTCCAGATGACAACGATGATTTCTTGAAAAGATGGATTCTCAATCCATTTGATAAAACTGTTGTTTCAGCTGCCAAATGACCTGTTGCGATTCACACAACTAATTGAAATATCGGCCGACAAAACGTTACAACTAGAATTTTTATCTCGAGAAAGTTTTGACTTGCACGAGGGTGTGAATACGGAAGCCTAGAAACGGAAGCTTTGAAAACATTGATCCCCTTTGCTACTTCTTACTTATGGAAAAAAGGCTTCTCGTCTATGGTTGCTTTAAGAACTAAATACAGAAATCGTTCATAATCACATTAAAATAATTTACTTATGTGTGTTTGCAATAACGATCCACGTATACAAAAACTTTTGAGTGATTAAATAGTTCAAGCAACTTTAGCTATTAGTTTATTTTATTAGGTTGTTATAACCTGGTAAGGTAATATTTAATTTAAATTACTTTATACTTTATTCAATAAAAGGATGTTTCGTATATGGGTCTTATTTTTTGGTCAGATTGCGACACCTCTTATACCAAGATGCGACCTCCCTAGGGGTCGCGACCGCCCAAGTTGAGAAACGATGTTTTAACTTAATAACATGAAGATACAGCCCAAAGTCACAGACTTCCAAATCAGGCGAATAAGGGAGGGGGGATGACAGTCATGGAATTCTCCGCCAAAAACTAATGCGTACAGAACGAACTGTGCGCCGGCGCCAATGCATTATTGTGATTCAGGACGAAACTTTTATCACTCCAAAGCTTTAGCCATTTCATCAAACTCCCAGAACTGTCCGATGAGCGTCTTCATAAATGATTTGTTGAACGTTGACGATGATTCCAGGTGTAATTGTAGTCGAAGATTTTCTAGAACGTTCGTCGTCTTCCATCGAAATTCGACGTGCCTTAAAGTGTCTAGTTTCGAATGCTAAATGGCCTTTTAGAAAATTCAATATGGTGGCTAAACATTATGATGTTTAAACAAAAAAAAATGTATTTTTATATAAAAAACCAATGTCAAAAAAATTTTGATAATTCATACTCGAGGGATTTCCAAGGGTACTGAATTCATTGCTGCGCTTAGGTTTTGATTATGCACCCTTACAAGGGAAGAAAACTTAGGTTAAGGATGACTAATTATCTGAATCTGTAATTGCGTCCGCCATATTGATTTTTTTCAAAGGCCATGTAGCATTCGAAAGTAGAGTCTTTAACAAAATGTATATATATATATATATATATATATATATATATATATATATATATATATATATATATATATACAGTCGACACTCTATATAGTGAAAGCCCAAAATGTTGACCGAAATTTCACTACAGAAAGTTTTTCACTATATAAAGAAAAAATCCGTATATATTGCTATGTATGTATTTTATATTGGTAATTATTTACTTCTATTTCATAAGGTACAAGCAACAAAAAAAAATTGCAAAATTGAATTATTAGAAAAGATTTTATTAAACATTTGAAAGTTTAAATAGTACATAGCATGTATAGGGCTAAATACATACATAAAGTCCGTACGTTATATCTTTACCCGTGCGTCATAGTTTTCAGGCCATATAACAGACGATTATTATATTATTTGTCGCTTTTCACCAATAAATCGTAGGTATTGGTAAAAAGAGACAAAAAATATAATAGTTGTCTGGGATATTGCCTGAAAACTATGACGCACGTGTAAAGATATCACGTACGGACTTTATGTATGTATGTACTACATACGAAATAAAAAGAATAATACAAAATCTGTTAATACATATATACATACTACGTACATACGTACTAGAAAAAATAATCAGTTATTTTCTTTTGAACATTACTTTTGAAAAATAATTTTTGCTCAACAAAATTCTCGCATTTATTCAAATGCATAAAGATTTGATAGTTCGCACAATGTCAAATGCATTTCTTATTTCATTTTCACTAAATTTAGCAGGGCATTCCCCGGTTTCAGTTTCTTCTTTATGATCTTGTATACTTTTTATATCGTCAATTATGTCTTGGTCAGTTGGGAGATCTGTCGTGCCAATATCATTGTCGATTTCTAAGATATTTTCAAGTAAAAAATCTGCGTCGACGGTAGCAGTTTTTTGTAGAATACCCCGTTGCCTTTTTAAGGTAGCGAGATCCATTTCGTCTTCTTCTTCCCATTCGTCAATTTTTTCAGTAAAACCTACTTTAGAAAAGCAGTTTTTGATAGTTTTCTGAGAAACATTTTCACTCCATACTTTAGTGACTTCGGTTATACATTCTTTAAGGGTAATCAATTTTTGGACTGGAAGGTTGTTATCAATCGCATTAACAATTTTGTGAACAATTCTATTTCGGTAATGATGTTTTATGTTTTTTTTATAATACCCTGGTCCATAGGTTGCAATTTAGAGGTCATGTTTGGTGGAAAAAAGATCAAATCAATATTCCTTAATTTTTTACTTACAGTAACTGGATGTGCAGGACAATTGTCTATAAACATCACAATCTTTCGCTTTTGGCTTTTCATTTTCGTGTCCAGTTCTTTGATCCATCTTTCGAAAATCTCAGAAGTCATCCATGCCTTTTTTATTATTGGCGTAATCTAACTCCAGAGATTTAACTCCTTTTAAACAACGGGGATTTTTGCTTTTACCTATGAGCAGTAATTTCAGTTTTTCTGAACCATCCATGTTTGCTCCAACCATAAGTGTCACCCTTTCTTTACTTGTTTTAACACAAAAACATTTATCACTTTTAAAAGCAAAAGTTTTATTTGGCAAACATTTTTAAAAAACAAACCGGTTTCATCACAATTGAAAACGTTTTTTAACTCGTACTTTTTCAATGCACTTTTTAAAAACAGTTTCAGTCCAAATGTCACAGTCCTCCTGACTAACGCTTGCACTCTTGCCAGACACCGGCTTGAAAACAATTGAATTGCGAGTCTTCCAGGCACTCAACCACCCTTCACTAGCTTGAAAATTAACGCAGTTAAATTCTTTAGCAAATTGTAGAGCCTTTTGCTTTATTAAGCTTCCCGATATTGGTACGTTTTGATGCGTACGGGCCACTTGAAACCATCGTAAAACTACTTCATTTACATCCTCGTAAGTACTCACCCGTTCTCGTTTTCGACTGCTTGCAACACTAGGTTTCTTGATTATACTGTCGCGACTTTTTATTATCAGAGAGACGCAACTTGGAGAAACATCAATTTTTTTGCAGCCTTTATCAACTTCCTCCAAAACTTTAATTTTCTCAGCTAAACTTAAACACACCCGCTTGGATATCTTACTTGATTCTTAAACAAAAAGAAACTGAACCTGAATTTGCGAATTATTAGGCCTCGACTATAAAATGGGTTTTTCCCCGGGTTTCTCACAGAAATCTACCTGATTTATTGCCAACCACTAGGCGTTATAAACGCGTTAAGAATCTTTTCAAAAGAATGCGTCATAAAAACGGAATTCGTGCTAATGTTAGATAAAAATGGGGAACCCGAAATGGCCAAGATCTCAATAAATGCATAAAAATTTATACATAAAATTCCGGTAAAAATTTTATTATATAGAATGTTACTATTTTACAGATTCACTATATGCAGGGCTTTTTACATGAAATTTCATTAAAATATTCTAGGTCTTGAAAAAATTGCACTATAAAGAGTTTTTCACTATATAGAGTTTCACTATAAACAGTGTCGACTGTATACATATATATATATATATATATATATATATATATATATATATATATATATATATATATATATATATATATATACATATATATATATATATATATATATATATATATATATATATATATATATATATATAATATATATATATATATATATATATATATATATATATATATATATATATATATATATATGTATATATATATTATATATATATATATATATATATATATATATATATATATATATATACTATATATATATATATATATATATATATATATATATATATATATATATATATATATATATATATATATATATACATACATACGTCAACTAATAAATTTCGAAAAATTAGTATATTTCTATTGTTTTGTTTATTTCTTACATACGAAAACAGTATGTGTTGTACCATTTTCCTTTTTTAAAAATTTTTTTAAATTGTTGTAATATTAAAAAAACCGGCTAAGTGCAAGTCGAACTTGCGCAATTAGTGTTCCGTACGTTGATAGCTAAATTATTAAAGGTAATACACTCGTGATAATTTTCGTTCAATCTACACCCTGTGGAGAATTCTCCAGAATTTTTTCAAATTTTTTTTGGTCCGTACTTTTTGAGATAAAGGGGGAATAGCGATTTTTGGCAGTTTTTTAAAAATAATACAAAGAAAGGCTTGCGCAATTATTACATTATATATTTTTGAACTTACGTTTTAACAAGCTTCCATTTGACACCCCACTCGATGACTGGTAAAAAAAAAATTTTTCACTCGCCAAAACAAACCCCTTAAGTTAAAATTTAACTTTCAATTAATGCCAAATTTCTTTCTTTCTATCTCAAACAGTTTCGGAGAAAATCAGGTGTGACAGACGGACAGACGGACACATAATAACACATACATAAGTGTTCTGTACGGAATACTAAAAACGGCAATTTTTGGAAAGAGTTTAAGTTTTTTCTTCAAACTAGAAAGGATAACAGAAAATAACTAAAATTATTTTTTTATTAAAAGTGGCTTTTATTCGACTCACTTTAGGACACGTCTTTACAAGTTACTTTCATGAAGCAATCTTACATAATATGATCTGGAAAGAAATTGAAAAATCAAACACGATAAATCCTGTCCCTTAGACTCATAAAGGATGCCACGACAACTAGATAGTGATGATCATGTCTCATGTCGTTCCGTTAGTGATTGTCTACGAAATTTATCAGCCTGCACAATTTTAGAGAGGATAATTTAAAATATCTGCTCTCTATATCTTCATTACACAGCAAATTGCTATCTACTTATGGTATACGTCTTATTCCTCCAAAATTTCGATGACTAGGACCTTTTTACTAAATGTTGTGGAAATAGATCGTGAAATTAGTATTGTAAACCCTTATACTTAAAATATTTTTAATGCTCTTTGGACACTATATTGGTTTCAGTAGGTGCCAAAAACTTAATTACAAAAAATGTCGTTGAAGAAGCGAATAGTTAACCAGTGAGTAACATTCAGTTAAAAAAACCTATTTTACGACCAAACTAGCAATTAAAAGGTATTACACATGCTCTTAACAATCGCATTACAATAAAACTAAATTAGCCGCAGTTAAGCTCTTAGGCAAGCTACTTAGCAAGGTCTGTATCAACTTATTGTGTATTAATCTTGTATTCAAAACAATTCACTTGTATTTTTTATTGGTTTTTCCGTTATCAAACCTTTTAAGTTAATAAGTTTAATGTATAATATAATATATTAATACGATACCAATACAACAACAATAATTTTAACATAATAATTTAACATTCAGTTCATTAGTTGTCATTGCTGCGTGTAGTTGAAAATTTATCAAACATGTTTAATTCAAATTACTTGTTTCGTATTACTGGGGCAATACAAGTTTTATATCCTCCAGTTTACCTGAACCTAAAAGCATATAATCTTTTATATAGGATTTACGCAGTTTTTCATACAATTATCTTTATTTCAGTTGCAATTTACGTTAGCACAACATCATATTCTTCAGAGCAATATTACGACGTCCTAACAGTTGTTGTAGTAAGGGTTATTCATCGGTGTTTATTAATAATTTGTAGTATTTTTATTACTTTCCACTTATTCACTAAAAACGAAGAACTTATTGCACTAAAAAATATGCTTCTGTTAATAAATGAGGAGAATAGAAGATGGGCATTTTCGAAAATTAGTTATGTGGCTATTTTTCTTTTGTGTCTCAATATTATCTTCAAAGTTATTAGAGTAATTTTAAGTATTCAGACCCATGGAATAATTTTCGACATCGACAATCGATTTTACTAAACAGAACGGAAACCATATTATGTGTGGCACTTATTTTAATTTTTGAAGTAAACAAACAATTAAAAAGTTTAAACGATAGTATTGCAGTTTCAGCAAATATCAGGCAAATATTAATGATTAAATACAAACACAATATTTTAAGTAATATAATTTCAACAATAAACAGAATCTTTGGTTCTATATTTGCTATCTCAATTTTTGAGTGTATTATTATGATTTTACACATTGTTACAACTTTTGTATTTAAATCCCAAGATGGGGATATTAATTTGAGATTGGTAATGTGGATGGCTAATAGCTTTATCATAGTAAGTACTTGATTGTATGTAGGATTACTGTTAAAATATTTTATATTAATTAACGAGTATTTAATTATGGTTATGGCTTATGAAAGGAATCATCCGAATAGTAAGAAAATGATATTTTCCTATGACAATTACAGTTATAAATGAATTTTAAAGAAAATGAATATTTTATTCATGTATACTAGGCCTGTCCAAAGGGTATCCAACCTTCTCTAATAACTGCGTAATGGCGTTATTCTGCGGTTCTGGTGGGTGGCATCCTTCAATGTAATCCGCATTTAACTGCACAATACTCTTCCATCGGGAAATTCAAGTATGAAACATGTCACCAAGTCCTTTTATTAGAATGGCCTTGAGTGCACTCGTCGCAATTTTTTTGACCATCTCAGCATCGCCGAATCATCTCCTTTAGAGTGGTAATTTTAATTTGAGGAAGAGCCAATAGTCACTGGGAGCAATGTCATGACTATATGGAGGCTGGCGAAGCATGCAAGAAATTGTGTATATTATGCGATGAGTGCGATGGGGCATTGTCGTGATGAAGCAGCCAGTCTCGTACAAGAATTCCGTCGTTTCCTTCTCAATGCGCCACGTAATCTTCTTAACACTTGAAGGCAGAATTCGCTATTAAATGTTTGGTCTTCTGGAACAATTCATAATCCACAACTTGATAATTGAAAAATTAATCAACATTGACTTAAATTTGCTCAGACTTTGACGTGCTTTTTTCAGCCGTGGCTTGGATGGAAGCTTCCACTGAGAAGACTAATATTTTCTGAACCATAGCCACAAACCGTTATTATATTATAAATCATATAATTCGTTACCTGTTATGAGCTTTTTCAGCACACTTTCATCGTTTTTAATCCACTTTAAATTATTTCGAGCGACTTTCAAACGGAGATACTGTTCTGATGTCAGCAATTGCGGAATCAGTTTAGCAACAACGCAAGCCATTCCTAAAACATCGGTTAAAATTTCTTCAATGGTACTTGCCCATGCATTCAACTCCGAAGGCGTTGTGCATCATCTCAACTCCTTCCGCACATGATTTTCCAATTCTATTCTTTGTTCGATTCGCTCTGACATATTCAACGACAACTAAAATGCGAGGAAAACGAAAAAGTTACTGTAAACAACTACACGCTGCTTGCGTAGTAGAAAGCGAGAGGTTTCTGTGTCCGGCCGAGAATTTTATAAGGTGTAACTAGTGTTTCTCGAACCCCACAAATGGCGCTCGAGTTCTATGGCGCGAAATTTTAAACACAGGTCGAATACTTTTTGGACAGACCTCGTATTATATGACATATCTGGTTACTAGACATCATTATTGTATTATCAGATAATGTTTAAATTTCGTTTAATAAAAAGATAAACTGAAATATAAAAAAATATATTACAGACTACACTTTACATAGAAAACCAAATGTCAATATCTTATAGATAATAAACACACAACGATAGCAACAAGATTAGGAACTGCGTTATAAAAGTTACAAACGGTCTAATTGAACCAGTGCAGCACCGATATGTGTAAATGGAAAAATAATCCTTCGAGATTTTCAGGTTATGGTGTCCCTAGATCAGAAACACATATTTTCAAGTTTCGTTTGGCCTGTATCTGGAGTAGATCTATCCCCTGTCTATTTCAACAAGGATCTCCGAACCAAATAAGAAGTCGATTTGAGATTTGGCATTCGTCTACCACTTAAAATATGAACTAGTTTTTGAGCTAACCTTTTGTTTCGCTGATCTGTATTTTGTTTGTTCTGGTATTAATCTGTTATCAGTCGGTTGCTACAATAACTTTTGAAATATAATATCGACTTAAAGGTTGTTACACATCTGCCATTTAAAATCAGAAATTAACTTGTCCTATTTGAAATAGATGATGTTCGGAAATAGCATAAAAGAGGTTGTGGAAAGTGAAATGTTTTGGATATATTTAGTTGCGTATTATATTCAGAGTTTTTCAAGTGGTATAAATTAAAAGGTTTTTTTTGGTAAAACTTCGTTACGCGGGCTTTTTAGAAAACGGATTTTTTTTTTGGAATAGGCTCAAAATGGTCTAATTTTGAAAGAGTTACGAGAAAATATCGAAGGAAACCGTTTTTGCACTTTTTCTTGGTAAATAAAATTAACCTATATCACTGACAACTGTTGATAATCACTGATCGAAACTGTCAGTTGTTTTCGAAAGAACAGGCTCCGTTCACACTAATAGGTAAAATGTAGAGGTCAGCCTAATATTTTCAAAAAATTATTAAAATGTTGGTAAAAGTTCGGTACGCGGGCTTTTCAGAAAAAAAAGAAGGTTTCTTTTTGGAATAGGACTAAAATGACCTAATTTTAAAAGATTTATGAGAAAAAATCGGGGGGAGGCCATTTCTGTTAACCCGAACTAACCTCAACTAACTTGGTCTTCAGTCACTAATACAGCACGTACATCATTTTTTCACATTAAGATAGGACATTTTTTTTTCATTATTTAATGTATTTTCTAGTTACTGACTATTTAGTTAAGGTTAGTTCAGGTTAGCTCAGGTTAGCAAAAACGACCTCCCCCCGATTTCTTCTCGGAAATCTTTCAAAATTAGGTCATTTTAGGCCTATTCCAAAAAGAAATCTCTTTCAGCACTGTTTCGTTGGGGGGCCGATCGACATATACAAACTTGATCTTGTTGGTTCAAAGTACTATTAATTCAATGGAGGCAGGTGGTCAGGTTGACGTGATTTATACGGATTTCAGCAAGGCCTTTGACACTGCCAATCACGATATCTTGATAACGAAATTAAGAAGTTATGGCTTTTGTGGATCACCACTGAATTGATTAACCTGTTACCTTAGATATAGGAAACAGTTTGTTAAAGTAAAGGGCTTTGTGTCGAGTGAGGTATCTGTTACATCGGGTGTACCATAGGGTAGCCATCTGGGCCCGTTGCTGTTTAATGTATTTATTAATAACCTTCATGAGGTGATTCTGTTTTCAAGGCCCCTGTTTTTTGCAGATAATTGAAATTGTTTATGGTAATTATTTTGGTGATGATGCTGTGAGATTACAGGGAAACTTGGATTGGGTGAGTGAGTGGTGCAGAAGAAACAAAATGAATCTTAATATTAAAAAATGCAAGTTCTTGTCATTCTTTCGGGTGAAAACTTCGCTTTTATATGACAACAGTATCAATAATTGTCTTCTGGAAAAAGTCTCTTCATTATGTGACTTAGGTATTTATTTGGACACTAAGCTCGATTTTCATATTTATTATGACTTTATTGCTAACAAATGTTTAAAACTTCTTGGCTTCGTCTGTAGGAATACTAGGGATTTCCAGACCGTAGATAGCATGAATACTTTGTATAAGGTTTTGGTAAGATCTCCTGTAGAGTATCTGTCATGTGTATGCCTTCATATGCTATACATATTGAAAGAATTGAAAACGTCCGGAGGAATTATGCTAGATAAGTTTCTTACAAATTTAAGTGGAACACCACTACCTATGGGGACCTGCTGCGAAGACTCAAGCTGCAATCGCTTTCAAGACGAAGGAAAGTTGCTGATATCTGTTTCTTATTTCGACTTGTAAATGGTCATACAGACTGCTCCGATCTTTTGAGTTTGATAAATTTCCGTGTTTCACCAAGACCAACAGCGGACCACTCACTCTTCGCCCCTAAGTACCATAGATGTAACTATGGCCTATTCTCGCCGATCACTAGAATCACTAATGTCGCTGGTGACACGGAACTTGGTTTTTTTAATCTCTCTTTAAAACTTTTAAAAAAAGAACTGTTGACAGTCTACTGAGTTATGTGAGGACATTTGCTGGTGTTGTTGTATTGCTATAATTGTTCTACGCAGTATATATGACCACTACACCAAACACTTTATTTTTGCATTCGACACGCGATTCGCTAACCATGTTAGCTTCATCAGGGGCGATGATTGACTGCCTATGGGGATAATGGGAGTCAATCATTGCGCGTCAAGTGCGAAAATAAAGTGTTTGGTATAGTAGTGATATAAACTGAGTAGTGTCATTATGTTAAAGATTCCACATTCCCAACTTAGCTATAATTGTTATTGTTTTATTATAATAATAAATATGTATCTGCAGGTGTATATCCATTTACATATTTTGTGAGAAAAGTGTGTATTCAAATTTATGAATATTTTGTTATCGTTTAACGAATTTTATACTTGTAATTAATATTTAAGTCCTTTAACCAAGTCAAACTCTCCTATACATGCATAATTGTACAGTCTAATTGCTGAGAAATGTTAATGATTTGACGTCGCCTCTGTTATCATATAAAACTATTTTTCTAATTAATTGAAGCAAAATTAACATATACACATTTTAAGAGAAAATAGACTTTATGAACATTTAGCTTATGATATGATAAAAGGTTCGAAACATCATCGACGACTTTCTTTTTAGTGTTCCGTACGGAACACTTATAAGATAACTTCGGTGTCTGTCTGTCTGTCTGTCACACCCGATTTTCTCCGAAAACTAT
>CM032454.1:125028809-125041309 GCA_019049505.1 Pachyrhynchus sulphureomaculatus
AAATTTTGTTTCAAACTTGAAAATCATGTGCGGAAAGAATTGAAATGACTGCACAACGCCTTCGGAGATGAAATAATGGGCAGTACCATTGGAGAAATTTAACTGATGTTTTAGGAATGGCTTGCGTTGCTGCTAAACTGATTCCGCAATTGCTGACATCAGAACAGAAGTATCTCCGTTTGAAAGTCGCTAGAAATAATTTAAAGTGGATTGAAAACGATGAAAGTGTGCTGAAAAAGCTCATAACAGGTATCGAATTATATGTTATATAATATAATAACGGTTTTGTGGCTATGATTCAGAAAATATTAGTCTTCTCAGTGGAAGCTTCCATCCAAGCCACGACCGAAAAAAGCACGTCAAATTCTGAGCAAATTTAAGTCAATGTTGATTAATTTTCAATTATCAAGTTGTTGTGGGTCATGAATTTGTTCATTTAATAGCGAATTCTGCCTTCGTTGTTAAGAAGATTACGTGGCGCATTGAGAAGGAAACAACGGAATTCTTATACGAGCGGAGACTGGCTGCTTCATCACGACAATACCTCATCGCATACTATACACAATTTTTTTGTGTGCTTCGCCAGCCTCCATATAGTCATGACACTGCTCCCAGTGACTATTGCCTCTTCCTCAAATTAAAATTACCACTCTAAAGGAAATGATTTCGGCGATGCTGAGATGGTCAAAAAAAATCCGACGAGTACACTCAAGGCCATTCTAATAAAAGGACTTGGTGACATGTTTCAATACTTGAATTTCCCGATGGAAGAGTATTGTGCAGTCAAATGGGGATTACTTTGAAGGATGCCACCCACCAGAACGCAGGAATAACGCCATTACACAGTTATTAGAGAAGGTTGGATACCCTTTGGACAGTCTAGTATACATGAATAAAATATTCATTTTCTTTAAAATTCATTTATAAGTGTAATTAAGTGTCATAGAAAAATTATCATTTTATTACTATCCGGATGATTCCTTTCATAAGACATAACCATAATTACTCGTTAACCTTTCAGTGGTCGCGCGCGGACTGTCGCTCCGCACCGGTTTGTGATCGACGATAATTTCAAGGATACCCCCCTCTAAGTGTCGCGCTTCTCAGTACCTTTCCTTAACAGCGTATTTCAGTCGACGGCCGAGTGAGCAGCATATAGTTTTGTATTTTCTCCAATAATTCGTGCTTGCGGACTGAGAATCCGCAGCGGCCAGTGAGGTGACAAATATATTTACAAATTAGCTGCTCTACTTTTGCCAAGGTATGTTTCATTTGATACTTTTTTGTAATTGTTTAATATTAAAAATATGTTTTAGTATGGCATCCTATGAAAAAGAGCAAGAACGGCTGCATGAACTAATGAAATCATGTTTAGAATCATCTGACGAAGAAGAAGCAACCCTTAGATGACTCCGATGAAGATGAAGTGGATGCTGTGGAGTGCGAAGAACACGAAACAGATAGTGAGCAGGATATTTCAGACAAGAGGAAATTCTGCAAATTGACGGTCCATTTTTTATCGGAAAGGATCAATCGACGAAATGGAGAAAACATTGCAACCCAAGAAATGTAAGAACCCGATCGGAAAATTTGATTACCCACCTACCTGGTCCAAAAGAAACTGTAAAAAATCTAAGAACACCATTGGCGATATGGCAGTACTTTTTTCCTGAGAATGTTCTTCAGGTTATTGTAGATAATACAAACAAGCATATTCAGGCTGTTCAAGATAAATATTCCCGTGAACGTGATGCAAAAACAACAAATATTCTTGAACTACAAGCACTGATAGGTCTCTTATATTTGGCGGGAGTTATGAAGAGCAATCACCTCAATGCTGAAGATCTTTGGAGAGTTGATGGCACTGGGGTTGAGATATTTAGACTTACGATGTCGTTACAAAGATTTTCGTTTTCTAATGCGACATATAAGATTTGATGATCTTGAAACCCGTGAAGCTAGGAAGTCTCTAGACAGGTTGGCGGCGATTCGAGATATTTTTGACATTTTCGTAGAGAAATGTAAAACTGCATTCACACCTTTCCATTACGTAACAGTTGACGAGAAACTGGAGGCTTTTAGAGGTAGATGTATATTTCGTCAATATATTCCCAATAAACCGAGCAAATATGGCATTAAGATTTATGCCCTCTGCGATTCAAAGGTTTTTTATACTTGCAACATGGAAGTATATGTTGGTAAACAACCTTGGGAAATAAATAATTCTCCAGATGCTGTTGTGGAAAAAATGTGTGAATCTATAAGGGGGAACTGGACGGAATGTAACTACTGATAATTTTTTCACTAGTTTTAAGTTGATAGAAAACCTAAAAAAGAATTTTAGAATGACTCTTGTAGGAACGATTAGAAAGAATAAAAGGGAACTTCCCATTGAATTTTGCAGCCCAGTAAATCGTCCTGAAAAGTCGTCAATGTTTGCATTCCATGATAACTGCACTATCTTATCCTACATTCCAAAAAAGAAGAAAAATGTTTTGCGCGCGTCAAGCTTACACCATGATGACATTATTGACACTGAAACAGGTAAACCAGACATAATAACTACCTACAATCAAACAAAGGGAGGAGTGGATACGGTGGACAAACTTTGCGCTGCTTATAATTGTGCACGTGGTACCCGAAGGTGGCCAATGGTAATTTTTTTATTCAATGTTAAACGTTGCAGGAATAAATTCTCTAGTTATTTACAAGGCCAATGATATAGACAAAAACATTTTAAGGAGAGAATTTTTGCGAAAACTATCTTTTGAGTTAATAAGTGACCAGTTAAGAATTCGCTCTTCTTTAACAAATATACCAAGATCGATGAAGATAAGGATTGGCGAGATTCTTGGATTAGAACCGGTAGCTCAGCAAGCAGAACCGCCGGCAAATCAAAGAGGGCGATGTGCTATGTGTGACAGAAAAAAAAATCGTCCCACCCGATATTTATGTAAGAAGTGTCACACATATCTATGTTTGGAACATGCTCTACTAATTTGCCCAGAATGTTTAGAAATGGCGAATTGGGGCAACTAATATTATAAGATTTAATAATCTTGATTTTTTTCATTATATTTTTTTGTAGTTAGGCTTTATAATATGGTTCCTACTGTAGTTCCTAAGTTAGTAGAATGTGTTGGAACTTTAGCTGTTACTATGAATATTTTATAATATTATTACTATATAATATACTGATTTCTATCTACAACGTGTTTTATTACAGCAAACCTTATAATTTTAATAAATTTATATTAAAAACACGTATATTTTCTAAGTATGGACTGAGAGTCAGCAGCGACCACTGGCGTTAAGAATTTTAGCGCGACCACTGAAAGGTTAATTAATATAAAATATTTTAACAGTAATCCTACATACAATCAAGTACTTACTATGATAAAGCTATTAGCCATCCACATTACCAATCTCGACTTTATATCCCCATGTTGGGATGTAAATATAACAGTCATAATAATGTGTAAAATCATAATAATGCACTCAAAAATTGAGATAGCAAATATAGAACCAAAGATTCTGTTTATTGTTGAAATGATATTACTTAAAATATTGTGTTTGTATTTAATCATTAATATTTGGCTGATATTTGCTGAAACTGCAATACTATCGTTTAAACTTTTCAATTGTTTGGTTACTTCAAAAATTAAAATAAATGCCACACACAAACTATGGTTTCTGTTCTGTTTAGTATAATCATATGCCATGTGTCGAAAATTATTCCATGGGTCTGAATACTTAAAATTACTCTAATAACTTTGAAGATAATACTGAGACACAAAAGAAAAATAGCCACATAACTAATTTTCGAAAATGCCCATCTTCTGTTCTCTCCTCATTTATTAACAGAAGCATATTTTTCAGTACAATAAGTTCGTCGTTTTTAGTGAATAAGTAGAAAGTAATCAAAATACTACAAATTACACAGGTCAACATTTTATCTAGGCTTGTACTCGGTAAAACCAACTAGGTATCTTAGGGTTTTTGGAGTCGCTGATCACGATGAAGGGGTCGGTTAACCTTCATCAGGTCAGGTTCAAGGTCATTTGAAGGTCAAATTGAGCCAATGCAGCCAAAAAATCTGAAAAAATTCATACGTATGTTTTTTGGGTCACTGAATCCGAATCCGGTGTTATTATTTTCATATAAGGTCTCCTGAAGGTCACTAGAGGTTACTTCAAGGTCATTCTGAGGTTATTTGGAATAAAACAGTTATGAGCAGGCCAAAAAATCTGAAAAAAAATGGTGTATACGTTTTTTAGGTCTCTGGTTCAGAATTAGAGGTCCATCAAATCTAGTTCAAAGTCATTTGAAGGTCAATTTAATTGATAGCGGCTGAAAAATCTAAAAAAAAGATACCCAACTTTTTTGGGTCACTAATTCCTAATCTGTGTTCTTTTCTTTCCTACCATTTCTTCCATAGATCGTTTCAAGCAGGAATACAAGAACATGGGTAGAGGAAAAGGTTATGATCAAGTGCTACTAGTATATTTCAGCATTATACTTGCTTCGAGGTCGGTTTATTTTATACAGAAAGTTTTTGTCTCGATCTTAAACTCCACTAACATTTCCATAAAGTTATTTGATATGCATATTTAA
Source organism: Pachyrhynchus sulphureomaculatus (assembly GCA_019049505.1). NCBI lineage: Eukaryota > Metazoa > Arthropoda > Insecta > Coleoptera > Curculionidae > Pachyrhynchus > Pachyrhynchus sulphureomaculatus. Next base: position 125,033,424 of record CM032454.1, read on the forward strand.
TAAATGTGGGCTAATGAACTAATACTTGTAGTTGCACCCAGGGCACCTCCACGCGGTAACGGCGGGCAACGGAGTTGTTCCACTATCCGGCGAAGTCCCTGGGTTTATGGCTTCCATGCCGTCATGGCAACTACAAATAAAATTCTACGAGACAGGGGCTTGGAACCCCAGAATCGGCGGTTGGTCAGGGTGGGAAAGCGGGCCCGCAGCCGTCGTCATCCAGCGACCGTAGCTTTTCAACGGTGGGAAACTTGGCTTTTGAAGAGTTTAATGCTACAAGTCAAGGATTTTGTAAGAATAATGTGAACTGTTTTTTGTATCGTTTGTGGGCTGTATACTCCCAAAAATAAATTTAAATTTTCTGAGACTTTGAAAACAAAAATATAAAAGTTTGTTTAATATCGACACGAGTTCCTTGAACAACTCTTATACTCCGAATGTCATCTGTAGTACATGCCGCAATATTTTGTTTGGAACAAGGGCACAAATATTTTCTGCACCGATGAAATGGAGAAATCCATCAGACCATACGTCTAGTTGTTATTTCTGCTTAACGAATCTCAAAGGATATAATCGTAATAATAAAAACTCTGTAACTTATCCGTGCGTAGAATCTGTAATATTGCCCATATATATAGAAACTGCACCTGATAATGATGACAGCAGGCATAGCAATGCAGAGCATTTTTGAAGTTTCTGATGATATAGAAATGCATGATGAATCATTAGATACATCGCAAGATAGTGAAAGTGAAGCCTACAATGTATCTTCAGGCTCGGAAGATGAAGGTATGTCAGAACAAACACATTTGAACCAAGGTGACCTGAGTGATCTCTGTAGAGACTTAGGACTTTCAAAAGAAGGTTCTGAACTTTTAGCATCGAGATTAAAAGGAAAAAATTGTTTAGCACCAGGGACAAAAGTAACATATTACCGTTCAAGAGAAAAAGTATTTTACAAAATCTGGTAATTTAATTTATTGCAATGGTGTTAGTGGATTAGTCAAAGAATATGGTATCGAATATACAGCTAGTCATTGGCGCCTTTTTATCGATTCATCGAAAAGAAGTTTGAAAGCGATCTTGCTCTTCAATGGGAATACGTATGCCCCTTTGCCTCTTGCTCATTCGGTCATTTTAAAAGAAGAATATTTCAATTTAGAACTCGTACTAGAAAAACTGAAATATGATTCTCATAAGTGGGAACTTTGCGGTGATTTAAAAATCATAACGATCATGCTCGGTTTGCAATCAGGGTTTGTATCATATCCATGCTTCCTTTGTGAATGGAACAGTCGTGCTAGAGATAAACATTACGTAGTAAAAGTTTGGCCACCAAGAAAAAATCTAATCCCAGGTGAGAAAAATGTTTTAGCAGAAAGTTTGGTACCTCCTCATAAAGTTCTATTACCACCATTGCACATAAAGTTAGGTCTGGCAAAACAAATTGTTAAAGTAATGAGTAGAAACCAGAGCGATGCTTTCATGCATATCTTTGAAGTATTGCCAAAACTTTCGGAGGCGAAAATGAATGAAGGTGTCTTTACCGGACCTGATATAAGAGAAGTTTTCAAAAATGTAGAATTCGAAAGAAAGACAAAGAAAAGGCAGCTTGGAGAAGTTTCAAAGAAGTGACGAAAACGTTTTTGGGAAACAATAAAGATCCAAATTATAAAGAGATCGTTGCGAAAATGGTAAATAACTTCAGGGGAACTAGGATGTCTGATGAATCTCAAGGTTCATTTCCTAGATTCTCACATTGACTACTTTTCCGAGAACCTAGGAGACTTCAGTGAAGAGCAAGGAGAACGTATGCATCAAGATCTGAAAGTATTTGAACAAAGATATCAAGGAGTTTGGGGTACGAATATGTTTAGCTGACTACTGTTGGAGCCTTCAAAGAGACACAAATGTAAACCATAAAAGAAAATCAATTCGGAGGTCATTTGAATCCCAACGCAAACGTGCTCGAATTGATGATTAGCTTAGTATATTTAGTTATACCAAAGATTAGGACATTAATTTTTTATGTAAATTTTTAATTTCTGACTATACATTAAAATCATTTTTGTTGTCGCCTCCGCCGCCGCTGACAGTAGCCCCCTCCAAAAGTTAATGACCCTCCAAAAGTGAATCCCTCTTCACAAATAAATCCGTGAGTGCCTGCGTGTGTATGGGTGTGAATTACTGAATTTATATGTGGGTGTCTGTGTGCGTATGTTTGTGTATTGATGTATGTGCCTACGTGGGTACGTAACTGTTGTGCTTCTGTGTGTATTACTGTGTCTTATGGTGTGTGCGTGTGTGTGTGTTTGTATTACTGTATCTGTGCGACTCCGTATGTATTACTCCGTGTTTGTATGTGTCTGTGTATATATTACTGTGTGTGTGTCACAGAGTTTGTGTGTATATGTTTTATTTATATGGGTGTGCCTGTGTGTATTGTTGAGTTCGTGTGGATGTGTGTGCCTTTGTGTGCATGTGTGTGTGCCTGTGCGTGTGTGGATCACTGTGTGTGATTATGTGTGTATGTCTGTGTGTTTTATTTCGTGTGTATGAGTGTGTGTGTGTGTGTGTGTGTATTACTGTGTATGTCTGTGTGTTTTATTTCGTGTGTATGAGAGTGTGTGTGTGTATTACTGTGTATGTCTGTGTGTTTTATTTCGTGTGTATAAGACAGCAAATTCTAAGAATTCTGGGAACACGCTAGGGCTCTTGTAAATTTAATTGGCAACGTTTTTTTACAATTCTCCATAAACTTCAAACTTGAGATGGAGGATTGGTCAACGGAGCGATCAGAAGGGTGAAGCGAAGAGAGAAAATTCTTGGATGATCAGAATAATATTTTAATATTTCACAAGAAAAACGATTTCACTGTCTTTACAGTGTGATATTTTTTACCTTTTTTTGAAATAGGGTGACTCTTGGATTTTTAAACAATTCCGTTTCGTTGTTTTTATATATAGTAGATGGTATGCTATAAAGTCACTCCCTCTTCAAGTACAGATGCACATAACGGGAAATGTGGAGGACCTTACTGGCACAAATCAAAATGAGAATATTGCCAGAACGTTCCGATGAAGTTCCAGAATCTTACAAAGTATTAAAGTAGACATAACTTCCGGTGTATTCTTGGAGACACGAGTGAGGAGAAGACAAATATTCCGATTCAGAATTCCAACAAACACGTGCAACGGTTTATTTTGGCGGCTATCCAATGATTTGACTTCCAAATGACCTTAATACCGACCTGATGAAGGGTAACCGACCTCTAATTCTGAACCAGAGACCTAAAAAACGTATACTCCATTTTTTTCAGATTTTTTGGCCTGCTCATAACTGTTTTATTCCAAATAACCTCAGAATGACCTTGAAGTAACCTCTAGTGACCTTCAGGAGACCTTATATGAAAAAAATAACACCGGATTTGGATCAGTGACCCAAAAAACATACGTATGAATTTTTTCAGATTTTTTGGCTGCATTGGCTCAATTTGACCTTCAAATGACCTTGAACCTGACCTGATGAAGGTTAACCGACCCCTTCATCGTGATCAGCGACCCCAAAAACCCTAAGATACCTAGTTGGTTTACCGAGTACAAGCCTAGATAAAATGTTGACCTGTGTTATTAATAAACATCGATGGATACCCCTTACTACAACAACTGTTAGGACGTCGTAATATTGCTCTGAAGAGTATGATGTTGTGCTAATGTAAATTGCAACTGAAATAAAGATAATTGTATGAAAAACTGCGTAAATCCTATATAAAAGATTATGTGCTTTTAGGTTCAGGTAAACTGGAGGATATAAAACTTGTATTGCCCCAGTAATACGAAACAAGTAATTTGAATTAAACATGTTTGATAAATTTTCAACTACACGCAGCAATGACAACTAATGAACTGAATGTTAAATTATTATGTTAAAATTATCGATGTTGTATTGGTATCGTATTAGTATCATATAATGCATTAAACTTATTAACTTAAAAGGTTTGATAGCGGAAAAACAAATAAAGAATACAAGTGAATTGTTTTAAATAAAATATTAACACTTTAACTGCCATGTGCGTCATATCGGCGCACACGGCCTCTGCACCGAACGCCATGTGCGCCATTTTGACGCACACGTATAAGAAGTTTTATCCGCTTTGTGTGTCTAAAGCGCGCACAGTTCTCGTATGTTTGTATGAGGTGTTAAATAGCCCTGGCGTAGGAGAACTTGCACCAGAAATAGCCTACAAAAATAAAGTAAATTTTTTGTTTTGTTTAATTTTTTATTTAGAAATATATTGTATATGCAAAAGTCAACGTTATTAGGTATACATGTGTAAATGTAATGAAGTTTTCACCCCTATAATCATACAAAAACAAATATTTATGATATTTTATGTAATTTATAAAAGCATTCTTTGCACATATGCGGTTTCTCGGGACATCCGACACATACGTAGCGTACTGTCTGGGCCATCTTCATAGCATACTTTCTTCCTTGCGCCTCAGAAAATCTTGTGTAGCAACTCTTGCAACGGCTTCTAATCACTCTAGAGTTTTTCTCTGAAACTTCTAGCTTGTGAGCGGTCAATGGCTGTCTTGCAATATTTTCTAGCTCAACCGGTTGACCATAATGAAGCAGCTGAGAGCATAATTTTTCCCGGAACTTAATTATGGATATATTTTTTTCCATTTACTTTATTACGAGTCATTTTTTATTTGAACTGAAAAATACATCATTGGAAAGCTTAATTTCTTAGCTATTTTTCAACATAATCTCCAGATTTTTCCACGCATTTTTGTTGACGACGAATCCACTTTTGGAATCCCGCTTCAAAGAAGTCCGCCGCCAGTCCGTGGAGGAATTTGGTGACCGCTTCCTGCACTTCTTCATCAGTCTCGAAACGTTGTCCACCCAAGTGTTGCTTTAATTTTGGAAACAAGTGGAAGTCACTCGGTGCAAGATGTAGGGAGCATGTTCAACGAGATCCCAGCCAAAATTGTCGATTAAATCCTTGGTTTGGCGAGAGACGTGCGGGCGCGGATTGTCGTGGTGCAGTGTAACGCCTTTTGTCAGTCTTCCTCTCCGGCGATTTTGGATGGTCTTCTGAGTTTTTTCAAGGTCTCACAATAATTTTCCGAATTTATTGTGATCCCTCGAGGCATAAACTCAACAAGCAGGACACCTTTACGGTCCCAAAAGACCGTAACCATCACTTTCCCCTGCGGACAGCGTCTGCTTGAACTTCTTCGGTTTAGGCGATCCGGTATGGCGCCATTGTCGCCATTGTTGTTTTGTTTCCGGGGTGACGTAATGATACCACGTTTCATCCCGGTAACAATGGAGTCTAAGAAATCTTCGGTATTCTCGGCGCATTTTCGAAGAAACTCCTGGGCACACTTGACGCGATCGGCTCTGTGGGTTTCTGAAAGCATATGCGGGACCCACCGCGCACACACCTTGTGATAACGTAACCTTTCAGTCAAAATCGTGTGGATTGTTTTTTCACAAACCTCAGGAACCCAGGCAGCCAGTTCCCTCCTATCCTCGAGCAGAATTCGCTCAATCTTCGACACAACTTCGTCGGAGATCGATGGCCTTTCCGCTTCTTTGCTCATCGTGGATGTCTGTGCGTCCTTCGGAGAACTCCCTACACCATTTGCGGACGTGTTGAACGCTGATACAAGTTTCCCCATAAACTTCACACAACTGCCTATGAATATCAACCGGTGGTAACTTATTAGCGTGCAAAAATCGGATTACCGCACGAACTACGCACCTGGCGGTGACGGCGATCGGGGGTCCATCGCGGATGGCTGTCAGGCCGGCACTGAACGTCGCAGCGAGTTCTACCAAGGCGGGATCTAGAGTGGGGGAATCAGCGCACGCGGCGGTGTTGCCGGATTTCGCCTAGCATCTCGCGCGGCGAGTTTACAGCGTTGGGAACCTTATTTCTTACACAACCCTCGTATAAAGGAAAAGGGAATTTACGACAGTTGTTCCCAGTAAGGTCTCCACTGCTAGCTTTCGTTACCATTTCAAGGCTTTTCTAACAGCCGAAGAATAAGAAGCTCTTTGATCAGAGACATCTATGAACGTCTTGCCTGCGTTGTAATCAATAACAGCGATAGGTTTTTGGCGCTGGCTATATCAGCTGTCTCTATACTATGTTTCGTAAGGACATCACGTTTGTCCTTCCACTTGAAAACAGTAATGCCATCGTCACTTTCCATGCCATTGGATTTCGCCACGGTTTATGGAAGATTTGGTGACCTGCTTGGGATTACATTTACGATTACTTCGTAAAGTCCCGACGAGATGAGTTGAATGTGCTGCTAGCTTTCTAGCCAATCCCACACTGGTATACCAGTTATCAGTAAATAAGGTCATGCCAAAATCAAGTAGATTATCCATTAGCTCTAAAACTACTTTATCTGCAACTGAAACTCCATCGTTTTCAGATTCTTTGTCACAATAAATTTTCATATTATACGTGTAACCTCCATTTGCACATACCTTGAATAGTTTTATGCCAAACTTGTGCCTTTTGCCCCTGATGTATTGGCGAAATTTCAGCCGTCCTCTCAAAACGGCACCATAGTTTCATCGATGCACACATTTTCTGATGGAATGAAACATACTTGATACTTGGTTACCAAAGAGCTAATTACAACTTGAACTTTGTGTAAACGATCGCCGGGCAGACATGCTTCATTGTCAGCGAAATGCCACATACAAAGTAAAATTTCGAATCTGTTTCTTGACATAAATTTACACGCAGGGCTGTTATACAACTCAGAGTGACTCCAGTAATGAGATAGCGAAGGCTTTTTATCTAGACCCATCCACAAGATTATGCCCAAAAATACATGCATTTCGATAGCATTTGTATCTACCCAATCATTCAGTCGAGAGTGTTGTGTTATTGACTCATCTGAGATTTTTCCAATTATAACTTGTTCCGCATAACGATTTGTTTCACGCACCATAAGGTCAATTAGTTCATCATCGACAAATATCTTGAAAGTTTCAAGTTCTGTTTTACCACTAAGGGTGTCCGCAACTTCAGGAAGAATCCCGTGGTTTGTATCAAAAACATAATTGTTTAGCTTCCGGCCAGAAGGTTTTTTCTCCAAGTTATATTATCCCCATCTAGAAAGAGTGCCTTATTTTTATTTTTTTGGATTAATTGGGCAAGTGGAATGTCATCGTCACTTGAAGAAGATTGTTCAGAATCTGTAGGTATGTCTTGGGCTTTCACACCTAAAAATGTTTGTTTACACGTATACTTATAGTAAAACTGAAAATATTGTAAATTTCAAAGTACCTTTTCTTATAGTTCCAGATGCATGAGTAGCTGCTCTGCGTGTCAAATTCAAAAAGTTGATATTTTCACCTAAAACGACCGAATAATAAAGATACGAATTATATAATTTTTTTGTTTGTTACCTTTCCTTGCATTTTTTGATGTAGATGGACGATTGTCTTCTTCCGAACTCGTCGTGCTTGGAGTATAGTTTTTGTCGGCATCTGAGTCGTCAAATTCGTCAAAAGATTCGCAGCTCATAGAGTCAACTTCATCACCACTCATATTCAGTTGATCTGCTCACTCTTGCAATTGTTTTTGCTGTTTTTCTTCTCTTTTCCAAGACATTGTATGCACTAATCAGTTTGCAAAAAAAGTTTAGAAACACAAACCACAACTAACAATAACTTCCTAACTTATAATAATACCGGCACATCTAAATATCCTTAAAACGCACAGAAAACTATAATAATTGACGCCAAATGAAGATAAACGCGCAAAGACTCGTCAGTCCACTAAATAGTGGTAAGCAAACACCCGAACGATGCAGAAAGCGGTGCAAGGTCACGCACATTTATGTGAG
>CM032454.1:125046309-125071309 GCA_019049505.1 Pachyrhynchus sulphureomaculatus
TTCTAAGCCCTACACTGTTTAATATAGCAATGCTATCGTTAACCAAGATTATTCAAACCCCCATAAAGTTTAAATTATTTGCCGATGACTTAATTATTTACAGCTCAAACCCCTCTTCTAATGAGAACACCAACAAACTACATGCCTCTATTTCTGTTCTAAATGAATGGACCAAAAGCAATGGTCTTTCCTTTTCTCCAACAAAACCCAGTGCCATACATTTCTGTAAAATCAGAAACTGTCCTAAAGTCAACCAATTAACGATAGAAAACAAAACCATCCCAACCACTACTACATTCAACATCCTAGGATTGACGTTTGACAATAAACTAAATTGGCTCCCACACATTAAGCAACTTAAAATCCGTACTACCCAAGTTAGGTCTCATCCTCAGAACCATTTCTAGTACACAATGGGGAGCAGCCTCACTAATTAAACTGTACAAATCTTTGATACTCTCAAAACTAAGGTACGGAGACCTCGTATATGACGCAGCTAGTCCAAGTGCCGAAAAGTCATTAAACACCATCCAAAATGGGGCCTTGAGATTGGCAAAGGGAGAATTTAGAACTACACCAATCCCTAGTCTCCAATGCACATCATCCACTCCACCACTGAATCTAGACAGACACCTATCTCTAATGAAGTTTTACACATCGACACTACAAAGGCAACATTTAAAATATTCATTAAATTTAATAAACTCACATCGAGCTAATCATGCATCTCCACATATGTCAATCCCAAATAGAATAAATAAATTTACGACTCTTCATAATCTCACACCACCAGCTTTTACTATCCTCTCTGGCACACTTTCCCTCCATGGTTATCACCAAAACCATCAGTAGACCTTCACCTCCATACACCAAATGTGAAGGATCTAAATCATTCTGAAATAAAATCCAAATTTCTCGAAAGACTACACATGTGTTACTCCAAATTCTCAATAATATACACGGATGGTTCTAAGACAGAAAAAGGGGTTGGAGCAGCAATTGTGCACAATAGCTATTCAAAAAAAAATTCAAACTATCTTAACACAACACTATCTTCACAGCTGAATTACTAGCAATAACAGAAGCGACCAGATACGTCATTAATATTAAAGACAACAAAAACTCCTTAACAGTATCAGACTCACTAAGTGCGCTGAAAGCCGTCATAACATCCTAGCCATGCATATCTAAGGCAAATCACAGATCTTCTATACATTGCAAAATCAAGAAATAGAACAATTGCCTACATTTGGATCCCTAGCCACATGGGGATAAAGGGTAACAACAAAGCTGATCAAGAAGCTAAGAAAGCCGTTAATAACGGTATTCCCATAACAGAAAATCACCCATGCGACTTCCAAAACAGTCTAATTATTATAAACAGAAATTTGTTCCAACTGGAATGGGATCTAGAAGAAAACAATAACAAACTCTGGGAAATAAAACCACTAATGTACCCCCAACTCCACATTCAAAATCTGAACAGAGTTGAGAACACCACGCTAAGAAGATTGGCCACTGGTCACATATACCAGACCCACTCCTACCTTTTAAAAAACGAACCAAAGCCTTTATGTACAAGATGTAACTCTACGCTAACAGTTAAAGATATTTTTGAAGCAGAACATTTAGCAAACATAAGAATAAAGCACAATATTCCTTCCACACTAACGCAAATAATAAACACGTATCAATTAAACAAGAATAAAATTCGAAACTATCTCAAAGAACTGGAAATAGAAATCTAAAAGAAAATTAGGGCGCCAAATGACCTAAGATATCGACGCCCGATCCCCCAAACATCATCATCATCCAATGTAGGTTAGCTTACAGAGGGTTACAAATAATACGAATTAATTTAATATACTCCTCATATTATTTTCTTTAAGACATCAATAAATATATTATATAGGTATTAAGAGAGTTTAATCTGCCATTATAATATACTGTGAAGCCGCAAATTAATATTTAAGGAAAATTAAAAAATAGTAAATTAGACATAGACATAGACATAATGATTGATGTCGGGTACTAATTAAATACTTTATTAAATAATAGAAACATTTTATTGTCAAGTCATCGGTTTTCCCCATTATTCTCGCTATTACCTAACGCTAGTATGCATCCACTTAACTTTCCTACCCTAAAAAATAACTTTATCAAAACATTGCAACTCGATCTTTCAAATAAAAGGCACGTTTTAAATAAGATATGAAAAATAAGTTCAGTTCCTCTTAAAATTATAAATAATGTAAAATAACATAATAATGTTAAACATTATTATGTTATTTTACATTATTTATAATTTTAAGAGGACTGGACTCAGATTTCTCTACTTCAAGAAAGTTGTTAGCCCATTTATGTTTAACTATAAATAATGGTATCATAATACGAACATAAACCTAGGAAAATTACCATGGTTTATATAAACGATAAAAAAATTATCACCCCTTTCACACCCTGTGCCTTAATTGATAAAGTTCAAGATATTCTTACGTCAGGTATTGCATATACGCCAAATTTTAAATCAATCTCTCATTTGGTTCAAGAGTAATCATACCTACAGGCTAATAGATAGATCTTTACAAATGCGAGACTGTTTCTGGTAATCAAAAGACCTTAGAACGCGAAGGAATGCCAAATTTTTGGTGGGCGTTTTTTTAGAAACACTTCTCTTTTTAGCAAAATAAGTACCAGAGGAATGTATGTTGTTCATGATAGAGGATGTGCAGGGTTCAACAACGGTCCCAGTTAATAGTTATCTGATAAGTTGCATTGAACGAATCAATTTGTAATGGACTTTTAAAGACAAAGATCCCCTAGCCAAAGCTTAACGTTATTATCTGTAACATATAATGTTGAAATTGGGCCACATTTTATTTAGTATTTTTTTAAAATTAATTTTGTAATGACCTCAAAAATTGGGATTTAATTTTACATACATTTTAAACGTCAACTAAACCTGATGAGCAAAGAATTAAGTTAAACTAGAATCTTTGTAGATATATATATATATATATATATATATATATATATATATATATATATATATATATATATATATATATATATGTATATATATATATTGCTGTGCTATTTTTATAACGTCTCGTTGCGGTTTCATTTTGTAGCCTCAACTTTCTTTATTTTTAATAAATATTTTATTTATTAAATAGAAGCTGTTATTCGCCCCTTATGTATATCTTAATTTCTGAGAATAGATTGAGTGAATATTAATACTGAAAGAACTAAAAAAATTAGATATAAGCTAGCTCGTTTTTTTTTACTGGTAGAGAATATAGATAAGAGTGAACTTTTGTACGTCTTTTGAAAATAGTCTCTATAGTTGTTTAAAGCTTAGTTGTACTGTTTGGGCACCATTCATTTTAGAATAAAAAGAATTTAAGTTCAGCTCAAAAAATGAAAAAAATACTGAAGAGTTATTTAGTTGTTGAAATAAAATTAATTTACGTACAACCGTTGCGTCCTGAAAGAAAGAGTAGGAGTTTAGTGAGACACTACATATTTAAATAAAGAAGGGTATATTAACAAAATAAAAATTCTTCCTCTTATTACACTCTTAAAATTACATAGACTTAATAAATAACCTTTTATACTAAGAGAGTGCACACTATTACACTATTGCACTATTAAATTAGGATTATTAAGTTTTTAATAAAAGGCTTTAAAAAACACGATATAGAAGTTTGAAAAATCGTCCTCGCGGATTACACGTGTTATGTAGTTGTTGGAAACACACGTTACAGACAGGAAGTGAGATATTTAAACTGGTGTGCTTATGACTTACTGCTTGGCTTCTCCTCGTGGGTTTCCATAAGCTGCTTGGTCTCTCCTGGTGAGATTCTCATCAAAATATTGTCTCAGCCATTACTCTCCTGTTTTCATTTGGGTAGCTTTTTGACCCGAAATGCCTTACGATGAGCAGAATATTTTAAGACCAGAAAAACTTGAGATCTATAAACAACACCCACTTGGTGATAAAAAAAAGCCGTTACTGTACTACGGCATGACGGGAGAAAAAAAAAATCTACTACGACTTGATGCAGGAATAAGCCGTTACTGTATCACGGTGGAAAAAACACCACAGCATGCTGGAGGAAAAATACTCTGAAAAATCCGAAATGGCCGTTTATATATCTTTTGCCCCTTCTTCAAAGTGAAGTCTTTAAAATGGTCCACTTCCGGGACGCATTCAATGCAAACTAAATAAATTAAGTCGGCAACACGCGTTACACACTGCTGGTTTAGTTAAACTGCTCAAAAATTTAAACTCACTGCTTAATCAAGTTACACTTAATTGAAATTAGCAAGTATTACATGAATTATTGATAGACAAACAGTGTTGTAACATGATCTTAAAATCTAGGAAAAAATGAATGTTACAATATATAATAATATGTTTCACTTTCAGTCGTAAAACAGAAACCAAATTTATAACATGATGTCACAATTGGGTTTACCATTTAACACAGTTTTAAATTTTTAAATCATGTGTTTGTCGCAAATTATATATAACTCGTTAATTAATATAGAACTTTCCAGCTGTAAATCTATATATTTAAATACTTAGTATCAAAAAATATATTACAAAACCAAATCCCCACTACCATCTTAATATTGCTACATGCAGTCAGAGATATATCACTCAAAAACATTAAAATACACTCAAAAACCGAAATAGCAAATGTAGAGTCAAAAAATTCCATCTATTGATGAAATAATATTATTTAATCTCATAATTGCTTAGTCTATACCACAGTTAAAATTATTGCCACGCAAAACTGTTAATTCAGTTCTGTTTCCTATAATGTTATTCTAGGTTATTAATAATATTCCGTGGTTTTTATCGACAGTTAAAGATACGCTAAGGCTTTTGAAGATAATACTAAAGCACAAAAGGAAAGTAGTTACACAACTGATTTTTGAATATGTCAACTTTTTATCCTCCGGGATTATGAAACGAAGTTTTAAATGTAATAAACTATCGTTTTTACTGAATACTGCAAATTATTAACACAGGCGAACGATGAAAAAACTTTTTTAATAATTTTACCTGATTCCTATGTTTTTTTGGCGTGCTGAGTCCGAAACTAATAATGAAAAAGTCGTATCACCCACTAATTTTTCACATTTTAATATTCAAAATGTGAAAAGTTTATTTTTTATCATTCGAATGTTATTAGGTTGGCAGTTCCGGTAAATGTCATAGCTGTTTGTTTTCTTCCAGTTAATATAACCTCGCATTACAGTGTTTAACCCATGTGCTTTAATTCACACTCAAAGTATGGCTAATCGTGGTTGTAAAAACTCTCTCAACACTTTTTGTTGTATATGTGATGAGTTTGTAGTTAAAAAACATCAAAGAAACATTACTGACTTTGTAAAAAAAGTATACTTTGCATATCTTGGTGTAGAAATCGGTAGTCAAGAAAAACGTTGGGCTCCTCACAAAGTATGTTATGTTTGTGTCGAGGATCTTAGGAAATTGTATAAAAAAGAAAAGAAAGCTTTTAGACTTGCAGTACCCATGGTATGGAGAGAGAAAGAAAATCATGCAAATGATTGTTATTTTTGCAGCGTTGATGTTTCTGGATATAACTCAAAAATAAGAAAGTAATTGTCTGTCCTAACTGAGTTAAATGATTTAGTGAGAGATTTAGGTTTGACTAAGGAAAAAGCAGAATCGCTTGATTCTAGGCTGAAAGAAAAACATTTATTGGAATCTAGAACATCTACTTACCATTATAGAACAAGAGATCAACAGTTTGCTCAGTTTTTTCAAACAGGAAGAGGATTTTTTTTTCCTTATTTTGAAATTTGATCGATGTCATATTGTGAGAGAACTGTGGGTAATACAAAAAAACTGATACCAGATACGGTTTCAGCACTCAAAAATACATAACACTTAGATGTATTGGTTTAAAAAGTTTTCACAAATATTTTTTTTGTTGGCCTGTGTAATCCATAATAAACATCCCTTATTGGTATCATTGTTAGTATCGTACCAAGATATTTTGCGGAAAATGAGGTATTAACGTATATTCCTACCGAAATAAAAATAAGAATATAAAAAGTTGCCTAACCAAAATAGATTAGCGTAGCTGCTTTTAATTTTAAGTAAACTGGAGGATATTCAACTTGTATTGTCCAAATAACTAGACACTAATAGTATGCTTTTATATTACACATTGTTACAAAGTTGCCAAATGAACACTGCAATAATATCAAGTAAACTGACCAATTATATCATAATAATTAGGGTTAAAGTATAATGCTAGTATGATATTAAAATTAATATTTTTATTGTACTAAATAACTTTAAAAAAAAATTACGAATACAATTTTAAATTAGTTGATTCTGATGTAGCATATATGGTGTCTTAGCATTTGGAATTTAAAACTACAAGAAATAAATGGCATGCGTGGTAGCAACATGATAGAGAATTTAGTTTTGGGAAAATAAAACATTTTTCGAAAATTTTAGCAAGAATTTTTAAAAACTATTTTTTGACGTAGAACTAGAAAACTAATCTAATTTTTCAATCTGTTAGTTCATTAGAGACACCGTTACTTCTTGGGAAAGCTTATTAATTGTTTAGAGACGCAATATTCTTAATTATGCTAAAGCCTTGAGCTAAGCCGAACTAATATAAAACAATACAAGGGTTTAGCGCCAGCGTTTGGTACACCAATATAGGTGGTAAAAACGACAATCAATAAATGATCATATCAGTAATATCTAGATAGTTGGCTCGAAACACCTGACCCAATACACTGACCCCCTTTTTTCAACGAGGACTCAAACCAAACTATTAGTGGAACTGATCACCGACCACTGTTACCCGAGGAAATACAACAGAACATCCTATATTAATGTGCAGCTTTAAACGCAGATTAGACATACATTTTTCTACGAGGCGAGGGGATAAATTACCAAATGAAGGGCTTGAAAGGAAGTTAATAAACATTCTCAAGGGAGCAGTGCTCAGGTAACCAAAAGAAGGGAGCACAATGAACGTAAAGGCTGTAGTGCACAAACAGACACATTCGCCTACCCCGTCTACAACCAATCAAACAACCAACGATTTCTATCCGTTTTCCGAAGACACTCAGGTTATTATAATTGCCTGGAATTCTTCTTCTATTGAACAGCAGCCTTTGCAGCGTTGACTTTCATGTTCATTTCCTCACACCAGCGCTGTATATTGTTCAGTGCTCTGCATGAGATCTGCTATAGTGGCAGTATGCTTTCCTTGGTGAATATAACTATATATATATATATATATATATATATATATATATATATATATATATATATATAATATTGTTTATATATATATATATATATATATATATATATATATATATATATATATATATATATATATAGTAGGGGAGCAGGATAGACTATCTCCCCTGGTATGTTCTGCCTATCGTAGAAGGCAACTTAAAGAACAACCTAGATGGTAGATGCCCAGATCCCACCAACATCACCCGGTGTGATACCATCGTATCGACTTAGGCTACGTGAAGTTGCTTAACGTTTAGTGGCTGTGCTGATGTCCCGGACCTGGATACAAAAAATTCCGGAGGTAAAATAGCCCCCGTTCGGATCTCCGAATGGGGGCTGGTTCAGGTGCGTCGACATGCAGAGATCATAATTTTAAAATAGATTTTTGCAACATACGAGGTTAAAACTCGAACATAAATTCAGTGCACCAACACCTGCAATCAAATAAACCGCATGTACTGGCTCTCTGTGAAACCAAGCTCAGTTCAGCGACCAGCACAGTCAACTTTCTTTATCCTGGGCACGACTTCTATTCCCGATTTAGGCGTAACTTTGCATTCTGTCTTTTTGTCAGAAGCTACCATTATTGCCAACGAGAAGAGGCTCTGGAGCCTCTTTGATATTATGTGATTAAAAATAACGACTCAACAAACCACAAGGATTATCTGCATACTCTATCGACCACCGAGTGATACTACCTTTGGAACACTTTTCGCTTTTCTTGCAGATACCATCGATCATTTGCAAATTAACTATCCAAATGCCGAAATTGCCATCCTGGGCGACTTTAATGTCCACAACATTAACTGGCTTAAATATTCAAATACCACCGACGAATAAGGTCGTGAAGTTGAATCATTCTCCATCAGTTGTGGCTTAACTCAGCTTATTGACGAACCAACACGGATCCCTGATCAAGACGGGGAGTTCGCCAGTCTTCTTGATCTGTTTTTAACCACCAATCCGATTACTCAACATCGAGTATCCTATCAATCAGTGACAGAGAGGTGCCCAAACTGCGCAAGATTTGGCACTACAAATCTGCTAAATGGGAAGATCTCATGGAATAGTTTCGAACTTTTCCTTGGTTAGACGTTTGTTTTCGATCCGACGACCCATCTGACTGTGCTAGGGAAGTTTCCGATGTTATTTTGGCTGGTATGGAAGCTTACATCCCTCTTTCGAAAAAATACCCTTCCAACGACAAGCCTTGGTTTGACCGAAAATGCAAAGAAGCTGGTGCTTTGAAACATCTTGCCTACCGACAATGGCGTGAAAATCCTAACACCATAAATAGTAACACCTTTGTTCGTGCCCGGAACGATGCAAAGAAATTATCGACCAAGGAGGCACACAATCAACGAATTAGAAACAAACTTCTCGCTTGTTCCAACAATTCCAGGTCCTTTTGGTCAGTCGCTAAGGTAGTTAATCAAAATTTCACCAAATCCACTACACTACTCACGCGGCCAGATAATTCTATTACAACGACACCTGTTGAGAAAGCGAACTTGTTGGCTGAACTCTTTGCTTCACATTCTACTGTCGATTTCCAGGAAAAAACATCACCTATTATTCCCATAGTGCAGTCAAGGATGCCCAATATTGTCTTCAGACTGCGTATTATAAAAAAATTATATCTCCCATAGTTCTCAAAAAATGTGCGAGGAAAGTAACACCAGTTTTCTGTAGACTTTTCAACCTATCCTACAGAAAGGGAATATTTCCTTCCTGCTGGAAATGTGCCACAGCCCATACCTAAAAAAGGCAAGAAGACCTTGCCAAATAACTACCGACCAGTCGCACTGCTTTCAGTAATATCGAAAGTCATGGAAAAGGCTATCAGTCAGTAACTTCTAAAATATCTTGAAGGATTCAACATTATTAGTGACCACCAGTACTGCTTTAGTAAACATAGATCAACAGGAGATTTTCTGATTTATGTAACACATGTTTGGAACAACGCAATTGAACACTTTGGAGAATTTCGAGCGGTTTCCTCAAAAAGCGTTCTTTACGAGTGGCACTCCACGGATTTATTTCTAACACCTTTACTATCAACGCCGGTATGCCCGAAGGCTCCATACTGTCTCCTACTCTCTTTCTCATTTACATTAACGATCTGCTGGACAAAAAAGCCGGGAATCCAATCTACATTTTTGCAGATGACAGTACGCTTATCTTTTCATTCACTTTGAACGTTCGGACATCGGCTACTCAGGCGAGTATCCGCAGACAGCAGGAAGTCGGTCAACTTAACAAAGATCTGGAAGAAATTTTATATTGAGGTGACAGTAATCAAGCTCAAATTCGACCAACTATGGAATACTGCTCCCATGTTTGGGCTCCGCTCCCAAACATACACTGCATTTCTGTTCAGAAAACAGCTGTTCGTCTGATTGGAGACCCGGGACTGACCGGCGGCCTTGATTCGCTGGAACATCGAAGAACGGTTGGCGACTTGAGCCTATTCTACAAGTATTTCCATGGAAAGTGTTCTAAGGATGTAGCCAGCTTAATTCCTCCCACAGCGGTGCATGTTAGAAATACACGTCGCGCTAATACTTCACGTCCGGATGAGGCTCAGCTTGTTACTCCTCGTACAACGCTTTTCAAGTAGTCTCTTATATGGAGAACATCTTTCCTTTGGAATAATTTGCCCAGTGCTGTGTTTCCCACCGAATACAATTTACAGCGATTCAAGAATAACGTGAATCGCTTTTTCTGCACACATATGGCTACTCTAGCGCTTTAGGGATTTCCCTGCAGCACGTGCGCTAGACCCATACAAAAAATATCCCTGGGCATAAAA
The DNA here is from genome assembly GCA_019049505.1 of Pachyrhynchus sulphureomaculatus. Lineage (NCBI taxonomy): Eukaryota > Metazoa > Arthropoda > Insecta > Coleoptera > Curculionidae > Pachyrhynchus > Pachyrhynchus sulphureomaculatus. The sequence continues at coordinate 125,056,434 of CM032454.1, forward strand.
GCCGAGCCAAGTTAACAGCTCATCCAACACTGAGTTTCAGAGGAGTGGTGGTTTACTCACCATTACTTTCCTTTATTAAAATAAATATTCCTCTAAAAACTTTTAAGAAGATAAATAATCATATATAAATATTTCGGTTAAATACGAGTATTGAGGCATCATGATCTTCTTGGTCCAGTATTGATCGATCGATATTAGTGTATCTGAACTAACTTAAACTAATATGCCGTTGTCGATAAGTTCTAATTTACTATGTTATAGCCCAGGATTTACGTCATTACCCATAAACTATAAAGTTTTTTGAAATAGCATTTATTCTTTGAAACTAGTACTCTTAATTGTGCTTGATTGGTCTTCATAATTTTACGAAAACGTGGAGCAATTTAGATGATAATACACTTATATTCAAAATGTATTCATTTAAGGCAACCTTTTCTGGACCACCGCCCCTTTTACAAGAAAAAAAAATTCCAACGTCCTCTCTTCCATAGTAGTTAATTATATCAAATATTAAAATATTGTTGTATATTATCTATACCTATTTCTTCTGTCTATCTACCTATTAAGAATTACAAAGTATAAATTAATGGATACAACCACCAAATGTTGTAAAAAATTGTTTATTAAAAATTTAAAAACAAACACAAAATCAATAAGAAATAAAAAATTTAATGATTTAATGATGTTTGTTAAAGTCGGGTTCCAATTTCGTTAATATCAGTCGCAAATTGCAATGTTCGGTGATGTGCAGTCTGTTCCTTTTCTTAGACAGTAAACTAGCTACTACACTGAACCCAAATACAATAAAGGAAAAGTAATTAAAAATTTCTGTACTGTTGCTCACAATCCACGGTAGAGCTGGTATTCATTTTTGAAGCCAGAACTCTTGGTATCCATTTCTGAATTTTACTTTTAGTTCTTCATCAGTTGTGAGTTCTGCAAGTTCCTCTTCTAAATTTGATGATTCTGCTGCATCTGCATTTGCGAGAGGATCTAAAACCCAGCTCGGTATATTCATGTTTAAAATATCCTGGAATTAGCATGAAGAATGTTTAAGTGTTGGCATCTTCCTGTTTTGCATAGACTGCTAATAATTTGGGAAAGTGGCTGTATTCACCTCTACCTAGATTTCGTTTTGACAGAAGAAGTTTTCCCATAAAAGCAGCTATGACATTTTTTGTTTTAATTAAATTCAACTCATCACCTTGCAAATGTAAATTGACTTCATTAAATATTTTAAACGGGTCTGTCAAATAAGCAATGTCATTTTTGGATGTAACCAGGTTTTCGCGCAGTTTTTCGTCTCCGTTTTCAAAGAAGTACTGGGTCAAGCAGATTGAAAAAACAATTCAAACAAATACTTTCTGAGAGCCAACGAACTTCTTTGTGCAGCGGCAAGCGATTGTAATCTTCCTCATTTTCACTACAAAGTTGGCCATCTGTCATGCATTGAATTGCTTTTAATCTTATCTTGCTTTTAATCTTATTAACTGCTCTAATAACGTAATGAAGCGACGTATCCAGGCGTTCATTCAGCTTTTTTGCAACCAAATGCTGACGATGAATAACACAATGTACAGCGAGTACATTTGGCATACTGGCTTCAAAGGCGCTATGAAACTCTTATGACGCCCCGTCATTGCTAGAGCTCCATCAGTAGCAGCTGACAAAATATTACGAATAGGAATTTCTTTCTCTTGAAAAAACTGTTTCGTGAAGTTAAATATCGGTTTCCAAATTTTTAGCAAATAATAACTCTTGATAAATTTGTTCTTTTTTACGATTCGAACGTATAATAAAAGTAGTGATTCGTTATTTGGTAGAGTTGATTCATCGAGTTGAATGAAAAATTTATAAGTCTTTAAGTAATTGCATAATGATATTTCAACCTCTTTAGCCATTTCATCTATTCTTCTTTGCACCGGTGTCTTATGAAGAAGAACAGGTTTTTATTACCTCTCTGACTGCCGGCAAGATTAATTCCTTGCCAATTTTGTGTAGTTTTCCCGCTTTTATGATTAACAAGAAATATTATATGAGGGTCGTAGTCCATCATCTTCTTGTTTAGAAGACAACGCAAAAAAGTTTAATGTAGTTGGCTGTTTTAAATATTTATTTTCTTGTCCTTGAAAATAGGATATATCTTTCCAGATTTCTTCCAGAATACATTTTCATTTTACCCTAAGTTTAAGGAAATAAATGAAACAAGGTTTTTTACATATAGAAATAAATTAAATTATATTCCTGCCGCGGGCCATGTTAACTCAATAGGCTTTGGATTAAAATGAGTGTTTCTGAATTCATTTCTGAGAAAAAAAAACAATGCTTCTACGAGTTCTGTTACTCCAAAAAAGAAAATACGACGAATGTGCTGTTTTCTGGATGTTTGGACAAAAAAATTATTCATTTATCGAATCCGTCCCTAATAATAAATATAAAGCATAGTGCACATTGTATCGAAAGGATTTCAATATATCGATGACAGTAAAAATGACATAGAAAAGCATCAAAATTGTCATAAATATTGTTGGAGCTCCTGGTAGACGCGACGACATTTTAGGTCGCAAGACTCAGCTGGTTAATAATAGTTCTTCGTGGGATGCCATATTTTTCACTGGCTTTTCTTTTAGTGAATTCTTTTTCAGAAACAAAAAATTTTGCGATTTTATATCTTACATAAAAGTGACACCTGTAATTAGAAAAAAATGGCGGATGTAAAATTTGTCGACTCAGTGTTGCCATTTAATAGTCAAATATTTTGGGTGCTTTCACAATTTTATAAAATATGTTAAAGAAATGGACAAAATAGGCGGTTAAACTTTTTATAGAATTGGAACATAATTACCCATATGGGAGCAAAGTAGGCCCATTTTACGGTATTTAGAGACATAGTATAAATTTAATGAAAGTAAATTACAATTGTTCAAGCCATTTTCTCTACAAGATGTTACTTTGACTTACGCATCAATTGTTAATATAATTGAAAAACTTAATACTGACATATTTTTTCATATGGATGATTTTTATGAGTCAATTTTTAATGTCAAAGTAGTACTGAAGGCAGCAGTACAGAACAAAAATTTAACAACATTACAAAAAGGGCATAAATTATGTGAAAAGGAAAATCTTCCCAATCTGCAAAAGTTATTTTCTTTCATGGCATCCATACCGGTTTTGAATGCTCCAACAGAAAGGATTTTTTCTCAATCAAATATAGTTTGGGCCAAGAGACGAACCGATTTTATCTCTCGAACGCGTAAAAGGGGAGATACAAATAAAGTCCAACTTTAATTTGTAGTGTAGTGAATTTTATAATTACACGATAAAAAGCAAAGTGCGTCTTAAAGCAATGAAATCAGCTACTGTATAATATAATAACACATTACTATTTGCAGATGAGGTATTTTGAATTTTGTGATTTGATATGATATCTTGCCAAACACTGTTTACGCTTGCAAGTAAGTTGCAAATGTTATGATGACATTGCTATGTTAGACTTGTTGGTTTTTAGTGTTCCATACGGAACACTTATAAGATCACTTCGGTGTCCGTCTGTCTGTCTGCTCTCCGCCTGTCTGTCTGTCTGTCACACCCGATATTCTCGGAAACTATTTGACATAGAAAGTTGAAATTTGGCAATAATATAGGAATTGATGGCCTCATCAAAGCAGTGTAGTTTTAAAAGTTAGTTTTGAGGGTTGCAATCGGAAGTGAAATTTTTTTTTACCAGATCGTCGAGTGGGGTGTCAAATGAAAGCTTGTAAAAAGACGAGTTCAGAAATATATCTATATATATATATATATATATATATATATATATATATATATATATATATATATAGTAATACTTGCGCACAATTTCTATTATTTTTAAAAAGTGCGAAAAATCGCTTCGAAAAATACTAATCAGAGAATTTTGGAAAAATTCTGGAATATTCTCTACAGGGTGTAGATTGAACGAAAATTATCACGAGTACATTACCTTTAATAATTTAACTGGTATACAAAAAAAACAAAAATTTCAAGGTCATCAGTTTTCACTAAAGATCAGAAAAAACCTTTGTTGAAAACTCATTTGGAACGTGTTTTGTGAAGTCACTGATCATTTTATACTTCCGTATCGAAAATCTTTATTTTAAAAGCAATCAACATACGGAACACTAATTCCGCAAGTCCAACTTGTACGTGACCGGCTATTTAATAAAAAATATTAAAGTATTTAGTAAAAATATTTTAAATTAGTTGTAGCAGTTTAACGTTTAAATTCTGATGAATTTAAAAACTTTTATAAAAACATTTTTTTTTAGCCGTCCCGATTTGAAAAGTAAAATCCGCCCCGAAATTTGGTATACTGGACCTGGTAACACTAGTTATGAGGCATTGTCCAATTTCGACAGTAATGATCTCCATATTGTTCATGTTTGTTGGATCTACTGAAGTTACCCTTTGAGCTGCCTTTACAAATATTACACTGCCGTATTTAGCATGGGGATCTCAATCACTAGCTTCATTCCAGGTATTTTAGGTCGAGGCATATTTACATCTTTGTGTATCTCCTGGACACACAGCACTTGTGTAAGGCTGTAGATGCATTTTTTAAATATTTATCTCCATTTAATCTATGGTCTTATTGTGTTCTGTTGTCATTCATATATATTTTATGGCAGTTTAGACAGGGTTGGGACATGTATAAATCATTTTATTACATGTATTTTAGAATATTTTAATAAGTGAAGTATATTCTTTACAAAAAATAATTTTTGCATAATAAAAGTGAACCATTAATGATTCATCATACTAAAAATTGTTTACATACTGTAAAAACTAGTGAAGTCATAAAGAACAACATTTGATCATTCATCTGTTTAGCAATGAAGCCTATAACAGCAACCCTGTTCAAAAATATAATACATTGAAAAATTGCCATAACAAATTTTGAGCCAAATATGTTATTTAGGGTTGAAAATAAATTATATAAATTACTGTGTTCAAATTCAAATAATTTAATATTGTTCATGAGCAGGCTTCGACAGCAGTACCAGTTAATCGTTATTTAATCAGTTGCAATTCTCTTTTACATTAGACCAATCAATTTTTAATTGACTTTTAACGACAAAGATTTTTCTGGCGCAGGGTTAACGTTATTATCCAAAACATTGAGCCAAAATTTATGTTAATATCTTGTAGCTTTTCCTTAAATTTATTTTTGATAGTTAGTAGCTGAAATATAAATCAACACTATCAAATTAAATAGGGTTAAATAATTCATAAATAATAACTGAAAGTGATTGAATTTAACTTTGTTTCTTTACAACGGTGTCTAATTTCACATCATTTTTAGATAGCTGGTATTCGAAAAAGTTTATCATAACAAATAGTTTATTTATTATTTTACTTTCACTGAAGGATTAAAAAAAAATAATTTGGGTACATAATCAAGGTAACAGAAATAAGTTTTCAAGGCTCTTGTCAAAGATGTATAATGAGTCACTTTTCTACATTACGGTCATACTGAAATCTACATATTCTACATAAATGTAGTTTACTGGCATGTTAAACTGGATGCTGTATTTTATTTTTGAAACTTTAAACGTTACTGTGTCATATAAATTGTCGTTCAATTTTACTAATGGTAATAGTATTCCCCATAGGCGTTTATGTGTTCTGTTGAGCAGCTAAATCTCATGAAAATTGGTTTGCTGAATTCAAAAAAATTGGCCGACAAGCTTAAAATTTGACTTATTAAGAAAAACATAGCAAAAGTAAAAAAAAATATTGCTCACCCAATTTAGAACCTACCTGAATAATATAATGATCCCTCCACAGTTAGCCGTTTCTTCTTAAAAACCATCTGGCTGTCTGGAGGCAAAAGAGCTTTTAAAATACGTAAAAAACAAAATATGCGAAAATTCATTAATTTTTCAGAGTAGATCTCTTAATCCTAATAATTCTGTCTATAATCATATTTAACGGTAAAATATTTTATCGATCGTATACGTAATAAGTAATAAAAAATAACCGGTAAAGTGGAAGTTGAACTTGCGCATTTAGTGTTGCGTACGATGATTGCTTTTAAAATAAAAAATTTTGTTACCGAGGTATAAAATAATCAGTGACTTAACAAAACACGCCCCAAATGATTTTTCAACAAAAGTTTGTTTCGAATCTTTACTGAAAACTGATCACCTTGAAATTTTTTTTTTTATATATACCAGATAAATTATTATGCACTCGTGATAATTTTCTTTCAATCTACACCCCGTGGAGGATTATTTTCAAAATTTTTTGATCAGTACTTTTCGAGATAAGGGGGGGGAGCGATTTCTCGCGATTTTTTTAAAAATAATACAAAGAAAAGTATGCCCAAGTATTACATTATATATATATATATATATATATATATATATATTTTAAACATGTTTCCACAAGCATTCATTTGACACATACATATATATATATATATATATATATATATATATATATATATATATATATATATATATATATATATATATTATATGTATGTATATGTACGTAACGTAACAAAATATATTCTATAACCTGGTCAGAGAACATATATTTTATAAAACAAAATTTGTTTCCGACCTTCACTGAAAACTGATGACCGTGAAATTTTTGTTTTCTTTTATATACCAGATAAGTTATTAAAGGTAATGCACTGGTGATAATTTTCGTTCAATTTCCACTCCATAGAGAATATTCCAGAATTTTTTCAAAATTTTTTGATCAGCACTTTTCGAGATTTTAAAAATAATACAAAGAAAAGTGTGCGCAATTATTACATTATATATATATATATATATATATATATATATATATATATATATATATATATATATTACTCGTGTTTTTACAAGCTTTCATTTGACACCCCACTCGATGACCTAGTAAAAAAATTTTTTTCACTTCCGATTTCACCCCCCAAAACTAACCCCTTAAGTCAAAATTTAACTTTCATAACTACACGGCTCTGATGAGGCCATCAATTCCTATATTAGTACCAAATTTCAACTTTCTATGTCAAATAATTTCGGAGAAAATCGGGTGTGACAGACCGACGCCAGACAGACGGACAGACATCGAAGTGATCTTATAAGTGTTCCGTACGGAACACTAAAAATACACTTAACCATATATTTCGCACAAAACAAAGAAATTTAATTAGTACAATTAGATATTTTCTATGAAATGTTTCCCTTATGATTCTCTTTAGAGAACGATAAAGAGACTGATAAGTGAAATTAGAAAGAATTGTTAAAAAAAGGATGCTCCAGTTTATAAAAACTCTAATTACTTATTATGATTAGAAATAGTAATCGGTTACTCCATTTTTTACTGCTAAGATAGTTTACCGTATCTAACCAAATTCAGTAAACACATACCTATTCCTGGAAAAAGATAAAAATAGTTCAATAATTTTGAAAAGATCTGAATGGTAGAAGTAAAATTATACCATTGGAAGAGTATTTCTGTGCAGAAGGAATGTCCATCGATCCCTTCACTCTATTTTCCAAAGAAATTTATCCTCCTACTTCTGCACCATAAATGTTACTTGCTGCAGTGAAACTTTACTACAATACCACACATTTTGACACAGATTGACATTAAATGAATTTGATCGCCATAGCTGTACACCCGCATTGATGTATTAAAAATAAATCCCATACTATTAAATACAGATTTAGGACAGGGTGGCCAAAAAATGTGCTATAAAATTAAAATTTTTGTTAGGGAAGTATAAAATGATTAGTGACTTCACACCAAATAAGTTTTCAACCAAGTTTTTTTCTGATACTGAAAACTGATGACCTTGAAATTTTTCTTTTTTTATATACTAGATAAATTATTAAACATCCTGTGGAGAACATTCCAGAATTTTTTGATAAAAATGTACGCAAGTATTACATTATATATATTTTTAAACTCCTTTTTGTTTCACTTCCTATTTCACCCCCCAAAACTAACCCCTCAAGTCAAAATTTAACGTTGAAAATTACACGGCTCTGATGAGGCCATCAATTCGTATATTAGTGCCAAAGGACCACGCACACTTTAAATTGAAATTAGATTTCGGTGAAATGACTCCAAATTTTGCACAGAGGTAGATCCTGTTTCCTACTCTCGCTATACACCGAATCAACCCCAATCCATCCCAAGCGAATCCATTCGATCATTTACTGACTATTAGAAAAAAAACTATGTTCCGATGCTCGAAATAGGATAGTAATCTCATTTAATAAGTAAATTTGGATGCTCCTTCAGATTACGCTATCAGTTTTTTGCTACAACCCCTACAAACATCGAAAAACGGAGTCGTAAGGGGATGAAATATTAAAATTCATTTATAAGATCTTATACATTCATGTTCAGTTTTTTTGATATTATGGGTATTATTTAGGCCTTACCCCCCAAGAGATGAAATACGTGAAGTAATCAACTGATGCGATGCGATTTTGAAAAAATAAAAAAGTTAAAAAATAATAATAAAACACTAAAAAGTTAAAAAAAAAATTAAGTTACAAAACGTAAAAAAATAAATAAAATTTAGAAAACACAAAAAATTATAAAAAGATGAAATAACCAAAAGGCTCTTTTTACCCAAACAGGGAACCATGGAATTTTCGGGTGAGCCGCGATCAATTTTTTTAGACATTAAGGATATTATTTGTTGTAACAAGGGTTGTGAAGGAGTTAAATTATTAAATTCATATATAAACATTTTTTAATCAGACACGTATCCACGGAGTTTTCGGATTCGTCGAATTTGATTTTTCAGGTATTGGAGACTTTTCATCCCTCCGAAGGGGGTGAAAAAGGGGGTCGTACGGGGATGAAATATTAAAAACCATCAGTATTACGTTATAATATATTATATTATCTACTATTAGCATTAACCAGGATAAACGACGAGGACGTCGCGGATACTTATCCCACTTTTTTTGTAACTTTATATTTTTTAACTTTTTAGTTCTTTAATATTTTTTTAAACTTTTTTGTTTTTTCAAAACCGCATCAATTGATTATTTCACGTATTTTATCTCTGTGGGGGTAAGGCCTAAATAATACCGTTAATGTCTAAAAAACTGAACTCGGCTCACCCGAAAACTCCATAGCCTCCAGTTTGGAGCCTTACACATGAATATATAAGATCTTATACATGAATTTTAATATTTCGTCCCAGTACGACCTCGTTTTCTGAGGTTTGTAGTGGTTATAGCAAAAAACAATTTTACCTATTAGGTGAGAGTATTACCCTATTTTGAGCATTCAAACATGGTTTTTTTTTCAATTGTCAGTAAATGGTCGAATAATCGATTGGATTCGCTTGGGCTCAATTGGGGTTGATGAGGTAAATAGCGGAAGTAGGAAGCATTTTCGCGAGTTGTGTGCACTGAGACTTTTGTTCAAGTGTTTTAAAGTATTTAAAGTATCCGGGGTCCTTTCAACTCTCTATGTCAATTAGTGTCGGAGAAAATCGGATGTGACAAACGGGTAGATATATTCCGAAGTGATACGGAACACTAAAAATGGGACTAAATTTCATTGAATCATCTAATAATAAATGATTCAAAAAATTATGTATTTTTAAAATCGCTGTGAAAAAACCTACTAAATTATGTCTGTCATAATATTTGAAAAAATCCTAATTTTGGATAATAACTTCTCTATGAAAATCTAAATTCAGCAGAGAAAGAATTTTTTTAACATACCAAGTTTTCAAGTTCCTCAGTGAATTTATTGAGGAATCTGAAAACCTTACTCAATCCCTCTCTCAATCCTTACTGATTACTTTTTTATTGTAGGGAATAATTCGAAATGAAACAAGTAGTTTTTGTCAAATTTTATATTTATTTGTCACACACAAATTTAACACCTTATAAATATATTTTTATGAACGACGCACAAATAAGTGGAAATATTAACTGTTAATAATAAAAATAATGTACAAAATAATGGATTAATAATGAGTTATTTATTTGAAAATATCCGACTACACTTAACTCCGTATTTCCATGAAAGAATATTGAGCCATTATAAAGAAATTCTTAGTTATTTGTTAGCGTTTTGTAATAAAAATGTTTGAATTTGACTCTATTCTTTCATAATATCTACAATTTTAGTTCTCTTTAACCTTAACTGAACTAACCTGAAATAGTCTTTTATGGGGACAACGCAGGCCGTCGTTAATTCGAAAAAATTAAAATTAATTGGAAAGATAAGAAATTTATACTAAACACGAATTTTTTCTCATAAGAATATGTTATACTAAAATACTTCTTTTAGATATAAAGCTAAAATTTCTCAACCTTATCACCCCGCGCTTCCTATTTGCAACGTCCCCCCCCCCCCCCCCCCCCCCCCCCGGATGTTACGTGCTAATTTGTTGAATATTGAAAAAAAAAAAATTAAAACTCTTCGAATTTTATTAGGTGAAATAGCTCTTTACGAGAATTTCGACTATAGGCATTTAAAATTACGGAAAAACATCATTTTATAACACTGTAAAAAAAAAGAGCCCAGTACCGAGAATTTGGTGGGATTAACAATAGCAATCAAAACAGACAATAAATCCCATCAAATTCGATTACCTGTTTTGATTTGTATTGTTTTTTCCGCCAAATTCTCGTTGCTGTTGACATCTTCCCAGCGCTCTTTTGTTTACAATGTTGGAAACTAACCATTTTTTATGTTAATTATAAACTACCGTACACTTTTATAAGTAAAAAAAAGAATGTCTAGAAAACAAATTAAATTTAAAAAAATAATGTATTATCTCTCCTAGTCTTCAATCATTAATATAACTTTTTAGGTAAGAGTTTTCACCTCCACACGCCAATTACTAAATGGTAGACTGAATTTTTATTTTTTGCTTTTACTATAGCGACGTAATGTTTTTAACTTATTTTACGTGTTGAAATAGGTACAGACTACCTACAAATTTACGCGTTAGTTGTATAAAGTTAGTAAAAGAAAATCTGGGCCACCAAACTTTGTGTACACATTTATTAAATGTCAAATTACTACCTATAACAATCGCAATTATTTACTGAATTTTATTGAACTGTAATGATTATCAATAAAGTTGTAGAAAAATATACACCACATAATAAAATCTGTATAGTAGCTTAGAGAGCTTAGACTGTAATGGTCGTCGTACATTAATAAGTCCATGATGAAGAATGTTCTAGAGGACCCGTTTCTGTGTCTACCTAGAGAATGTTGGTTGGCTGTAGACGGGGTGGGCGACAGTGTTCCCCTCTCCGAACAATTTATGTCTGTTCTGAGTTAAAGCCGCACATTCAGGCAGTTGGGCATAGAGGTTTCTTTTTCTTCACCACAGAGTCTGTATGTCATCAGACCATCGTGGATACCCATTTTTCGTAAATGTTTCCTCAGGTGACAGTGACCGCTAATCAGTACCACCACTAGTTTGGTATAGGTCCTTGTTCAACAAGACGATCCAGAAGTTGCTGATATTACCATCTGTTGCTTATCGCTTTTAGAACCCGTTTTGGAGAGAATGTTGAGGTTGTACATAAGGCGATTTTAGAAAATCGACTAATTAGGCGAAAACGTATGGCAGAGATTCACATTTCATACGAAGATTTTTTCACATTGTTCACTCTGATTTGTGAATAAAAAAATTGTCAGTTGAATAGATCTTTAAATGTCTAAACGCTCATCAAAAACGACTGAGAATCACCATATCCAAGGTGATTGGTAGCGGTTTGCATACTTGCATGTATACGTCATACACATTACTTGAAACACGACAAAACAATGATTGAAGAATATTATTCCTCATTATTAACTAAACTTTAAAAAACGAGCAAAAATGCCGAAGAAAATTGGCTAAAGTAGTGCGCCTGCACACCAATTAATTAAACTAATTTATCATTCTTCATATTTCCCTGATTTAGCTCCCTCGGGCTATTACTTATTCCGAAAACTGAAAAAAAAATTTGAAAGAACACAAATTTCATTCAGTTGAAGAAGTAGTAAATGTTGCTATAGACTGGTTTGCAAACCAAGAAAAAGAATTTTTTTAAAAGGGCAGAATTACTTTATACACTGAGTGTAGATTGCTGAAAGGAAATCGTGTTGAATAAACATTTTTGAGTTTTGAGATTTGCTTGTTTTCTTATGCTAGACTAGAAACTTATCATATCACATCAATAAAAGCCTCAAAATCACCACGTGTAATTCTAACATTATATTTGTGCATTGTTAATTGCAATCTACTTTTGAAATCAAAAAGCAGAATTCATGCGAATCAGTGCGAATACCCTTAGTGCGCGAAGAAGTAACTTATATCTTAAAATACAGCAAACATTATCATAGGTGTCGCCAACAGGACTTTAGATGACCAGTCGTACCATAATCACCTGCTGGCTCTCAGCAAGACAAATAAGTTGTTTTTTTTTGCCTTTATTTAAGAGAAAAAGTATTTCCAAGTGACTTTAATAGAGTTACGTTTCCTTATAGCATTAGGCTTATCGATATTTTTTACAGGTCCTCCCTATACGAAAATTTTCATAATTTAAGTATTTTAGCTTAATTGCAAATATTTTTGTTTTCTATAAAGGTGCTACACAGTTTACTATTTGGTACACAATATACGCATGATTAATCGAATATTATATTACGATATAATACTATACATACAAAATTTACTTTAGATATGAGTAAACAACTCTTTATTTTACCTTCACTGATAAAATTAGGTACTAGATGCCAACAACTGACATACGACAATTAAATAAGTACAAGCTTGTGTAAAAATAAAGAGAATTGTTGAATGATCTATCGCAAAGAATCCGGCAGCGCTTATTTTAATATTTCTGTGATAAGCCTGCTGATTTATCAGGTAAATTTGGTACTTTATTTCCGTATCATCACGATATAGAGAAAAATTGTTTCTTTCTTGTAATAAACGATGGCATATATTTATGGTTTCTTCTGCTTCTCCTGCTAATTGGTCCCCTATCACTGCTAAACTTAATATGGCAATCTAAAATATTATAATAGTTATATTAAAGACTTTTTTGTATGTGGATGTATCAACTTGAAAACTATAGGGATTATATGTGTTAGTCTTAGATGTGACAAGAATCATCAGATATTTGTAAAAAATTTTCGTTTTTTTCTAATTAGAATTATTGTAATTTTACTGTTTTTTTTTTAAATTAAAAATAAAAATGTCACTTGACTAATTTGGATTTAATAGACCACGACAAGCTAAATCTAATGATACTATCTGTTCATCCACTAGAAGGCGAAACAAGGAGGTCAGTGTTTCAATGTATATGGGCAATATGTACAAGACTTAGTTTCGGTTACTCAAGATTAATTTATATGTCTTTTTTATATGCAACCCAGCATGAAGCGCTCACCTATCTAAACTTCTCCCATTTTATCCCTAGAAAATGGAAGCACACACCTTGTGCGTGGGCTAGGTGGTATAAAGTTGATTAATTCATAATAGATAATTTCTCATATATTTAATATTCAAATTGTGATCTTTCCATATCCTACTCCTTGAGTTTACGACAGGTACCGGTATATATTATAGCACCTTTTCTGATAAAAATGTATGTTACACCTAAGTTTTCTAATAATAAAAAACATACTACATGACTTCCTTACTAGTTGTATCAACGGTTATTGAGAAATAATTAAAGAAGACCCGTAGCCTTTTCGAATAAAATGACAATATTAATTTCACATTAATTTTAGTCTTAGTATTATTGGGCGAGGTGAGTAGCTTAACAGATCTCAATGCGGCCTCAAGTGTGGATAAAGAAAGAATGTTCTTAGGCATGGTGCTCTTCCTAACTGAGGTACAAGAAACTGTGGCCCAAAGAATCGATAGTTCGCCTTAGACAACAGAATTAAACGAGAAGAAAAATAAGCAGGTAGAAAGATGTTTCGACCTCTTTATCATATCATAAGCTAAATGTTCGTAAAGCCCATTTGCTCTTAAAATAAATGTGTTGGTGTTATTTTTGGTTTAATTAATTAGAAAAATAGTTTTATATGACAACAGAGGCTACGTGAAATCATTAACGTTTCTCAGTAATTCGATTGTACAATATATAGAGGAGTATATATACATAAATTAATTAGTATAAAATTCGTTAAATGATAACAAAATAGTCATAAATTTGGTTACTCACTTTTCTCACAAATATACGTAAATTACCATACACCTTCAGGGATGTACATATATATATATATATATATATATATATATATATATATATATATATATATACATATATATATATATATATATATATATATATATATATATATATATATATATATATGGAATGATAAAAAGTGCTATATTCAAAGTATGCTCCATCGCTTATTATACATTTTTCCCATCTTTCGGGCAACTTGTGAATACCACGCCAGTAAAAATATTCCCCTTTTGCTGCGAACCATTCATCGAGCCATTTTTTCACATCTTCGTACGAACCAAAGCGCTGCTCAGCAAGTGCGTGACCCATCGATACAAACAAGTGGTAATCGGAAGGAGCCAAGTCTGGTGAGTAAGCAGCAAGAGGTAGAACTTTCCAGCTGAGTGCTTCCAACGTGTCGCGAACTGGTGTTGCCGTATGTGATGGACCATTGTCATGAAGAAAAATGACTTTGTGTTGCCTCTTTCCGTATTCTGGCCTTTTTTCAAGCAGCGAACGGTTCAAATCGGTCAATTGTTGTTGGTAACGTTTAGTATCCCCAGGTTTTAACAGCTCATAATAGACCACGCCCCTCTGGTCCCACCAAACACAGAGCATCGTCTTTCTGTCAAAGCGATTCGGTCTTACGGTGGATGTGGATCCACCACA
>CM032454.1:125076309-125094212 GCA_019049505.1 Pachyrhynchus sulphureomaculatus
AAGCTTTTTAAAAAAATAGAAAATAGTTCCAAAAAGACGTAAGACAATTATCTCTTACCCATATCTCTCTACCAAGGAAAACTGAGCTAGTGTGTGTTTAATTTCTTTAGTTCTTCTAAAATCAGGGTTCACTCAATTCAGTATCAGAAATTAAAGCGGGGCTGCAAGAAAATTGTGCTCAAGCTTGGGGTGTCCAATATTCAAACGGTACAAAATGACGCAGTGTACGTGAGGCGCAATTAAACAAATTTACACAGGCTACAAAATTACGCCCAAGCTTGGGGCAATATTTTTTCACACCTTACAAAATAGCGCTGTCAACGCGGGGCTTTTGGAATTTTATTTTTTAAAAAAGGGTTCAGTGTACTAGCTTTCGAACAAAATAAAAGCTCTAACTTTGCAGATATTTTTATTTCATAATATTTATTAAAAGAAACTACACTATAGCAGTAAGACAAAAGCAGGAAATTTGTAGAATTTTTTATTTCAATTTATCTGATGATATGAGTTAGATATTTGAATTTTGTTGTTGACTCTAAGATAAGCGATTCCTACTTTTTTCTTAAAAGCTAGCTTTATAGTTCAGATTAGCAGATGTGCTGGTCGACTTTAATTTTACACTGTTTATTTTGCGGATAGCCGAGGAAAAAACGGTACGTTTTTTTTCTCACCTATATTTTGCATGAATATTAAAAATACTTTGCTGATAGACGAAACGGTATTTGGAGATTTTTTTGTTGAAAATTCTTAAGATATCTTAGTAAAAGAATTTTAATACAAGGCGATACTTAGAAATTTTTTTGAAATTGTCGAAGATTTTTTTTTTAATGTTTGGTAAAGAAG
The DNA here is from genome assembly GCA_019049505.1 of Pachyrhynchus sulphureomaculatus. Lineage (NCBI taxonomy): Eukaryota > Metazoa > Arthropoda > Insecta > Coleoptera > Curculionidae > Pachyrhynchus > Pachyrhynchus sulphureomaculatus. The sequence goes on from CM032454.1 coordinate 125,077,153, forward strand.
TTTACATATTTTAACTGCCTTTACATATTTTTTATTTTGACTATTGGGAGCACAGGAGAAATATTTTTTACGACTTTTTAAACAATTCTTTTAAATTTTATTCATTTATCATGGAAGCCGTCAATTTTAAAGTCAATCACTTACTGGAAAATGAATTAGATTATGAACTGAAAAGCCGTCGTATTTTCTCAGAACGTCCGGTCGCGGATAAAAGAAAGATTCTAACGAGGATCTTAAGTAAAGAAATACTCCAATAGATCAGATTGGACTAAATGGTTACAAAAAGTTTCTGATTTTTTTAAGTCTAATAAAAATTCTCCTTCTCAAATTAAAACTCCTGGTTCTCCAAATGGTCACGTGTCTCCTTTATTTGTGCATAAATATTTAGATAATGACCGCATATCAAGATAAATCTATTAGGTGCCCATTTCTCGGCTTTATTTGACTCTGGTGCAAATGCCTCCGTTGTAGGTCAGAATGGTATTAAGATTTTAAGTCGTTTAAGTATAAAAATATGCCATGTCAAAAATAGAAGTGTTACCACTGCAGATGGCAGCCGTCTAAAAGTTTTAGGTACGGTTGAGTTGCCGCTAGTCTGCAATGGTCATTGTTTAGTAATCTCTGCTCTAGTAGTACCTTCTCTATCACATACTTTGGTTTTAGGATGTGATTTCGCACAAAAATTCGGAATTCTAGTAAATTTTAAAAATAATTCGTGGTATCCACAGTCCCTAGAAGTCAACTCTCAAAGAAGTTTTAAAGATTGTTATTCAGAAAATTCTTTAGAAAACCTTTTCTCGCGTCTATGTACCCTAGAAGATCTCTCGCGGACGGAACGCTTAAAAGCAGAAAAAGTAATAAGCTCTTTCAATGAAATAAGTAGTAAAGATAGGTTAGGCCGAACGAATAAAATCAACATGTCTATAGATACGGCTGATGCCAGTCCTGTAAAGACAAGGCCCTTCGCCATGTCTCCGTACATGTCAAAAGTATTAAATAAGGAGTTAGACGAAATGTTGACACTCGGAGTGACATCGTCTAAGCTATGACGGAAGAAAGCTCAACGAGGTCAGCAAATTTGAAAACTATCCATTACCGAACATCGACAGAATTTTGTAAGGAGTTATACGAAATGTTGACACTCGGAGTGACATCGTCTAAGCTATGACGGAAGAAAGCTCAACGAGGTCAGCAAATTTGATAACTATCCCTTACCGAACATCGACAGAATTTTGACATCACTCAGGAATGCTAAGTATGTATCCTCGATAGACCTTAGAAAGGCATTCTGGCAAATTCCTTTAGACAAATCCTCTAAGGAAAAGACCGCTTTTGCAGTAGTAGGCCGAGGTCTATTTCAGTTCGTAACTATGCCGTTTGGTCTAAAGAACGCTGCTCGAACTCAGCAACGTTTAGTGGACGCCATATTTGGTCCGAAATATGAGCCACATATTTTTACCTATCTCGGTGATATTTTAGTAACATCGGAAGACTTCGAATCGCATTTTCGCTTACTTAAAGAAGTAAAAGATAGATTGAAAGAGGCCGGACTGACGATAAATTTGAGCAAATGTGATTTTTTTCAAAACTTCTCTAAAGTTTTTAGGCTATATTGTAGGCTCAAATTCCTTGCGTACCGATCCGGATAAAGTAGCTAGCATGGTTAATTATGCGAGACCTACTAATACTACGAAAGTCAAGCGTTTCGTAGGAATGTGTTCATGGTACAGACGTTTCATTGAGAATTTTTCTACCTTGTTGTCGCCTATTAATGATCTTTTGAAAGGACGAAAAAAAAGGACAATCGATAGATTGGACAAAGGCAGCCGAAGAATCTTTTATAGATATTAAAGAGCTATTGGTTTCAGCTCCCATTTTATCCCAACCAGATTTTTCACAACAGTTTTATATTTCTAGTGATGCTTCTAATACCGGTTTAGGGGGCGTCCTAACACAGAAAATCAATGGTGAGGAAAGAGTGATAGCGTATGCCAGTAGAACTTTGTCAAAGGCTGAACGTAACTACTCGGTTGTTGAAAAAGAATGTTTAGCAGTACTCTTTAACATCGAAAAGTTTCGACCTTACATAGAAGGTGTTCCTTTCACGGTCATAACAGATCATTATAGTTTATTGTGGCTTAATTCTATTAAAAACCCTAGTGGCAAACCAGCGCGTTGGGCGATTAGGCTGAGACAACACACATTTACTTTAATTCATAGAAAAGGAGTCCACAATGTTATTCCTGACGCTTTGTCAAGAATCCCAGATCATACAGCGGATGAAAACAGTCTTAATGCAGAGATTGGCGTAAGAATTGATACAGTTGACATAGATCGCATTGACCCATGGTACGACAATTTACGGCAGCAAATTAAAGAATTTCCTGAAAATTTTCCGCAGTGGAAAGTGGAAAATGATTTCGTGTACAAGTTTATCCCAAACCAGTTGCCTTTAAAAGTTAATGTACCCGAGTGGAAAATACTAGTTCCTAAACCACAGAGAGATGAAATTATAGACTTGTGTCACACTCCTCCTACTTCTGGTCATTTTGGCTTTTATAAAACTCTTCACAGGGTTCAGGAACAGTATTATTGGCCAAAAATGCGTTTTGACATCGTAAAGTTTGTGAGGACTTGTGAAGTATGTGGAGCGCAGAAATCTCCAAATACACTACCTATGGGACTGATGGGAAAAAAGAGAAAACGGTTAATTACCCTTTTCAAGTCATAGCAGCTGATCTAGTAGGCCCATTCCCACGTTCAAAAAAGGGAAATAAATGGCTTCTCGTGGTTTCTTGCTGGTTTACAAAGTATACCATGCTATTTCCTTTGAAAAGCTCTAAAGCTGGATATATAGAGAGAATTTTGGAAAATAATGTCTTTCTAATCCACGGTGTTCCATCGCTCTTAATATGCGATAACGGTACTCAGTTTACCTCTAAAAGTTTTAAGAGCTTAAGTGAAACTTATGGTTTTAACATCCGTTTTAATCCCGTGTACTCTCCCCAATGTAATTTTGTGGAACGTAATAACCGAACAGTCGGGACCGCTTTAAGAAGTTACGTGGATTCACATGACACTTGGGATGACAATATTTCCAAAATCCAACAAGCGATAAATACGGCAAGACACGAAGTAACAGGGTTCACACCGTCTTTCTTAGTTTACGGCAGACATATACCTCTATCTGGATCGTATTATAAAAATTTAGATTTGGATGTCAATATTGACAGCGAAATAATTCCGGGTAACAGGGGTGAGTACGCCGAAAATTTAAAGGGTTTAAAAGATATTTTCACCGACGTGCGTAGTAGGATACATAAGGCTTATGAACGGAACAGTAAGTCTTACAATCTTAGGAAAAGGGATTTTGCCTTTAATATAGGTGATCACGTTTGGCGAAAAAATAAAATTCTTTCCAGTGCAGCAGATAAATTCACATCTAAGTTGGTACCTAAGTATGTGCATTGCGTGATTAGAGAAAAAATTTCAGATTTAGTTTATGGTTTAGTTAATTTAGATGGGACTAAAATAGGACGATGGCATATTAAAGACTTAAAACCATTCAACGGACCTAACCCTAGTGAAAGTTTGTCAGAAGAAGAATAATTTATATTTACATTATCTTAATTGCTTAAATTTTTTTTTGATGTTGCTCTGTAGAGGTGACGACCTCGTTTTTTTGACTGTTATAAAAGTTGAGCTGAGGATAGCTTACTTTTATAGTTTGCTAAGGTTTTGGGTATTGGCCATATCCCAAACTTAGGTTGATTGTGGGTGATGTTTAGCATCGACTCAGCTGTTGCGAGCTTGCGAAAGAGTCACACTCAGGATATATCATAAGACTGGTATGTCGGTGGTCGCGGGATTTGATTTGCTTATGACCCCAAATAATATCCAGTTCTTGACACTTGGAAGCGAAATTTTGATTAGAGGCAATCCAAGGTGATCTTGAGTTAGGACAAGCGCAAGATGTAGCTCGTGTAGGGTGATGTAGAGTCAAAATTTTTATGAGCAATTTCAAAGTTTGTTACCCGAGTGGGTGTATTTTTATTACCTTAGTGGTATATGTTGGGTGCAATTAAGAGTAAATTGATTTTGGTTTATCCAGTAAGTCTAAGACTTGGATTATTTTGATTTAGATCTTCTTCTGAATTGACAAACTGAGGGTATTTTCGATTTTTTTTCAGAGCCGTTTAAACGTTACCTTTGAGTCACTAATTTTTTTAAAATTTTTTTTGCATGGACTCATAGGCGTATGTTGAGTTTTCTCGGTCTACTATCAGATTGATAGAAAATTGAAGTTCTGCAGGAGAACTAAAGGCTGATCATTTCCAAGAGATGAGAGCATAGTAAGACAGTAGTTTCACAAAGAAATGATCAAAATCTGATACCGAGATGAGAACCTTGTCAAGAGAGGCTAAGCGCAGTGAAGGAAGATTCCTAACCGAATTTTTAGATTTTCACCAGATAATCTAGAAGTTTGGGCTGACAGAAAACGGTTATGCCTGATACCTGTAGCAGTTTCTTCTAGAGGCTATTGTCTAGGAAGACGATTAACACCATGATCGAATATTTTAGCTGTCGACGATGTTTTCTTCTTGTTTCTGATTAAGCTGGAAAAGCTCTTGTCGTCTTCAAAAGTTTTGTTGCGTCGCCACCAAAAATTTGAGAAATTTTTGCTTCATGTAGCTTCTTAAGCTCATTTTCGTTTTTTTAAAATTTCGTTAGAAGCTTGGTTAAGTCAACCTTGTAAACCTTTTAGGTTGTATCCCATGAGTTATTTGTTTTTACAGGCTGTGATGCACCGGGTGCTAACAGATGCCATTACGACGTTTGGCAGGGAGTTAGTCTTCCTGAGGAACAGACTGATTGGAAGGGTAGTCTATGGGGGGCGAACGTTTGACCTTTGGGACCTTTAGAGGTTTTGTTACCCAATGGTTATTTCTATTTGAACCAAAGGAGAGCCTAACTACTGTAGTCGACCTCAGCTCCAATTAGCCTATTAGTGGTGACAGGCTGTTGGCAGTAGTGTGTTTCGGAACACCCTATTGATTAAATTTTTTTTGACTTATGGTGGTGTGGTAGACACCGTTTCAGTTTAGTGGATGCTATAATCTACTCCCTTTTGTTGGTGGACACCAGGGTCACCAATTCTGTATTTAATTGTCTCCACCATTCAGTATATCGTGGTGAGGTGTTTGTCTCCTGTTATGTGGGATGGATTGAATGTTTTTCGTTGTTGTTCTAGGGCGAGACCAGTACACGAGGGTTCTTCATGCAACTTGGAGAAGCGCAATGCTGGTTAAGTTTTATATCTCTGTGTAGCCACCCTGAAGAATGACGGAGGGCGTTTTTTCTGGCTCATGTTTCTAGGCAGATTTGTCACTTTGGTGCGATGTGCCGAAGATTTGATTAGCTTTTGCTAAGAGCTTTCACCAAGCTCAGTATGGAGTTATCATAACCAAGAGTTTGGGATTTGAACTCCTGTATGTATTTCTGTATGTATTTCTGTATATATTTCTGTACATATTTCTGTATATATTTCGGTGTATGTTGGTTGCCTGAGGGCATGTGCTCAAAATGAGAGATTTTGAGTCGTTTTGCTTATGGACTCCTATATATAGGATTATGACTTTAGGGAGGTCCTATTTCGAGACTTGCTGTCTCATATAGTTATGTTGGGAATGTTTCCTTGAATGTTAGTTGCGCGCGGACTAATCATTCTGTTCTTAGTGAACATTGCTTTTTGAAGCAGGATCATTCAGTTTGGTGAATTTTAGCTTTTTATAGCTACTCACTGTGCCTATAGTGGTATTGTTAGCTTTTATAGCTGCTCACTATGTTAAAGGCGAGATTGTTCTTTTAGAACGCAGACTTTGTGTAGTCGAGGACTACTTACAGAGTGTTTTCTTGGCGAGGAGCTGAGGCTTTTTTTCTGGCGATATGCCAGAGTGTTTTCTTGGCGAGGAGCCGAGTTTTTTTCTGGCGATATACCAGAGCGTTTTGTTGGCGATAAGCTGACGTGTTTTCTGGCGATCAACCAGAGCGTTTTCCCTAGCGATTTTAGCATGTCTAGATGTCTTAGGACGTCGACATTGCGCGATAGAGTGCGATTATTTTCCGAGTGCGACTAGTAGTGATACTAGATTTGGAATGTTCTCTTAGCGATGAGCTAGAGCCTGGATGGCGATTTTTCCCGAGCGTTTGTCTGGATATTTATCCAGATATTATTTTTTTTTGGCCTAGTGCTAAATGGTCTGACAAGACTTTTTCTTTTTAGTGTAAGTGTTTGCACTAGAATCATTTTTTTATTTTTTTTCTTTATTTAAGAATTTTTATAAATTTCTTTTGCTGAAATAGAAAATTTTCAGACAATCCTTAAAAGATTTTAAGGGGGGTGTTCATATTTTATTTCAGTTCACTTTTTTTGATTTAGACAAGAGTCTAGACAAAGTTATATTTTTTGTTTTGGTAACAATAACAGAGCTGATTCTTTTATATCAGAAGACCGCGATTGTTATTTTGGAAAGGTATTTCCTATGTTCATGCAAGGATTTTTATTTACTTTTTGATGTACTTAACCTTAGTGCTTAATTAAGTTAAGTCTAGTTATAAGATTCTTGTGTACATGCAAAGATTTTCATTTGGTTTTCATTGTACTTAATATTAGTGCTTAATTGAATTAAGTCTAGTAGTAAGGTCCGAAGTTTGTAATTTTGTTTTAAGTTCTGACCTTAGTATTAAGTGATAGTGTACCACTTTGTACCTTTTCATAAGTAGCCTAAGTTTAATAGACTAGTGTAGTCTATTTCTTTTTGGAAGGGGGTAAATGTAACATTCATTTTTTCCTAGATTTTAAGACCATGTAATGTTACTGATTTTTCCATTTGAAATTGTACTTATTTTAATTTTTGTATCGAACGGTATATTAAACAGGGATTCCAAGACGTTCGGTATATAGTGTGTTGTGCGGGTTCCTGACCGAACCTCTCGCTACGCCGCGATTGGTGGAATGTTTGATCGGCAGTTTTGATTGGAGCGTCGTGATATTACTGGCAAAAGTCGCACGATTATTTAAGGCTCCGCAGACCGTAAATCGAGGCTGTTTTCCATCTAGCCGCAGCCAGGCAGTACCGTCTAGCCGAGAGGCTATTTTCCATCTAGCCGAGAGGCTATTTTCCATCTAGCCGAGAGGCTATTTTCCATCTAGCCGAAGTAGGCTAATTTTCATCAGAGCCGCTAAGTAAAAGCACCAGTGTCTTAACTAAAAGCCGTAGTGAGCTTTCTAAGTGTTTGTTAAGAAAAAGTGTGAAATCGGGCGTAGTCGATCACAGCAGGAATAAAAAACAGTAAGTCAACAAAACTCCCTTCAATAGACTTATTCGAGAGTAGCGCCTTAACTGCAATGTAAAACAGACTAAAAAGTGAAGTGTAAAGCACGATTTCTCGTCTTCGGGGGTTATAATAGTCTGAAATTTTAATGTAACCACTACTAGTTAGGCTAGAATTTGTTAGGTAAAACTGTAAAGGTTGGAACTTTTTATTTTAAAAAAACATGAATAAATTCTCTTTTTTTGTTGATTAAAGCTAGTGTCTCACTGAATACCTATCCTACTTTTCAGGACAAGAACGGCTGTAACATACTGATTTTTTTTATTTACCAACAATACATTCTTTCAGTATTTTTTCCATTTTTTTTAGCTGAAATTAGATCCTTTCTATTTTAAAATGGATGGTGCCCAAAATTTGTACAGCTAAAGCTTTTTAAAAAAATAGAAAATAGTTCCAAAAAGACGTAAGACAATTATCTCTTACCCATATCTCTCTACCAAGGAAAACTGAGCTAGTGTGTGTTTAATTTCTTTAGTTCTTCTAAAATCAGGGTTCACTCAATTCAGTATCAGAAATTAAAGCGGGGCTGCAAGAAAATTGTGCTCAAGCTTGGGGTGTCCAATATTCAAACGGTACAAAATGACGCAGTGTACGTGAGGCGCAATTAAACACCTTTACACAGGCTACAAAATTACGCCCAAGCTTGGGGCAACATTTTTTCACACCTTACAATATATATATATATATATATATATATATATATATATATATATATATATATATATATATATATATATATATATATACATAATTCAATTTAAAAAGAGACAAAATGAAAAGGCGACCTATAAATAATTATACTGTCTGCCTGAAAAATAAATTTATAACATATTGGAACACTTTAAATAAAATAATCACCAAACAGAAAAGTGATTATTATACACGTGAATTAAATCAGAACAAAAAGGAAGATGTACGAAGTGATAAAAGATATAACAAATGAAGGAAATGCCAAGAAGGAGAAAAATTGTAATACACAGAGACAATGATGAAGAATTTCGGGACGATCTTGAAATTGCCGATTATTGTAATGATTATTTTACAAATATTGGAATCAAAATGGAGGGACATATATCCCTCCCAAGCTCTCCTATACCTGCCGAAACACCAAATTTGTAATAAATATATCTATCACCAGTTACTATAAATGTACTAATGAAGCACATAAACGGGCTGAACACGAAGTGTGCATCTGGTGTCGATGAAATAACAACTAAGCAGATAAAGACACGTATGTTGAAATTGTGACTCCATTGGTTCATTTACTTAACTTAATATTCCAAATAGTCCCAGCAGTTTTTATAACTTTAATTGTAATATCAAATTATAAAAGTGGATCAAAGACCAACATTGGAAATTACCGACTTATTAGCTTGGTAACATGTTTTGCTAAAATCTTTGAAAAATGTCTAAAAGATAGGCTGTTGAATTTTCTGTTAAAGTGCAACATTCTCAATGATAGGTAGTATGGTTTCACTCAAGAGCGTAGCACCACAGACGCTCTATACCATTTTACATCTGAAATAACTGACCATCTAAATCTTGGTAAGAAGACAATAAGGGTGTTCATCGACCTGGCTAAGGCATTTGATACGATCTCACATAAAAAACTTCTTTGAAATAAGGTAAGAATTAACAACGTACTAAGTAATGCAAGCATAATCAAGATCGGTGTATTGCAGGGAACAGTGCTGGGGCCAATACTGCTTATAACATATATAAATTCATTACTTAAATTATATGTTCATGGCTCTATAATTTCATATGCTGATGACACAGCACTAATCTTCAAAAGCAAGACTTGGGAAGAAGCACGAGAAAACTCTGCAAGGGGACTTATGATTATCAAAAATTGGCTGGAGACATATAAATTAATCCTTAACATAACCAAAAAAAATTACATTGCTTTTTCAATAACAAGAGCGGACCGACCAATTTCACAATTGTACCAACAGACGACACTCAAATAAGCGAAGTTTCGCAAACTAAGCATTTGGAGATTATTATTGATCAGTTTCTTAAATAGCAGCCACATATTAACCACCTGGCTAACAAAATAAGACAACATGTACAAGTTTTATAAAATACGAGATATTTTAAATACAACAGATTTGATTTTGGTTTTTAGATCTCTTAATTAGGTACGATATACCAGTATGGAGGGGGCCTGTGTAAGAATACGTTCTACAAGTTGAAAATAACACAAAAATATATATTAAAAATTATTTTTAGAAAAAATAAAAGGTATCCCTTAAGACTCCTGTATACTGAACACACAACTAACATACGAACAATATACCTAACGACCATGTTCGGCTTCGTGAGGTTCAAAAGGTTCAAAAACACTACCAATCTATAACACCCGCTCGAGGGCAACCAAAGCCTAAAGATTCCAGAAAGTCAAGAAAGCATAAATCTGAATTACCTTGACACCGTCCAGTGATCAATGCTTTGGAAAAGTTAGATGAGATTTCATCAAAACGTCAGTGAAACCGTCCATCAAGAGACTAAAACGGGATGCCCGAAAAACCACTACTACTTTCCACACCCGGTATACATGGAGCCTATTTGCTAACACAAAACTCTTACCAAACCAATAAAAAAGAACGATCTCTATGAAAAAATTATTTTCTAGTAAAGTTGACGTTTCTGATCTCTTTGTCATTTTTTGCTATTTACCAGTTTTCTATATTTTCTTGTTAAAATTACATAATAAAAAATTAAATATGACTAATAATAAATAACGTCCAGTATTAATTTTCGATTTCAAATTTTTAAATTTTTAAATTAGCCTATGAATCTCTTGATTATAAAATTAAAGAATTAATATAATTAATAATGAATAACTCGTCAATTTCATCAAATTTAAGTCCCCCCTTTTTTATAAAATTAAAACTAAAAAATAGATATCATTAATAATAAATAATTTATCTAAAATTCGCATCTACCGAAAATATTTTACCACATTCCTAACTTTAATCCTTTTTTTTGTCGACCTGATGACGACATAGACTACCAACAATATCCGGCTCGGACTCAAATATCACTAAATAGTTACTAAACTCGACGTCAAAAAATTTAAAATGGAGTACCGTTTCAACATCATGGTTTCTTGCAGTTGTGTTTCTGTCTTTAAAAGTGTTTTTTTAACTGATGTTTATTGACAAAGTTTTATTTCCAATATTTGTGTAACTCTCTAAGTGTCTTTTAATCATGTTTTGTGTAATCATGCATACCACCTGGCCAACAAAAATGCAAATTTCATTGTCTTCACCAGAGATGAACTAACTGCTAAATTTTTGTAAGTAATTTCACATTCAGTCGTACAATTTATTTAATCACGTTTTAAAAAAAACGAACGTTTTAGTTTATTTTCTGTACCTGGTTTGCATTTTTAGAATCCAGAAGAAGCTACCATTAGGCAGCGAAAGCTCGATAATAAAAATAAAAAGCAGATACTAGAGCCTTTAGATCTTTGATTGCTCATCTCTTCTCCTTATAAGGGCGTTTCCCAGCAGTTAAACTTAGGATTGTTTGTTGCCAGTGCCCTGTTACTGTCCTTCCTCTTTCTTATATATATATATATATATATATATATATATATATATATATATATATATATATATATATACATATATATTACATAACAAAATAAATCAAAACATTTCACTTTCCACAACCTTTTTTATGCTATTTCCGAACCTCGTCCATTTCAAATAGGACAGGTTTATTTTTTACTTTAAATGGCAAATATGTGACAACCTTCAAGTTGATATTACATTCCAAGAGTTATTGTGGTAGCCGACTGATGACAGATTTACACCAGAATAAAAGATATACAGACAGACGAACGAAACAAAATGCTAGGTCAAAAACTACTTCATATTTTAAGTGGTAGACGTATGCCAAATCTCAAATCGATGTTTTATGTGGTTCGGGAATCATTGTTGCAATAGACAGAGGACAGATTAACTCCAGATAGGATAGACTGACGATATACGGGCCAAAGGAGACTAGAAAATATGTGTTTCTGATCTAGGGACACCAAAACCTCTCAAAATCTCCAAGGAATATTTTAGACCAATTCCGTTGTATTTATCCATTAATACATATCGGCGCTGCATAGGTTTGTAGCTATTAGAATGCAGTTGCTAATCTTGTTGCTATCGTTGTGTGTGCTATTACCTTTAAGATATTGACATTTGGTTTTCTATGTATGGTGTAGTCTCTAACATTTTTTTATACTTCAGTTTATCATTTTATTAAATGAAAATTTCAATATTATCTAATAATAAAATAATGATGTGTAATAACCAGATATGTCATATAATAGCTATCCAAAAAGTATCCCACCTGTGTTTAAAATTTCGCGCCATAGTACCCGAGAGCCATTTGTGGGATTCGAGAGTCACTAGTTACACCTTATAAAATCCTAGGTCGGACACAGAAACCTCTCGATCTCTTCTACGCAAGCAGCGTGTAATTGTTTACAGTAACTTTTTCGTTTTCATCGCATTTTTGTTATCGTTGAATATGTCAGAGCGAATCGAACAAAGAATTTGTTGGAAAATCATGTGCGGAAAATATTAAGGTGTTGCACAACGCCTTCAGAGATGAATACATGGGCAAGTACCGTTGGAGAAATTTTAACTGATGTTATGGGAATGGTTTGCGTTGCTGCTAAATTAGTTCCGTAATTGCTGACAGTGATTGAGTGGGTTGAAAACGATGAAAGTGTGCTAAAAAAGCTCATAACAGGTAACGAATCATGGGTTTAGGGCTGTGATCTAGAAACAAAACAGTAGTCTTCTCAGAGGAAGCTTCCGTCATAGCCATGGTGGAAAAAAAAAAAACACGTCAAAGTCGGAACAAAGTTAATTCAATATTGATTGTTTTTTTCAATTAACAAGGTATTGTGGACCATGAATTTGCTCCAGAAGGTTAAAAGGTTAATAACGAATTCTGTCTTCAAGAGTTAAGAAGATTACGTGGCGCATTGAGAAGGAAACGACGGAATTTTTGTACGAGCGGAGCCTGGCTGCTTCATCACAATGCACCATTGTACTCATCGCATATTATACACCATTTTTTGGTAAAACGTCGTATAACACAGCTTCACCAGCCTTCATATAGTCATGATATTACTCTTAGTGACTATTGGCTCTTCTCCAAATTACAATCACCAGTTGAAGAGAAACGATTCAGCAATGCTGAGACTATCAAAAAATTACGACGAGTGCACTCAAGGCCATTCTATTAAAAGATTTCATGACATGTTTCAATACTTGAATTCCCCGATGGCATAGTGTTGTGCAGTCGAATGGAGATTACTTTGAAGGATGCCACCCACCAGAACCGCAGAATAACGCCTGTACGCATTTATTAGTGTAGGTCGGATACCTTTTGGACAGGCCTAGTATACATGAATAAAATATCGTTTTTCTTTAAAATTCATTTCTAATTGTAATTAACTATCATAGAAAAATTATAGTATTTTACTATTCAGATGATGCGACGTAAGCTATAGCCATAAATAAATATTCGTTGGTTAATATAAAATATTTTAACAATAATCCTATATACATTCAAGTACTTACTATGATAAAGCTATTAGGAATCCAGATGCCCAATGTCGTAATATTTCCATACTGGGATGTAAATGCAACAAATGTAGTAATTTGTAAAATCAAAAGAATACACTCAAAAACTGAAATAGCAAATATAGGGCCAAAGATTCCGTTTATTGCTGAAATGATATTACTTAAAATGTTGTGTTTGTATTTAATCATTAATATTTGCCTGATATCTGTTGAAACTGAAAGACTATCGTTTATAGTTTTTAATTGCTTGGTTACCTCAAAAATTACAATAAATGCCACATAAAGGGTTGCTTCTGTTCTGTTTAGTAACATGTTAAACCATGCGTGGAAAAGTATTCCATGAGTCTCAATATTTAAAGTTACTCTGATCACTTTGAAGATAATACTGAGACACAAAAGAAAAATAGCCACATAACTAATTTTCGAAAATGCCCACCTTCTATTCTCCTCATTTATTAACAGAAAGATATTTTTAAGTGAAATAAATAAGTCGTTTTTAGTGAATACTTGGAAAGTGATCAAAATACTGGAAATTATTAATAAACACCGATGACTAACCCTTAGTACAACAATTGTTAGTACGTTATTATATTGTCCTGGAATGTATGATGAAATGCTAATGTAAATTCCAAATGAAATAAAGATAATTGTATGAAAAACTACGTAAGCCTTATATAAAAGATTATATGCTTTCAGGTTCAGGTAAACTGGAGGATATAAAATTTGTATTGCCGAAGTAAAACGAAACAAATAATTTGCGTTAAACATGTTAGATAAGTTTTCAAGTACACGCAGCACTGACAACAAATGAACTGAATTATATTAAAATTATTAATGTTATGTTGGTATCGTATTAGAATCATATTATGCATTAAATTTATTAACTTAAAATGTTTGATAACGGAGAAACAAATAAGAAATACAAATGAATTGTTTTGAATGCAAGACTGATATATAATAATTTGATACGGTGCATGTTAAGTAGCTTGCCTAATAGCTTAAATGCGGCTAACTTAGCTTTATTATAATGCAGTGTTAAGAGCATGTGGAACCCTTTTTAATTGTTAGATTGGACGTAAAATAGGTGTTTTTAACTCAGTGTTGCTCACTGGTTAATTATTCGCTTCTTCAACGAAATTTTTTGTAATTAAATTTTCGGAACCTGCTGAAACAAATTTCAAAGAGCAGCAAAAACATTTTAAATATGAAAGTTTACAATACGAATTTCACGAACTATTTCCACGACATTTAGTAAAAAAGGTCCTAGTCATCGAAATTTTGGAGGAATAAAACATACACCGTAAGAAGATATCAGCTTGCTGATGTAGAGAGCAGATATTCTCGGTTCTCTTCTCTCAAATTGTGCGGATGATGAATTTCGTAGACAATCACTAACCGAACAGACATGAGACATGATCAACACTATTTAGTCATTACGCGTGGCAGCTTTTATGGGTCGGAGCGACAGGATTTGTCGTGTTTAATTTTTCAATTTCTTTTCATATAATTCATATATTCATAAAGCCGCTCTTAATAAAAAAATAATTTGAGGTATTTCTTGTTATTTTTTCTAGTTTGAAGAAAACATTAAACTCTTTCCAAAAATTGCCTTTTCTAATCGTAGGACAATTATAAAAAGGTTTTTAAAAAGGAAAATTTTAAGACACGTACTATTTTCGAGGAGTAAGAAATAAACAAAACAATAGAAATATAGTAATTTCCCAAATTGATTTTTTAACGTGAGAAATAAGGAATATATATATATATATATATATATATATATATATATATATATATATATATATATACATATAATCATTAAAATATTAGGTTTTAGTGTTCTTGTTTAACAGAAAACGCTCTCATATACCACCTTTAACTAAGGTACGTAGCAAAAATATAAATATAAATATATATATATATATATATATATATATATATATATATATATATATATATATATATATATATATATATACGTATATCAGATGTACAAGTATGAAATTTGGATTTCAGACAACAGATGGTGCACCAATGCAGTTTGTGTGTGTGGTTTCGGCGTTTCAAAAGTGGTGACTTCGATGTTGCAGACAAGGAACGTGGAAAACCGCCAAAAAAATACGAAGATGTGGAATTGCGAGCATTGTTGGACGAAGATGATTCGCAAACACAAAAACAACTCGCTGAGCAATTGGGCGTTAGTCAACAAGCTATTTCCAATCGGCTACGAGAGATGGGGAAGATTCAGAAGACCGGTAAATTGGTACCACATGAGTTGAACGACAGGCAAATGGAAAAGCGCAAAAACATGTGTGACATTTTGCTCGCTCGGTACAAAAGGAAGTCGTTTTTGCATCGTATAGTTACAGGTGATGAAAAGTGGATTTATTTTGAGAATCCCAAGCACAAAAAATCATTGATAGACCCAGGCGCACCATCCACATCGACCGCGAGACCGAATCGCTTTGGTAGAAAGACGATGCTCTGTGTTTGGTGGGACCAGAGGGGCGTGGTCTATTATGAGCTGTTAAAACCTGGGGAAACGGTTAATACTAAACATTACCAAAAACAATTGACCGATTTGAACCGTTCGCTGCTTGAAAAAAGGCCAGAATATCGAAAGAGGCAACACAAAGTTATTTTTCTTCATGACAATTCTCCATCGCATACGACAAAACCAGTTCGCGACACGTTGGAAGCACTCAGCTGGGAAGTTCTACCTTTTGCTGCTTACTCACCAGACTTGGCTCCTTCCGATTACCACTTGTTTGCATCGATGGGCCACGCACTGTCTGAGCAGCGCTTTGGTTCGTACGAAGATGTAAAAAAATGGCTCGATGAATGGTTCGCAGCAAAAGGGGAAGATTTTTTACTGGCGTGGTATTCACAAATTGCCCGAAAGATGGGAAAAATGTATAACAAGCGATGGAGCATACTTTGAATAAGGCACTTTTTTATCATTCTTCCGAATTTAACATGTTTTTTTAGAAAAAACATCCGCAGTACAAGCTCTATTAGAGAACAACAGAGGCCTAAATATATTTAAAAAGACAAAACACACACAAAAAAGAAATTACGAAAATAAAGGACAAAGCTTGTAACATAGTTGAGGAGAGACAACAGATACTAAAGATAGTAGAATCCAGATACAGAGACCTATATGAATCTAAAATAACAAACACAGAGTTACAAAAAAAAAGGATAACAAGGACAATAAAACAATAAATGTCAACTCGGAAGAGATAGACGTGGAATAATTGGAGAAAGCATTGTCCCAAACGAGAAACGGTAAGGGGGCAGGAGAGGACAGTATATTACCTGAGATACTCAAAGAAAGTGATACAAAGACCAAAGAAGAACTAATAAAATTATTTAATTAATGCATAACAGAAGGACACATTCCTGAGGATGCCGTAGTTGTCCCGTTTTACAAAAAAGGCGACTCGGCTGATCTCGAAAATTACAAGCCGATCAGCTTGCTATCTCAGTTATACAATTTATTCAATACAATAATTACAAATAGGCTAGAACAAACATTTGAGATATACCAATCAAGGGAACAGGCTGGATTTCGTAGCGGATATAGTATGATGGAACTTCTTCATACAGTGAGGCAGGTAACAGAGAAATCTACAGAATATAACATAGAAATGTGGATGTCCTTTGTCGATTTCCGAAAGGCATTCGATACCATAGAAATCTGTATATAGCTATATAAACCTTGTTGAAAACATATATAAGAAATCCATGATGACGATAAAAATATATGAAATAACAGATAGAATAAATCTTAAAAGAGGAGTTCGTTAAGGAGAGGTAATCTTACCAAAACTATTCACTCTAGTACTAGAAAACATCTTCAAAAACTTGAAATGGGAAGATAGGGGATTGAACATACAAGGAGAGCACCTACACAATCTGAGGTTTGCTGACGACATAATATTGTTCGCAAAGGATAAACAGGAGGTAATAGACATCTTGGAGGAACTACAGGAAGAAGCTACTAAAATAGAATTACACATGAAAAATACCAAAATACAGTTCACTACAAATGTACCGAATACA
>CM032454.1:125094312-125159312 GCA_019049505.1 Pachyrhynchus sulphureomaculatus
AACACATATTTTCAAGTTTCCTTTGGCCTGTATGTCGCCAGTCTATCCTATCTGGAGTAGATCTATCCTCTGTCTATTTCAACAAGGATCTCCGAACCAAATAAGAAATCGATTTGAGATTTGGCATTCGTCTACCACTTAAAATATGAACTAGTTTTTGAGCTAATCTTTTGTTTCGCTGATCTGTATATTGTTTGTTCTGGTATTAATCTGTTATCAATCGGTTGCTACAATAACTTTTGAAATATAATATCGACTTAAAGGTTGTCACACATCTGCCATTTAAAGTAAGAAATTAACTTGTCCTATTTGAAATAGATGCTGTTCGGAAATAGCATAAAAGAGGTTGTGGAAAGTGAAATGTTTTGGATATATTTTGTTGCGTATTATATTCAGAGTTTTTCAAGTGGTATAATTTAAAAGGTACCTCAATTTGGTAAAACTTCGTTACGCGGGCTTTTCAGAAAACGGATTTTTTTTTTTGGAATAGGCTCAAAATGGTCTAATTTTTTGAAAAATCGGAGAAGCCTTACTTTTTTTTGGTAAATAAAAAATTAACCTATATCAAAATCGAAAAATCAGTTGTTTTCGGAAGAACAGGCTCCGGAGGTGGAAGCCGAAAAATTATTAAAATTTTTTTTGCGGACTTTTCAGAAAAAAGGGACTTTTTTTTTTTTACGAGAAAATATAAATAAAAATTAACCTATATCACTGACAACTGATCGAAACTGTCAGTTGTTTTCGGAAGAACAGGCTCCGTTCACACAAGAGGTGAAATGTAGAGGTCAGCGTAATCTTTTCGAAAAATTATTAAAATTTTGGCAAAAGTTCGGTACGCGGGCTTTTCAGAAAAAGGGAGGTTTCTTTTTTGGAATAGGCTTAAAATGACCTAATTTTTAAAGATTTATGAGAAAAAATCGGGGGGAGGCCATTTTTGTTAACCCGAACTAACCTCAACTAACTTGGTCTTCAGTAACTAATACACCATTTTTTTACATTAAGATAGGACATTTTTTTTCATTATTTAATGTATTTTGTACTTACTGACTATTTAGTTAAGGTTAGCAAAAACAACCTTCCCCCGATTTCTTCTCGGATATCTTTCAAAATTAGGTAATTTTAGGCCTATTCCAAAAAGAAACCTCTCTTTCAGCACGGTTTCGTTGGGGGCCGATCGAAAGATACAAACTTGATCTTGTTTATTCAAAGTACTATTGATTCAATGGAGGCAGGTGGTCAGGTTGACGTGATTTATACGGATTTCAGCAAGGCCTCTGACACTGTCAATCACGATATCTTAATAACGAAATTAAGAAGTTATGGCTTTTGTAGATCACGATTGAATTGGTTAACCTGTTACCTTAGATATAGGAAATAGTTTGTTAAAGTAAAGGACTTTGTGTCGAGTAAGGTATATGTTACATCGGGTGTACCATAGGGTAGCCACCTGGGACCGTTGCTGTTTAATGTATTTATTAATAACCTCCATGAGGTGATTCTGTTTTCAAGGCCCCTGTTTTTTGCAGATAATTGAAATTGTTTATGGTAATTATTTTGCTGATGATGTTGTAAGATTACAGGGAGACTCGGATAGGGTGAGTGAGTGGTGCAGAAGAAACAAAATGAATCTTAATGTTAAAAAATGCAAGTTAATGTCGTTCTTTCGGGTAAAAACTTCGCTTTTATATGACCACAGTATAATAATTGTCTTCTGGAAAGAGTCTCTTCATTATGTGACTTAAGTATTTCACATTCACTATGACTTTATTGCTAACAAATGTTTAAAACTTCTTGGCTTCGTCTGTAGGAATACTACGGATTTCCAGACTGTAGATAGCATAAATACTTTGTATAAGGCCTTGGTAAGATCCCCTGTAGAGTATCTGTCATATGTATGCCTTCATATGCTATACATATTGAAAGAATTGAAAACGTTCAGAAGAAGTACGAGTATGCTAGATATGTTTCTTACAAATTTAAGTGGAACACCTCTCCCTATGGGGGCCTGCTGCGAAGACTTAAGCTGCAATCGCTTTCAAGACGGAGGAAAGTTGCTGATATATGTTTCTTATTTCGAATTGTAATTGGTCAAACGTCTTTTGAGTTTGATAAATTTCCGTGTTTCACCAAGACCAACAAGGGACCACTCACTCTTCGCCCCGAAGTACCATAGATGTAACTATGGCCTATTCTCGTCGATCACTAGAATCACTAATGGCCCTGGTGAAACGGAATTTGGTTTTTTTAATCTCTCCTTGAAACTTTTAAAAAAACAACTGTTGACAGTCCACTGAGTTATGTGAGGACATTTGCTGGTGTTGTTGTGTTGCTATAATTGTTTTACTCAGTATATATGACCACTACACCAAACACTTTATTTTTGCATTCGACACGCGATTCGCTAACCATGTTAGCTTCATCAGGAGCGATGATTGACTGCCTATGGGGATAATGGGAGTCAATCATTGCGCGTCGAGTGCGAAAATAAAGTGTTTGGTGTAGTAGTGATATAAACTGAGTAGTGTCATTATGCCAAAGATTCCACATTCCCAACTTAGCTATAATTGTTATTGTTTTATTATAATAATAAATATGTATTTGCAGGTGTATATCCATTTACATATAATTGTGAAAAAAGTGTATATCCAAATTTATGAATATTTTGTTATCAGTTAACGAATTTTATACTTGTAATTAATATTTAAGTCCTTAGACTAAATCAAACTCTCCTATACATGCATAATTGTACAGTCTAATTGCTGAGAAATGTTAATGATTTGACGTCGCCTCTGTTATCATATAAAACTATTTTTCTAATTAATTGAAGCAAAATTAACATATACACATTTTAAGGGAAAATAGACTTTAGGAGCATTTAGCTTATGATATGATAAAAGGTTCGAAACATCATCGACGACTTTCTTTTCTCGTTTGTAATTCCATCGTCCAAGACAAACGATTGTTTCTTTGAGCCACAGTTTCTTTTACCTCAGTTAGGAAGCGCAGAATGCCTAAGAACACTTTTTCTTTATCCACACTTGAGACTGCATTTAGATCTGTTAAGCTACTCACTTCGCCCAATAGTACTAACGCAAGTGAAGACTATAATATATACCTGTACCTTCCGCAAACTCAAGGAGTGGGATATGGAGGGATCACAATTTGAATGTTAAATATATAAGAAATTATCTATTATTAGACAGTCAACTGCGGACCACCTAACCTCACGCACAATCCCACGCATAAGGTGTGTACTTCCATTTTTTGAGGATGAAATATGGGGCTTCGTTGTTTAGATAGGTGAGCGCTTCATGCCGAGTAGGATATAATACAGACATATCATAAATTAGTCTTACGTAACCGATATAAAACCTTGCCCAAATACAATGAAATTCTGACCTCCCTGTCTCGCCCTCTAGTGAATGCACAGATAGTGTCATTCGATTTAGCTTATCGAGTCCTGTTAAATAAGCCCAAATTAGTCAAGTGGCATAAGTATACTTATATATGAATAAGAACTAAAAATTTTATCTTTAATTTAAAAAAAAAATACAATAATTCTAATTACAAATTAAAATTTTTTACAAATATCTAAAGTTTATTGTCGCTTCTAAGTCTAACAAATATTGTTTTTAAGTTGATACATCCACATACAAAAAAGTCTTTAATATAACAATTATAATATTTTAGATTGCCATATTCAGTTTAGCAGTGATAGGGGAACAATTAGCAGTGGAAGCAGAAGAAACCATAAGCATATGCCATCGTTTATTACAAGAAAGACACATTTTTTCTTTATATCGTGATGACACGGAAATCAAGTATCAAATTTACCTGATAAGTCAGCAGGCTTATCATAGAAAAATTAAAATAAGCGCAGCTGGATTCTTGGCAATAGATCATTCGACAATTCTTTTTATTTCTACACAAGCTTGTACTTATTTAATTGTCGTGTGTCAGATGTTGGGATCTAGTACCTAATTTTAAAGGTAAATTTTGTATGTCTGTTATAATGTCAAATTTTCACTCATCTCTAGAGTAAACTTTTGTATGTCTCATATTATATCGTAGTATACAAGTATTCGATTAATCGTGCTTATATTGTGTATCTAACAGTAAACTGTGTAGCATCTTCATAAAAACAAAACATATTTGCAATTAAGCTTAAATACTTAAATTAAGAAAATTTTCGAATAGGGAGGAGTATTTATTTCTATCTGTAATAGATATCGATAAGCCTAATGCTACAAGAAAAGGTAACTTTTTTAATATCACTTGGAAATACTTTTTCGCTTAAATAAAGGCAAATTAAAAACAACTTATTTCATCACCTGCTAAAAGCAAGTGGGTACCTATGGTATGATATGATCGTCTAAAGCCCTGTTGGCGACACATATGATGTTTGGTGTATTTTAAGATATAAGTTACTTCTTCACTCACTAAATGTGTCCTCACAGTTTCGCATGAATTCTGCTTTTTTATTTCAAAAGCAGATTGCAATTAATAATGCACAGATATAATATTAGAACTATACGGTGATTTTGAGGCTTTTATTGATTTGATATGATAAGTTTCTAGTCTAGCATAGGAAAACAAGCAAATTTTTATATGACACAATTTCCTTTCAACTATGTACACTTAGTGCAATGGGTAAAAAGTAATTCTACCTCTTAAAAAAAAATCTTGTTCTCGGTTTGCAAACCAGACTTTAGCAACATTTATTTCCCCTTCATCTGAATGAAATTTGTGTTCTTTCAAATGTCTTTTTCAGTTTTCGGAATAAGTATTAGCCCGAGGGAGCTAAATCAGAGGAATATGGAGAATGACCAATTAGTTTAATCAATTGGTGTGGAGGCGCACTACTTTAAATAGTTTTCCTCAGCGTTTTTTTACCCGTTTTTTGAAGTTTAGTTTGTAACATGTTAACTTGCCCGCACTTTGTGGCGTCATTTTTTGTACCCTGTGAAAAGTTGTTTGTCCCACGCTTGAGCGCAATTTTCTTGCAGCCCCTTTTTAATTTCTGAGAACGAATTGAGTGAATAAAGATTTTAAAAGAACTAAAGAAATTAAACAAACACTAGCTCAGTTTTCCTTGGTAGAGAAATATGGGTAAGAGATAATTGTTGTACGTCTTTTTGGAATTATTTTTTTTTTGGTTAAAAACTTTAGTTGTACTATTTTTTGGGCACCATTCATTTTAAAATAGAAAGGATTTAACTTCAGCTAAAAAAATGAAAAAATACTGAAGTGTTATACAGTTGTTAAATAAAAGAATCAGTCTGGTACAACCCTTCTTATCCTGAAAAGAAAGATAGGTGTACAGTGAAACACTAGCTTTAATCAACAAAAAGAAAATTTATTAATGATTTAAAATAAAAGTTCTAACCCTTGCAGTTTTAAGAATTACAAAAATTCTAGCCTAAAAAGTAGTTATTAAAAGTAGAGTTCCTAAATCAGACATTTTACTTCTAAAACTTTACTACACCCGAAATCGAAGAGTCGTGATATTCACTTCACGATTTATCAGTTCAAATTGCTGTTTATAACACTTATTTGCGGGAAATAGATCTACTGATGTATGTTCTGGTGACTTACGGTTTTCCTACGGGCTTCTAGGCCTTAAATTGAACACAAAACCGATTTCACACATTCCATCACTTATATGAGAAGAGCCTACTTTGGCTACTCCATGTAGAAAAACACACAAAGCCCACTACGGCTTTACGTTAAAAAAAACTCGTGCTTAACTTGGCTCTCGTAAATATTGCCAGAAGCCTCTACTGCGGCTTGATGGGCAAAGCCTGGCTGCGGCTTGATGAGAATAAGCCTTCTCGGCGGCTCGATGGAAAAAGGCCACTCGGCGGCTAGGTGGAAAAAAGCCACGATCTGCGTTCTCCGGACCCTTAAATAATCCGTGAGAACTACGTCTCTAAAATGGCTACGCCGGATACAAACATTTGACCAATCACGGCGTACTACGAATTCGATAGATTCGGTCGGAAACCCGCACTGCACACTGTACCACGAACGGCTAGACATTCCAGTGTAATACACTGCTCGATACAAAAATGAAAAGAAGTACACTATAAAGCCAAAAATCAGTAACATTTCATACTCTTAAAATCTAGGAAAAAATGAATGTTACAAGTTAATGAGGAATTATATACTTCAGTCACTGTTTTGTCGTGTTCGAAGTAATTTGTATGAAGTATCCCGTGCATTTCCAAAAAAACGGAAGCAAAGTTTCTCTTTTGTAAGCAAAACTCCTTCGACTGTTCTTTGTTTACCTACCCTAATCCCTGCCCACACATTTATCTTTTGTGGTCTTTGAGAATAACTGTCGATTATTTAGTGGGTAATTCTCAGCAGACCAGTATCGGCAGTTATATCTGTTAACTCTTCCGTTAAAACAAAATGTGGCCTCGTCAGAAAAAACAATATTATGAATTAGATTAGGATCATTATTGATTCGTACCATCATGACCTCGCAAAATTCAACGCGTCTATGGTAGTCATCTTCAGATAATTCTTATAATAGAATAGGTTTGTATGGATGTAATTTTTCTTCATTCAGTATATATATATATATATATATATATATATATATATATATATATATATATATATATATATATATATATATATTTATAGGTAGTAGTTATTCTCAGAAATGCAATGAGGTCCGTGGCAGCATTACCGCGTTATCTAAAAGGTGCCGTGAAATCCAGAAATGTATGTTTCGGCACTTGGACAACGTTGACGGGTATTACGACAACCCCGCTGGTATCCTCAGGATACAAAAAGGGTAAAATCCGTACTCAGGCGGGAAGGTGAACGATAAAAAAAAAGAAAAAGAAAAAAATACGACTTAAGGTATCTTTACTTACGTAGTGGTCTAGGCACAGCTGACGAGTGGTTCTATGGGGATTTTCTCTAATTTCCAATAAAACATCTAACTTTTTATCATCGCTTGTTTTAACTTTAGAAGGTCCAGATTTAGAGCGATCCTTAACATAACCTGATTGTATAAATCGTTTTAATGTTTTGCTAATTACGGATTGGTTAATAGGTACTCGATTCGGATATTCTGAGTTAAAAAGATCACTCACCTGCTGTTGTGTTCTTCTAGGGTCTCCGTAACTAACTATCATTGACAAAGTGATTCTTTCAGTCTCTGTTCTGTTCTGTTATATGAATCTTCTTAAAAACCTCTACCAATCAACTTGGATGTGGTGACTCTCAGTCGTTTTTGATGGTCGTTCAAACATTTAAAGATCCATTTAGCTGACAATGTTCTTATACACAAATCAGAGTGAACAATGTGAAAAACATCTTCATATGAAATGTGAGTCTCTGCTATACATTTCAGACCAATTCATCTGTTTTCTAAAACCGTCTTATGCACAACCTTAACATTCTCTTCAAAGTGGGTGCCAAAAGCAACAACCAATCAGCAACTTCTAGATCGTCGACTTGAAACATCTAGCCAAATACATACGAGGGACGTAATTGCGGTCCCTCAAAGAAACTAACTAATGCTGTCCTCTGTTGAACAAGAGCCCAGACCAAATTAGTGGTGAGACTGATTACCGGTCATTGTCACCTGAGGAAACATTTATGGAAAATGAGTATCCACGATGGTCTGAAGACATGCAGATTCTGTGGTGAAGAGGAAGAAACCTCTGTGCACATCTGCCTAAATGTGCGGCTTTAACTCAGAACGGACATAAATTGTTCGGAGAGGGGAGCACTGTCGCCCACCCCACCTAAAATCAACCAACATTCTCTAGGTAGACACAGTAATGAGTCTTCTAGCACATCCTTCATCACTGGCGGTAACGGTTGGACGTATTAATATCCGACGACCATTAGAGGCTAAGCTCTCTAAGCTACTATATAAATCTTATTGTGCGGTGTATATTTTTCTACAACTTTAGTACTAATCATTACAATTCAATAAAATTCAGTAAATAATTGTGGTTGCTATGGATAGTAATTTGATATGTAGTAAATACGTGCACAAACTAACGCTTAATTTTGTAAGTCTGTACCTATTCCAATACGTAAAATATCTTAAAAATATTACGTTGCATAGTAAAAGCAAAAGTCTGATTATATTGCACAAGAGTTAAAAATTCAGTCTACCACATAATGATCTCTCGGAACTAAAAAGTTGCATGAATGATTGAAGGCTGGGAGAGGTTATACATAATTTTTTAAATTTGATTTGTTTTCTGGACATTCTTAATTTTTAGTGTTCCATACGGAACACTTATAAGATCACTTCGGTGTCTGTCTGTCCGTCTGTCACATCCGATTTTCTCCGAAACTATTTGTCATAGAAAGTTGAAATTTGGTAATAATATAGGAATTGATGGCTTCATCAGAGCCATGTAGTTTTGAAAGTTAAATTTTGACTTAAGGGGTTGGTTTTGGGGGGTGAAATCGGGAGTGAAAAAAAAAATTTTTTACTAGGTAATCGAGGGTGGTTCAAATGAAAGCTTGTGAAAACACGAGTAATATATATATATATATATATATATATATATATATATATATATATATAATATATGTATATGCTATGTATATATGTATATATGATATATATATATATATATATATATATATATATATATATATATATATATATATATATATATATATATATATATATATATATATATATATAATGTAATACTTGCGCGCACTTTTCTTTGTATTATTTTTAAAAAATCGCGAAAAATCGCTGTCCACCCGCCTTATCTCGAAAAGTACTTATCAAAAAATTTTGAAAAAATTCTGGAATATTCTCCACGGGGTGTAGATTGAACGAAAATTATCACGAGTGCATTACCTGCAATAATTTATCTGGTATATAAAAAAAAAACAGAAATTTCAAGGTCATCAATTTTCAGTAAAGATTGAAAATAAGCTTTGTTGAAAACTCATTTGGGGTGTGTTTTGTGAAATCACTGATCATTTTATACTTCCGTTACAACATTTTTTATTTTAAAAGCAATCAACGTACGGAACACTAATTGCGCAAGTTCAACTTGCACTTGACCGGCTATTTTTACTTATAAAAGTGCACGGTACTTTATAATTAAAAAAAACGTATTTTACAATATTGTAAACAAAAGAGCGCGGGGACAATCTCTATAGCAAGGAGAGTTTAACGGGAATAACAATACAAATCAAAACAGGTAATCGAATTTGATAGGATTAATTTTCTGTCTTAATTGATATTGTTAATCTCCCCAAATTCTCGGTACTATAAACATCTTTCCTGCGCTCTTTTGTTCACAGTGTTGTAAAATAATGTTTTCCCGTAATTTCAAGTGCCCTTAGTTGAAATTCTCGTTAAGAGCTATTTCACCTAATAAAACTCCAAGGGCTTTAAATTTTTTTTATATATATTCGACAAATTAGTACGGAACCTTTGGGGGGGCGACATTGTGAACAGGAAAGCGTGGGATGATAAGATTAAGAAATCTCACCTTTATACATATATAAAAAGAGTGTTTTAGTATAACAGATTCTCATTAGAAAAATTAGTGTTCAGTATAAATTTCTTATCTTTCCAGTTAATTTTTTTAACTAAAGACGGCCTACGTAGGTTAAACAGAACTAAAACTATATTAAACTATAGATTTAAACATTATAAAGGAACAGAAAAAATTTAAACATTATTATTACAAAACAATATTCTTTCATGAAAATACAGAGTTAAGTGTAGTCGGATGTTTTCAAGTAAATAACTCTATATTATTCCTTATTTTGTACATTATTTTTATTATTAACAGTTAATATTCTCACTTTAAATATATTTTTTATAAGATCTTAAATTCATGTGTGGCAAATAAATACAAAATTATGCAAAAACTGCTCGTTTCATTTACAATTATACCCTACAATAAAAGAGATTGAGTAAGGTTTTCAAGTCCCTCGGCAAATCGACTGAGGAACTTGAAAACGTGGTATGTTAAAAAATTCTTTCTCTGCTGAATTTAGATTTTCATAGAGAGGTTATTGTTCAAAATTGGAGAAATTAGGATTTTGCAAATGTTATGACAGTATAATTTAGTAGGTTTTTTTTCAATGCGATTTTAAAAATACATAATTTTTTAAAATTATTTTTAGTTATTCTTAGACACGAAACATTAAAATTGTTTAATTAAACACTTATTGGATGTTTCGGTGTAATTTACTCCCATTTTTACAATATATATGCGACATTTTAGGTTCCTGTTTAGTAGTATAGGATTTTTTTTTTAATACATCAATGTAGGTGTACAGTAAACAACACCAAAACGAGACTTGACAGTCATAATGGGAGACTTCAACAACAAGAATGGAAGAGGTGGGTCAGAAACTTCTGTAGGACCATATGGTCTAGGTGAAAGAAACAACAGAGGCGAACGACTAAACATTTTCAGTGAAGAAATAGGTTATGTTATCACTAACACCTTCTTCAACCTACAACCACGAAGATTATACACGTGGAAGTCCCCACTAGACGATATCATTAGAAATCAAATAGACTATATTCTAGTGAATAAACGTTTTAGAAATAGTGTTTTCATTTTTATTTATTTATTTATTTATTTATTTATACAATGAGTACTTACAGAGCAACAACTCCAGATAGTAAAACGGTAATTATAGTTACAAAAAAAAAGAATGCACGTATAATAATTTACAAAAAGAAGTAATTGTTACAGTCGTTGCCTTAGAGTTACTATATTAATACGTCTATACTTTATTTTGCTTTTAAATGTTGTCATACTATATCTAAACAGATCTAAATCACTAAAATTTGCATTATGACTACTTAGTAGTCTATTAGAAAAACTTTGTGTTACGTATGTAGTACGATGAAAAGTGATATGAAACAGTTGTTGACACCTAGTGGCCCTGTTTGGAATTCGGAAATCAACATGGGACAGCAAAGTATGACAGTTTATGTGACCGTTAAGTAATTTGTACAAAAATAAAACTAAAGCATTGCGTCTTCGTGTTTCAAGTGTTTCTACACCTACTAATTAAGTACGAGTCAAGTACGGTACAATGCTGTAGGGAAACTTTAGTTTGTATACAATGAATTTTACAAACTTATTTTGGACTCCAGACGATTAATATGACAGTTATAAACAGGACCCCATATGACACTATTATACTCCAAAACACTCCTAACAAGACAATTATACATAGACTTAATAGCTCCAGTATCACAGATATCATAACAGGTACGGCGTAGAAAACCTAACATACGAGATGCTTTCAGTAATATATTATCAATGTGACTATTAAAACTCAAGTAACTGCTAAAAATCACACCCAAATCATTAAAACTATCAACAGCTTGTAAAGGTTTGTTATCTAAACAATAATTAAAATTAATAAGATCTTTGGGTTTATGAAAATTAAGAATCCTACATTTTGAGGTATTAACTTCTAAGTTATTCAAGGAACACCATTTGACTGGCTTGTTTAAATCAGTTTGTATGTCTACACAGTCTTTTGAAGAATCAACCGCACAGAACAGTTTAAGATCGTCGGCGGACAGTAAACATTTACATTTTCGAAAGACAGAGGTAACACCATTAATAAATATTAAAAAAATAAGACTGAACCTAGGTGAGATCCCTGTGGTTCACCCGACAACACATTTATTTCACGGGATACGGTACTACCAACTTTAACACACTGTTGCCGTTTTGTTAAATAGGACTCAATCCATTGAATATATGGCGCGCGCACACCCAGCCTAGACAGTCTTTTGATGAGTAATCGGTGGGATACCCTATCGAAGGCCTTGGTCAGGTCTGTGTAGATGGCATCGACCTGAGAACCACTCTCGACGGCGTTCACAACGTAGTCCTGAAACACTTCCAGATTAGTACCGATAGATCTTCCTTTAAAAAAACCATGTTGGTCGACCGCTATGTGGAATTTGAAAGCTTCAAACAGTTCATCCGTTATTAGGGATTCAAAAATCTTAGATAATATGGGCAGTAACGAAATCCCTCTATAGTTCTTAATATCCCTCTTTGAACCAGATTTGAATATCGGAACAACCCATGAATGCTTCCACAGCCTTGGGAATGAACCATGATTAAACGAAGATTGATAAATAAGGCTCAGAGGAAGTGCCAAGGAATCACAACACTTCTTAAGGAACGATGCTGGTAATCTATCTAGTCCTGTACTCTTGGTAGTGTCCAAGCCATGGAGTTTTTTCCATACATCATCTCGGCCAAAGGAATGTCGTGCAAAACTCACACACTCATCTTCGGTGACAGCAAACAAGTCAATCCCCCTATCCAACGAATAGCAGCTCTCAAAGTGATCTGCGAAAGCGTTTGCAAGATCTTTGGGTGTTTGTTTGATATTCTTATTTAACTCCATGATAGTGGGAATACCGGAGTATTTTTTTAATGAGTTGACAAAGGCCCAAAAGAATTTGATGTTCTTAGGAATCATTTGTTCCGTGTTACTAACGTACAAAAGGTAGCTAAGCTGAATAAAATGTTTTGACTCCCTACGCAGTTTCGAGTATTGTCTATAGTCCTCCAGTGATTTTGTTACTTAAATTTTTTGATATGCCTTACTATTCTTTGAGATTATTATTTTAGTATCTGCTGTATACCATCGGTGTTGTATCTGTCAGAACATATCCTAGTGATATAAACTCGGATCACAATGCCCTGGTAGGGGTTCTAAAAATTATCTTGAAAAAGTTAAAAAGAAAACAGAAAAACATGTACGCGACAATAATAAAGATAAAAATCTAACAAACGTAATTAAAAAATATCTTAATAAAGAACTCTGAGAGACAGATTCAAAAGAAGGCATAGAATCCGAAATAGAAAAGTTAAATGAAATAACAAGGGGGCTAAAGAACAAGTATCTTACTACAGAACAAACACCTATAAGGAAGGAATGGATAACAGATGACATTCTAAGACTAATGGAGGAAAGACGGTTACACAAAAACAGAGGTAACAAAAGAGAATATAGCAGACTACACACACAAAAAGAAATTCGAACAGCTAAAGATAGGTGGAATGATGAACGATGTAAAGTGATAGAGGAGTTGCAGGGAAAGTATGACAGCTTTAATATCTATTGAAAAATCAAAGACTTAACTGATGAACGGACAACGAAATGAAACGAACGTTTAATAGATCATCAAGGAAACGTTGTTATCAATAGGGAAGAGAAACTGAAGATATGGCAAGACTATATTACAGAGTTATTTTTTGATGCAAGATTAGATCAGCCACAATGCTCAATAGACTTGTTTGGACCCTGTATTACCACCGATGAAGTGCGTATTGTAATAAATCAACTAAAAAATGGAAAAGTTACCGGTCCCGATTAATTCCATGAGGAGTTTCTTAAGCTCCTAGATGAGGATGGGATTAAGTGGCTTACGGTGATCTACAATAAAATCTATGATTATAACGATCCCAAAAAATGCAGGCGTTAAAAAATGCTGAGAATATCGAACAATTACTTTTTTTAAAAACATTTCTGAAAATTATTCAGAGAAGAATATCCAAGTTGTGTGAAGAAAACATGTCAGCTACACAATTCGGTTTTCGTGATTCCATGGGAACCAGAGGAGCTTTGTTTTCAATGCAGGTTTTTGATTCAGCGATGTAGAGATGTCAATTGTGACGTATATTTGTACCTGACTGACTACAAAAAAGTCTTTGATAGAGTCCAACATCACAAAATGGTCAAAATTCTGAAAGATCTTAGGCTAGATGGAAAGGATCTGCGGATTATTGGCAACCTCTACTGGAACCAGATGGCATTTATTAAAGCAGAAGGGGACCGCTTAGAAGCAATATCAATTGAGCGTGGAGTAAGGCAGGGTTGTATTTTGTCTCTACTATTGTTTAATATATACTCTGAGCAAATCTTCAGAGAGGCATTGGAAGAGGCTGATAAAGAAATACTGCTTAATGGGGAGCGAATAAATAACATTCGTTATGCTGACGATACAGTGGTTATGGCTGATAACTTAAAGGGTCTACAATATCTTATGACAAAAATAGACGAACTCAGTAATCGATACGGCCTCGAACTTAATATCAGTAAAACAAAGTATATGGTAATCAGCAAGTCTCCGGTTCTTGCCACCTTGTTGATGGTTAACAATCAACAAATACAAAGAACGCCATAATATTCATATCTAGGTACCATGATAAACGAACAATGGGATCATTCGCAAGAAATTCGTTGCCGTATCGAAAAAGATAGAGCAGTGTTCCTCAAAATAACATTACTTTTCGAAAACTCAGCAATAAAATTGAGCACAAAAATGAGACTTCTAAGATGTTATGTCTTCAGTGTCCTTCTTTATGATGTGGAATTTTGGACGCTGACTGAAGCCACTTCTAAGAAACTTGAGGCATTTTAATTATGGCTATATCGCCGAATTTTGAAAATTTCTTATACTGACCACATTACTAACAAGGATGTCTTACGTCACATGAACAAGAAACAGGAAATTATGGAAACTGTTAAAGTGCAAAAATTGGAGTATTTAGGATACATAATGAGAAATCCCCACAGATATGGATTACTACAGCAAATACTCCAGGGAAAGGTATTTAGAAAAAGGGGACCAGGACACAGACGTATTTCCTGGCTAAACAATCTGCAAAATTGCTTCTCAGCAAATACTACCGGTCTTTTTAGAGCTGAAGTCGATAAAGTAATAATAGCCAGAATGATTGCCAACATTCGAAACGTATAGGCACTTTAAGATGAAGGTGTATAGTTATGGCAATCAAATTCATTTAATGTCAATCTGTTTTTAAAATGTATGGTACTGTAGCAAATTTTCATTGCAGCAAGTAATAGTTATGGTGCAGAAGTAAGAGGATAAATTTCGTTGGAAAATAGAGTGGAGGGACCGATGGACATGCTTCTGCAAAGAATGACTCTTCCAATGGTACAATTTTACATCTACTGTTTAAATCTTTTAAAATTATTGAACTATTTTTATCTTTTTCCAGGTATAGGTATGTGTTTACTGAAATTGGTTAGATACGGCAAACTATCTTAACAGTAAATAACCGGTCAAGTCCAAGTTGAACTTGCGCAGTTAGTGTTTCTTACGTTGATTTCTTTTAAAATAAAAGTTTTTGTTACGGAGGTATAAAATGATCAGTGACTTCACAAAACACACTCCAAATGAGTTTTCAATAAAGTTTGTTTCCGATCTTTACTGAAAATTTATGACCTTGAAATTTTTTTATTTTTTTTATATACCAGATAAATTCTAAAGGTAATATACTCGTGATAATTTTCTTTCAACCTACATCCTGTGGAGAATATTCCAGGATTTTTTCAAGTTTTTTTGATCAGTACTTTTCGAGATAAGGGGGGGCAGCGATTTTTAAAAAATAATACAAAGAAAAATGTGCACAAGTATCACATTATATATATTTTTGAACTCGTGTTTTTACAAGCTTTCATTTGACACCGTACTCGATGCCCTGGTATTTTTTTTTTCACTTTTGATTTCACCACCTAAAACTAACCCCTTAATTCAAAATTCAACTTTCAAAACTATACGGCTCTGATGAGGCCATCAATTTCTATATTAATACCAAGTTTCAACTTTCTATGTCAAGTAGTTTCAGAGAAAATCGGGTGTGATAGACGGATGGACGGACACCGAAGTGATCTTATAGGTATTCCCTACGGAACACTAAAAACGGAGACAATTAGTTTTTAAATATTGGAACATCCATTTTTTTTCTAATTTCACTTATTATTCTGTTTATCGTTCTATATACAGAATTATAAGGGAAACTTTTCATAGAAAAGATCTAGGGAAATATATGATTAACTATATTTTTTATTACATATTGCGTATACGATATTTTAACGTTATATATGATTATGACAAAAGAGAGACAAGATTATTAGGATTAAGAGGACATTTAATTTGGAAAATTAATGAATTTTCACATGTTTTGTTATTTGCGTATTTTGAAAGGCTTTTTGAGCTGCTGAAAGTCTATGACGTTTCCGGTTTCAGAATGCGCGGTTCGGTATGTGTTAAGCAGTAACTGTCCAATCTCACCTGAGAGCTCTTTTGCCTCCAGTCACTTGTCTCTGAGAGCCAGATGGCTGTTAAGAAGAAACGGCTGACTGTGTAGGGATCATTATATAATTTAGGTAGGTTCTAACTTGGTTCAATAATATTTTTTTTACAAACTTTAAGCTTGCCAGCTAATTTTTTTTGAATTCAGCAAATCAGTTTTCATCAGATTTGGCTGCTCGATAGAACACATGAACGCCTATGGGGAATACTATTACCAATAGTAAAATTCCGCTTTTTATATTATAGGACAATTTATAGAAGACACAGTAACGGTTAAAGTTTCAAAAAAAAATATAGCGTCCAGTGTAACATGCCACTAAACTATATTTATGTAGAATATATAGATTTGAGTGTGACAGTCATGTAGGAAAGTGACGCATTATACAGCTTTGACAAGGGTCTTGAGAAGTTATTATTGTTACTATGATTCTGGCCTCAAATTAATTTTTTTAATTTTTTTTAGTGGAAGTAAAAGAACAAATAAATCATTTGTTATGATAAGATTTTTCGAATACCAGCTATCTAAAAATAAAGTAAAATTGGATACCGTTGCAAAGAAACAAAAATAAAGTCACTTCCAGTTATTATTTATCAATTATTTAACAGTATTTAATTTAATTGCGTTAATTTACATTTTTAACTAAATCATGCAAGGGCAATAAAATGCACGTGGTGAAACCGGACTAACTCTATTATTTTTAGCTACTAACTATCAAAAATAAATTTGAGAAGTAACATATTAAAATAAATTTTGGCCCAATGTTTTGGATAATAACGTTAATCCTGTACAGAAAAATCTTTGTCGTTAAAAGTCAATTAAAAATTGATTGGTCCAATGTAAATGAGAATTGCAACTGATTAAATAACTACTAATTGGAACCTGTGTTGAAGTCTGCTCAGCGTCTATCACTAACGTTCTTCTTGTTACTTCCCTTGCTAAAAAGAAGTGTTTGTTAAACCGCACCAAGAGAATGGGATTTCTTCACATTCTAGGGTCTTCAGATTACTAAAAATAGTCTGGCATTTGTATGGGCCTGTCTGCTAGTCTATTGGCACGATTACTTTGGACGACTAGAGAGATTGTCTTGAAATTTGACGTACATGTAATACTTGACGTAAAAAAATCTTGAACGATATAAATTATGGGAAAAAGTGGGAAAGTGGTGATCATTTTTGTGCAGTTTCAATAAATTATGATAATTTTTTCTGGTTTTGAGTTCATATTAAGAGCACATTTAAACCATAATTATTTATGGTCCAACATATAAAGGCTAAAGAGTTCTTAAAGTAGAAAAATTTGAAAATTGATTGTATAACAAACAGGGAGAAATTTCGATACTAGATTTAAAGAATACCAAACATCTTTTAGATTAAACAAAAAAAACTCCAACTTTGCTAACCACTTCCATCAAATAATCATATTTTTCCAGACATAAATAATCTAACAAATTACATAAAGCACAAAAAGGAAGAAAATTAAATATTTTAAAAGTTATAGAAATCTACAAACACAATAAAAATGCGGATACACCCTCATAAATAATCAAACCAATGTTCAAAACTCCTACCGGTTTGGCGTATTTTAGAAGTGTTTATTAAATATGTTTTTAGATGTATTTTTGAAGAAGGAATTTTTTAAAAATTTTAAAAATATATTGAAAAATATTTTTTGAAATTTGGAAGAAAATTCCTTTAAAGACCTGTAAATACGTCCATAATCATAAAAAATACTTAAAAAAATACTCTTAACAAAAATATCTGATTTGCAAACAATAATTTAACCCTTTGTCATAAAATAATTTAAGTTCATCGAAATTTAATGAAGGGTAATTCCAAATTGTACCGGGAAATTTGTTTTAAATCGTAAATAAACCACCTTACTTTGAAGTATAACGCTTGACAATGTAGAAAACCTACGAAACTGCAGTAGCAGATAAATAAAAAATAAGTGACAAATAACACGATAATTCATTTCATTTAGAAAACTGAAAATTTAGTTATTTTAAATTATTTCTAATTTTAAAAGAAACTCGTCCTTTGCTGGACTTTTTAATATCTCATTCAAAACGTGCCGAGCATTTATAAGATCGAATGTTAAGATTTTGATAAAGGTGTTTTTCAAAAGTTAAATACTAGCGTTAAGTAACAGCAAGGATAATAGGGAAAACTCGTGAATTGACAATAATATGTTTCTATTAGTTAAAAATTTATTTAATTGATACTTTGACATTATTCATTATGTCTGTGTATGCCGAAATTTTAGAATTATTATTTAGAATCAGATTACATTTCAATAAGAGTTTACCAGTTTTCAATTTTAATTAAATATTAATTTGTGGTTTCAATGCATATTTTAACGGAAGATTAATTTCTGTTAATACCTACATAACATGTTTATAAATGTTCTAAAAAAAAAAAATAAAATGAGGAGTATATTAAATTAAATTTTATTTATTACTTTTTGTAAGACTCTGTATGCTACCCTACATTGGAAGTACATAATAAGTTTTGTTATGAATATGACTGGTAATCAATAGTAAATAAACTTAAGTTCATTTGATAAATTAATAAATCGGTTGTCGTTTTATCAATTCCATTTTTCATTTAATATAAGGGCAAGAAGTAAAATATAATAATAAAATAAAAGGTAATTATAAAAATAAGAAAGGATAGTGGAATACAGTATTACACTCGTAAAGACGTTTTCCTCGAAAACCTTTGCAACTACCACTTTTCAATGTCCCTAGAAATATATGTAAAAATTTCCGTCGGGCTATCAGTTGTCTGCAGTTGAAATGTGGTTTGTATATTGTTTGTCTGTTGCCTCAATATCTCCTAACTGAATCTAAATATCAGTGAAAGTTAAAGAAAGCTATAGTTTTTGAACTATGTACAGGTTATCAAAGGGAGAGAAAGATAGGGAAACGGAAGACAAAAAGAAAGAGCAGGGAAAAGAGAAAAATATAGAGAAAAATGTAGCGCTAGGAATCGCTTTTATTAGGATCCTATCCACATAAATAAATATTTATATCAACTACTAAAATTAGAGTTCATATTTTAGCAAATACTTACTGTTCCTTCATATGTCAAACTATCTAAAGACGCGTTTCATTTTACCACGACCTAGTTTTTAAAGGAATATCTACCAGCTGTCGGGGGCTGTGTAAGCTTACAATAAGAATAGATGAAGTATTTAGCGAGAATACTATCTCAGTTGCTAACAATTACCACTACTTTAGGTTTTGTTCTCTTCTACGTTGAAGATAGCAGTTCATGAGCCGTGAAATGCGTTCCAAGATGGCTTGACAGATCGAAGAATAATAAATAACTGCTGAAATATAAACTCTGTATAATTATATTTTTGATATTGATGGTAAGATACAGCGAATTGTATCAAATCCTCTTCTTCTATTTGTCGATCTTAGCCCGATTGATGAGCCGTGATATGGCGAAACGGGATGGATGGACGAATTAGAGAACAGCGGGTAGACTGCTGAAATATAGGTTTTGCCTTTTTTCAGTTGTTTTACATTAAACCATATTTTAATATTGATTTTAATAGAGACCTAATTAGATGGAAATCAAAATATCTTTATTAGTTTCTTTCTCAAAAATTATTAAAAATTGGAAAACAACTAATTAGTTAGATAAAACATATAGCAACTTAATAACTGATATTTGTATAGTAATTACAGAGTAAACAATTGTACACGTGTTTTTATAATAATTAAGGGAATATTTTCTATACTTCGTTAATACAAATTTGAAAACAATACCACTTTTACCAGTTATGCACCATTTTATAGTCGAATTGCAGAAAAATTTTAATAACTTGATATAGACCCAAAAATTGCTTTCAGACGTATTTACGAAGAACAGTTTTTATACAAGTTACATGACTGAAGTAAAAACGCTTTGGTAGAGCAAGGTTTAGAATAACAACACGTTTCATTCTTTCTAGGTCACTGGACACGCATTATTTTTCACACAAAGGCTTGAATGAGTTTGAGCAAGATTACAGAGTCAAAATAACACGCATTTATTGCTTTTAATCATATTCTAAAAATCTTGAACGATTCAACATTATTAGTGATCACTAATATGGCTTTCTTAAACATAGATCAACAGGAGATCTTCTGACTTATGTGATACATGTTTGGAACAGCGCAATTGAACACTTTGGAGAGTCTCGAGCGGTTGCTCTTGACATATCCAAGGCATTCGATCGTGTTTGGCACGATGGACTGTTGGCTAAGCTACGCTCTTATGGTATGTCTGAAAAGTTCTGTTTGTGGCTCTCATGTTTTCTTCAGATGCGTTCTTTACGAGTGGCGGTCGACGAACCTTCACTATCAACGCCGGTGTGCCCCAAGGCTCCATACTCTCTTCTACTCTCTTTCTTATTTACATTAACGATCTGCTGAAAAAGACTGGGAATCCAGTCTACAGCTTTGCAGATGATTGTACGCTTATCTCTTCATTCACTTTGAACGCTCGGACATCGGCTGCTCAGGCGAATATCTGCAGAGAGCAGAAGGTTGTTCAACTTAACAAAGACCTGGAAATTCTATCTTGGGGTGTCAGTAACCAAGTGGAATTTAACGCTAGAAAAACCCAGGCGGCAGTTTTTTCTAAAAAAGTTAACGTTGCTGAACCCGACATAGTTATGTCGGGGCACTCCATTCCCCTAGCATCGCCGCTCAATTTGTTGGGAGTTAGTTTGGGAGCAAATATGTCTTGGCATGAACATGTTGCAGGCATAGCAAGGAGAGCTTCTCAAAAGTTGGGAATATTATTTCGAACCAGAAAGCTTTACACTCCACAACAACTGTTAATTCTTTACAAAGCTCAAATTCGACCAAGTATAGAATGCTGCTCCCATGTTTGGGGCTACGCTCCCAAACATACATTGCATTTGTTGGATTCTGTCCAGAGAAGAGCTGTTCGTCTGATTGGAGACCCGGAACTGACCGGCGGCCTTGATTCGCTGGAACATCGAAGAACGGTTGGCCGACTTGAATCTGTTCTACAAGTATTTTCATGGAAAGTGTTCGAAGGATGTAGCCCGCCTAATTCCTCCCAGAGCGGTGCATGTTAGAAATACAGGTCGCGTTAATACTTCACATCCGTATGAGGTTCAGCTTGTTATTCCGAGTACAACGCTTTTCAAGCAGTCTTATATATGGAGAACGCCCTCCCTTCGGAATAATTTGCCCAGCGCCGTATTTCCAACCGAGTACAATTTACAGCGATTCAAGAACAACGTGAATTGCTTTTTCCGCACACGTGCCGCTCCTGGAGCGCTTTAGGAACTTCCCTGCAGCACATGTGCTAGACCCATAAAAAAAAAAAAAAAAATTGCAATAGACTAACAATTTTTAGTCAAAAGCTAAGATAAAAAATTAGTTTTGTTCTCAAGATAGAATTGCAGTTATTCGTTCATTTAATTTTGATCTCTACTGCAATAGAAATTTACAGTAATCTATGCTATATTGAAACCGAAGCATGCGTTGGTAAAAATGGTTAAAATAAATACTTGTTTGCACAGTAGATTGAAACCAATAGAAAGCAATGTACGTCCGTATAACTCAATATTCGGAAGATTATGAAGGGAGGATTCATCGACTCATAAACAGGAAAGTTAAATTTTGAGAAATCCATTTTTTCGTAATGTTTTTACGTACATATATATATATATATATATATATATATATATATATATATATATATATATATATATACATATATATACATATATATATATATATATATATATATATATATATATATATATATATATATATATATATATATATATATATATATTAGGTCCAGTAAGAATGTGTCAGTAGCAATATATTTTTGGTAGATGCAATTCTAGCTATTTAACAAAAAAATTGTTAGTGGGAACCTTTATCTACAACGCATTTTATTAAAAATATCAGTCGATTCCGATGTTTCGTCGAAATCACGTAAAATCCGTCACGTCGGTTCGAGGCAATCTTTCTTTGATCCCATCCAAAGAGGCTTAAAATAACATATTCCACTGCCGTTAAATAGTTTTAACTGGACGAAAATTGTTGACAACTTGCCAAAACGTGGCTCGATAGGTAAAGTCACTCCGAACGTCGAAAAACAAATCGTGCTTTGGTTTTCACAGGCTCGTTTGGGCCCACGATAAGATACTAGAGTGGCCCTTACAATTGCCGGACGCCAAACCTAGTAAAAACGTTTGGCCCTTTGTAAAGAGAAAGCTCAGAGGAAAGACTCTGAGGACTTTGAGTCAGTTATCTAGCGAGATTCGAAAAATTCGGAGATAACTGCCGCGCGAATATGCAGAAAATCTCGTTGACAACATGCCTCGAAGATGCCAAGCGATTATTGATGCAGGAGGCGATTAGACGACTTACCAAGGTAATTGTGCCGTTATTAGCACACCAAAGAATACATTGGTGGCAAAAATTTTTTTCGAAACATATTCTTTCAAGAATACGAGCGATCACGTTTTTACTTGACAGATTGTATATATATATATATATATATATATATATATATATATATATATATATATATATATATATATATATATATATATATATATGTATAATTTGTTTCCCTTTTTTGAACCTTGTTATTTTTAATAATTACGTGATTTTTTTATTATCGGGTATTTAGGTTCGGTAATGAAACGAATATTTATTTTTTTTGGTTGACGTTTCGCCCAATTTTTTGTGT
This sequence comes from Pachyrhynchus sulphureomaculatus, assembly GCA_019049505.1. Lineage (NCBI taxonomy): Eukaryota > Metazoa > Arthropoda > Insecta > Coleoptera > Curculionidae > Pachyrhynchus > Pachyrhynchus sulphureomaculatus. Next base: position 125,117,177 of record CM032454.1, read on the forward strand.
GTTTTCAAAGCTTCTGTTTTGCATATTTAAAAACAAACAGAATTCTCTATTACATTTTAAAATTTCGCTTATCACTATATTATTATTTCCTAAAAATACATAATGAAAATTTAAATAACATAAAACATATTTTTAGGAATCACGAAGTACGCACCTTGAAAGTGTACACGTCAGTGTATTACTAAATCCAGTATTTTGATGGTTCTTATCAAGATCCTTTTTATTTCCTGTTTTTGCATCCAATATTTTTATGTATACTGGGTGTTTTAAAACATATCATTTACATTTATTGTTATTTTATTAAGTTTGTACATATATGGCTGATTTCCCTTGTATCAGTTCTGTCATTTACAGAGTTTTTTCTTAAGTCGATCATTATATATATATATATATATATATATATATATATATATATATATATATATATATATATATATATACATATACATATATACATATATACATATATACATATATACATATATACATATATACATATATACATATATACATATATATACATATATACATATATACATATATACATATATACATATATACATATATACATATATACATATATACATATATACATATATACATATATACATATATACATATATACATATATACATATATACATATATACATATATACATATATACATATATGTATATCATCATCATCATTAGCTTAGTCCATCCATAGTCCTCAAGTTGTCTCCAGTGAACTTTGTTGTTTACTTTTTGCATCCAATCATGTCCTGCTAATCCTTTTAACTCGTTCGTCCATCTTGTCTGTGGTCTACCTCTGCATCTTTTGTGTTCCCTAGGCCTCCATACGGCGCACAGTGGAACCGAGGCGGCGAAAAGTCGATTTTATAAAAGTATGTGGAGAAGGATAATAAACACAAAAATTTAAAGAGAAATGTCTAAATTCAAAGAATCAAGTGTAATTTATTATGTTTACCTATCTGAATGGAGTATATTCCTTATATAGATCACTCAAATAAATTACTTCTGATAACACATTACATTCTTACGTTTTTATTTCATAATTTTTTAAGAACACTATGCTATATACATTTTTTAATTCAAAGTTTGATATAATAGCTGCATTAACACGTATTGGTTTCGTTTCTGATGCGAATATTTACGTGCCAAATTAAATAATGCCACAGAACCAAAAATCTTCAAAAAATTGTATCTTTATTTAGGCGTAACTATTTATCTACACTTTCCTACAATCTAAAATTAATTTTTATTAGAAGATTACATTGTTATTTATCATATCCAAATGGTTTTAAGTACGATCAAGTGCGATTACGAGTACAATTAAATCATATATCCACGAACGTACAATTTGACTAGGTGAAAAAAGAATATATAATCGCATTTTCGCCACACTGCGAAAGGTTAAAGTTCTGTCAGTAGACAAAAAATTGCCTGTTTTATACAATTTTCTTTTAGGAGAGACAGTTAAATATTCTAAATGCTAAATATAACTTGAAATATAGAGAAATTAAATTATATGAGGATAGATATAGTGCACTAGTTTTTTATGAACTCTAGCTGTGTAGCGTATATATTAAGCCCTGAGAAAGAGTCATTCATAAGCGGAAGGCGTCTTAATTCACAATCAATATACGAGAGTTGTCTGAAAATAGTGGTTTTTGACGAATACCACCATCCTTATGTTGAAACTCAAAACTTTTCAGACTACTCTCGTAACATATTTGAATTATTGCTGAACTATATAATGTCTTTACGAACATATGTAGTCTAGGCATGAAACAAATGATTATTATGCAATCTTTCGATTGTTCTTTCCATCTAAGGAATTGCCTATGTTTTGTTACTATGGTAATCGTTTCAGTGACCGACTCACAAATATTATGCGTTTGGTTATAACGAACGGTTATCATTTCGAGCGCGTTGAAGCTTTAGTGTTAAAACAATTTAACGTTGATAGTCCTCTTACATTTGCAACTTTGCAGCATTATTAAACAATTAAAAATCACATTTCGACAGATTTCAGTTGGCTCCGCCTATTCCCTTCATCGCATCGCTTCGCGCGCTTCCTATTAGAAATGCGATTTCGAATCCAGGCGCGTTTTTGCCTTTGACGATCGATATAAATTTTTTTATTAATATTTTTTTGTAATTAGTGCGTTCAAAAACTTATATCCCAAATTTGAACACATTTGTGTACATAGACTTAATTTTGATTATTTTAATTAATTATGATATTTCTATAATTTATACCTTTTGAAACCTTTACATTTTCTAAATTTGAATTCGAAAATTCCATCACCATATTAAATCCGCCATTTTGAATTTTTGAAATCTGACAGCGTATTTGAATTCAGCGACCCTAAAAATCTATAATAACATGCATGATGTGAAGATCCGTCTGTTCCCCGAATTGCGTGACTGAAAAGGTTAAATATATGTGTTCGTATTATGTGAATTTTACACAAATATATTATTTTTAATTATTATAAAGCCACACAAATAGTTGATGTGTTCATTCATTGCATATTTAAGAAGTAATATAATTTTTGCCGCGAATCGGGCAAATGGCTCCACTGTGCGGCGTGTCCATCTGTTATCATTTATCCTTGCGACATGCCCCGCCCAATTCCACCTCAATATATCTATTCGTTGAGTTACATCTGTCACTTTTGATCTTCTTTAAATCTCGATGTTAGTAATACGATCTTGGAGTCTAATATTTAGTATTCTTCTCTCCATTGCTCTTCGGGTTACCTAGAGTTTATTTATTATACTTCTATTTAAAGCCCAAGTTTCAGTGCCATATGTTAATACTGGCAGTACATATTGATCGAATACTCTGACTTTAATTGTATTTGGGATGTCCATTTTAAATATAGATTGTACCCTTCCGAATGCAGACCAAGCTAACGAGACTCTTCTACCCAAGTCAGCCTTTAACTGATTTTTTAATATTTCGATTTTTTGTCCTAAATATATGAATGTTTGTACCTTTCCTATTCTTTCACCTTCTATTAACAGTTCCTGGCTGTTATCTTCACTTTCGTTGTTCAAATATTTGGTTTTGCTGAAGTTTATTTTTAGATTTATTTCTTGAGACTTGTTATTCAACTCCCTCAGCATTTCTTGCAATTCTGCTTTTGTGTTGGCTATCAGATTGACATCATCTGTGTTAAGTGATTTAGTCGTTCACCGTCCATTAATATTCCTTTATTTTCTCACTTTATCGATTTGAACATGTCTTCTAGAGTCAATGTAAACAGCTTTGGGGATATCGAGTCGCCTTGTCTAATTCCTCTTTTAACTTTGATTTTATTTGTTTTTTCTTCAAACATTATTTATGATGTTGCATTTTTATATATGTATTCAAGATAAGTTGTGTATCTTTCATCGACTCTGCAGTTACTTAAGGCGTTAAGGACTGCCCATATCTCTACGGAATCAAATGCTTTTTTGTAGTCAACCATTGCTAGTGACAAGGTGACCTTATATCCATTTGCTTTTTCCACTAGTAATCTAATTGTTTGAAGATGGTCCAAAGTGCTGTATCCCCGTCTAAATCCCGCTTGTTCACGTGGTTGATAACTATCTAATTTGTACGCTAATCTACATGTTATGATTCTAGTGAGGATTTTGTATAGTACCGATAACAGGCTGATGGGTCTGTAATTCTTTAATTTAAATTTCTTCCGCTTTTTAAAAATAAGCACAGTTAAGGCGTTTATCCAAGGTGATGGTATTTTACTTTTTATTAGGCATCTGTTAAATAGAGTTCGTGTCATATAGTTTTTGATAATATTTCTCTGTAGCTTCCTTTATCTCTTTGATTTGTGCAAACCCCTGACTATCGTTATTTGTAAGTTTTATTATTTGATTTCACCCTTCATTCATTTGTTTGTTTAGATGTTTCAAACTTTTTCTCTTTTCCAAAGTTTCTTCTATTTTCAAGTTTCTGTACGGTCTGACGTCTTCTCTGATCTTTTTCTTTGTTTTTTTTTTGCCTAATTCTGCCAGTTCTAATCTGCCATGTGTAGGATCATTTCTTAATAGTCTTCTCTGGTTCATAAGATTTTGTGACTCTACTTAATTTTTGTGTTTTCTTTTTTTTCGATGTTAGATCTAACTCAACTTACCTCAATCCAAAAGTGGATGATTTCGGAGATACAGAGTGTCAAAAGTTCAATTTGGTTTTAGTTTTTCATAAATAATATTTTTCATAATTGGTGTATTGTCACAATTTTCAGCTAAAGGGGTTTTTTGGGATGAAAAATTGAAATCTGCATTCATTTTCATTGTAAAATTTAGAGGGCGCCACCTGCGGTATTTTGCACACATTTGAAACGAAATAACTTTTTTGAGCCACACTATATTTTGCTTTTATATAAAATTTCTTATTCTCCAATGTCTTTTACCTAAAAAAGGTGTACCTGGTAAGAGTTGATTTGTGCAGCCGTTTTTGAGATATCTGGATTAAAACAATTCATTTCGTTTATGGCTAGGTCTAAATTATTGTGATAAATGAACACAATTTGAAGCGAAGGCGTTATAATAAATTAACTGTCACTAAAAACTGACTTGTGTCAAATCGAATCTAAAACCATTCAAGTATTACATTTTGATCAGATGAATTACGGCCTATCTTTTAGTAGGTGAAATTCGTAAAATTCCTGAAAGGCCCCTGATTGTGAGCAGTGTTGTTGTTGATGTTTTTGATACATTGTCGCTTTTTTTCCGTGTTTATGTTTTAAATTGCAAGTAGTACTAGAATATCGTGAAAGAGAATTAGCAAGCAAATTGTCAAATAATTTACAAATTTAATTTTCGTCATGGCCGTACAGTATACCAATGAAGAAATGACCGATATGTTATTGGTTTTTGGATATTGCCAAGGAAATGCTTTAGAATCTTGCAGAGTATAGAGTGAAAGATTTCCGAATCGTCGCTTACCGAAATATAAAACCTTCGCGGCAGTTGAAAGACGTCTTCGTGAAATGGGTAGGTTTGCGCCTGTTTCTATTAATTATGGTCGTGCACGTACGGTAAGAACTCCAGAGGTTGAGGAAGATATTCTGAATCGGATTGAAGAAAATCCAAAACTCAGCAGCAGACGATTAGGTTTAGAGCCAGGGGTAAGCAAAGATACTGTTAATAGGGTGACCAGAGAACAACTACTACACCCATTTCATGTTCAACAGGTACAAGATCTTTTACCCCATGATTCTGAACCACGTCTAGCTTTCTGCCGGTTTACCCAAGAACACAGAAATCAAGATAGGAATTTTACACGAAGAATTTTATTCACAGATGAAGCATGTTTCACGCGAAGTGGAATAACTAATTTGTACAATGAACATGTCTATGCAGAAGAAAATCCTCATGCGACTAAAATAACCCATTATCAGCATGAGTTTAAGATCAATGTTCATAGACACTTTCATAATTGGTCCTGTCATTTTACCACTTCGACTAAATGACGAAAATTATGTGGAACATCTGCAAAACGAACTACCAGACTTATTAGATCCCTTGCCCTTGGAACTTCGAAGAAGCATGTGGTTTATGCACGACGGTGCTCCTCCACATTTTACGTTAAAAGTACGTAATTATTTAAACGAACAGTATCGAAATAGATGAATAGGTAGAGGCAATGATGCACCCGCAAGTTGGCCAGCTCGATCCCCTGACATGACCTCGATGGATTACTTTTTATGGGGAACTTTGAAAACCCTTGTATATTCTAAGCCAGTTGGTACAGAAGATGAATTAAGGAGACGTATTCAAACTGGAATTGACGCTTTGAGAAATGGTGCCGAAATGGTCCAGAGAGTCCAATTTAATTTTTTACGACGTATTAATTTTTGTACACAAAAAAATGGGGGGCATTTTAAACATTTATTATAAACATTTTTTTTTAATTAACTTTTTGTTGTTGATAAATCTTATTGACTGTTTTTACTAGAGAATAAAATTAACAACACGTTTACTTGATTTTTTAATTTTTGGTGTTATTCTTGTGGCAATGCAATGCAATGGTGAGTTTGGGTAAGAAATAAAAAATTTACATCCAAATATCCCAAAAACTCAGTTCATACCAGGTACACCTTTAAAAGCTGGAAAAGAAGAATTTTTATTCAAAATTTAGACAGTTAATTTTCGCTTCAAATTATGTTCATTTATCACAATAATTTAGACCTAGCCATAAGCGAAATGAATTGTTTTAATCCAGATATCTCAAATCAACTCTTACCAAGTATACCTTTGTTAGGTAAAAGACGTTGGAGAATAATAAATTTTATGTAGAAGTAAAATACAGTGTGGCTCAAAAAAGTTATTTCGTTTTAAATGTGTGCAAAGTACCGGAGGTGGCGCCCTCTAAATTTTACAATGAAAATGAATGCAGATTTTTCACCTCAAAAATCCCCCTTTAACTGAAAATTGTGACATTACACAAATTATTAAAAGAAAATTTATAAAAAACTTGAACTTTTGACACTCTGTATCTCCAGTTTTGGACTGAGGTAAGTTGAGTTAGATCGTCATATTTTGACCTCAGGAATTTGTGGAAGCATTTTTTTTCCGCACCTTTTAGAGACACCCTATATATATATATATATATATATATATATATATATAATATATATATATATATATATATATATACATACATATATATATATATATATATATATATATATATATATATATATATATATAATATAAGTATATAATATATAAATTATTAAAAGAAAATTTATGAAAAACTTGATTTTTTGACACTCTGTATCTCCGACATTATCCACTTTTGGACTGAGGTAAGTTGAGTTAGATCGTCATATTTTGACCTCAGGAATTTGTGGAAGCATTTTTTCTGCACCTTTTAGAGACACCCTATATATATATATATATATATATATATATATATATATATATATATATATATATATATATATGTATATGTATATATATATATGTATATATATATATATATATATATATATATATATATATATATATATATATATATATATATATATATATATATATACATACATACATATATATATATATATATTATATATATATATATATATATATATATATATATATATATATATCTCCTTTCTCTGTTCTCTATCCATTTCTCATAGGCTGCCTATTCCAGTCTAATTCTCCTATCAATCTCCATTTCCTGGTTTTGCTTGCCTAGTGTTATAGCTTGTCCTAGGTACATGTATGATTGTGTCTAGTTTATTGTCTGTCCGTGGGCCAAAATTGTTTCGTCTGTATTCGGTACATTTGTAGTGAACTGTATTTTGGTATTTTTCATGTGTAATTCTATTTTAGTAGCTTCTTCCTGTAGTTCCTCCAAGATGTCTATTACCTCCTGTTTATCCTTTGCGAACAATATTATGTCGTCAGCAAACCTCAGATTGTGTAGGTGCTCTCCTTGTATGTTCAATCCTCTATCTTCCCATTTCAAGTTTTTGAAGATGTCTTCGAGTACTAGAGTGAATAGTTTTGGTAAGGTTACCTCTCTTTAACGAACTCCTCTTTTAAGATTTATTCTATCTGTTATTTCATATATTTTTATCGTCATCGTGGATTTCTTATATATGTTTTCAATAAGGTTTATATAGCGTTGATCCACCCTAGCATTTCTTGAGAATTTTATAATAGCCCAGATTTCTATGGTATCGAATGCCTTTCGGAAATCGACAAAGGCCATCCACATTTCTATGTTATATTCTGTAGATTTCTCTGTTACCTGCCTCACTGTATGAAGAAGTTCCATCATACTATATCCGCTACGAAATCCAGCCTGTTCCCTTGATTGGTATATCTCAAATCTTTGTTCTAGTCTATTTGTAATTATTCTATTGAATAAATTGTAAAACGGGACAACTACGGCATTTTCCCAATCCTCAGGAATGTGTCCTTCTATTATACATTAATTAAATAATCTTATTAGTTCTTTGGTCTTTGTATCACTTTCTTTGAGCATCTTAGGTAATATACTGTCCTCTCCTGCTCCCTTACCGTTTCTCGTTTGGGACAATGCTTTCTCCAATTATTCCACGTCTATCTCAAGTAGATCTTCCGAGTTGACATTTATTGTTTTATTGTCCTTGTTATCCTTTTTTTCTTGTAACTCTGTGTTTGTTATTTTATATTCATATAGGTCTCTGTATCTGGATTCTACTATCTTTAGTATCTGTTGTCTCTCCTCAACTATGTTACCAGCTTTGTCCTTTATTTTCGTAATTTCTTTTTTTGTGTGTGTTTTGTCTTTTAAATATATTTAGGCCTCTGTTGTTCTCTAATAGAGCTTGTACTTAATATATATATATATATTATATATATATATATATATATATATATATATATATATATATATATATATATATATATATATATATATATATATTTATATTTTTGCTACGTACCTTAGTTAAAGGTGGTGTATGAGAGCGTTTTTTGTTAAACAAGAACACTAAAATCTAATATTTTTAATGATTATATATATATATATATATATATATATATATATAATATATATACTATATATATATATATATATATATATATATATATATACATATATATATATATATATATATATATATATATATATATATATATATATATATATTCCTTATTTCTCACATTAAAGAATCAATTTTGGAAATTACTATATTTCTATTGTTTCGTTTATTTCTTACTCCTCGAAAATAGTACGTGTTTTACAATTTTCCTTTTTAAAAACCTTTTTATAATTGTCCTACTATTAGGGAAGGCAATTTTTGGAAAGAGTTTAATGTTTTTTTCAAACTAGAAAAAATAACAGAAAATACCTCAAATTATTTTTTTATTAGCGCTTTATGAATGTATGAATTATATGAAAAGAAATTGAAAAATCAAATACGAAAAATCCTGTCGCTCCGACCCATAAAACCTGCGTTATGACTAGATAGTGTTGATCATGTCTCATGTCTGTTCCGTTAGTGATTGTCTATGAAATTCATCATCCGCACAATTTGAGAGAAGAGAACCGAGAATATCTGCTCTCCATCAGCAAGCTGATATCTTCTTACGGTGTATGTTTTATTCCTCCAAAATTTCGATGACTAGGACCTTTTTTACTAAATGTCGTAGAAATAGTTAGTGAAATTCGTATTGTAAACTTTCATATTTAAAATGTTTTTGCTGCTCTTTGAATACTATATTTGTTTCAGCAGGTTCCGAAAATTTAATTACAAAAAATTTCGTTGAAGAAGCGAATAATTAACCAGTGAGCAACACTGAGTTAAAAACACCTATTTTACGTCCAATCTAACAATTAAAAAGGGTTCCACATGCTCTTAACACTGCATTACAATAAAGCTAAGTTTAAGCTATTAGGCAAGCTACTTAACATGCACCGTATCAAATTATTATATATCAGTCTTGCATTCAAAACAATTCATTTGTATTTCTTATTTGTTTCTCCGTTATCAAACCTTTTAAGTTAATAAGTTTAATGCATAATTTGATTCTAATACGATACCAACATAACATTAATAATTTTAATATAATTCAGTTCATTTGTTGTCAGTGCTGCGTGTACTTGAAAAACTTATCTAACATGTTTAACGCAAATTATTTGTTTCGTTTTACTTCGGCAATACAAATTTTATATCCTCCAGTTTACCTGAACCTGAAAGCATATAATCTTTTATATAAGGCTTACGCAGTTTTTTCATACAATTATCTTTATTTCATTTGGAATTTACATTAGCATTTCATTATACATTCCAGGACAATATAATAACGTACTAACAATTGTTGTACTAAGAGTTATTCATCGGTGTTTATTAATAATTTCCAGTATTTTGATCACTTTCCAAGTATTCACTAAAAACGACTTATTTATTTCACTTAAAAATATCTTTCTGTTAATAAATGAGGAGAATAGAAGATGGGCATTTTCGAAAATTAGTTATGTGGCTATTTTTCTTTTGTGTCTCAGTATTATCTTCAAAGTGGTCAGAGTAACTTTAAGTATTGAGACTCATGGAATACTTTCCGACGCATGGTTTAACATGTCACTAAACAGAACAGAAGCAACCCTTTATGTGGCATTTATTGTAATTTTTGAGGTAACCAAGCAATTAAAAAGTATAAACGATAGTCTTGCAGTTTCAACAGATATCAGGCAAATATTAATGATTAAATACAAACACAACATTTTAAGTAATATCGTTTCAGCAATAAACGGAATCTTTGGCCCTATATTTGCTATTTCAGTTTTTGAGTGTATTCTTTTGATTTTACACACTATTACATTTGTTGCATTTACATCCCAGTATGGAAATATTAAGACGACATTGGGGATGTGGATTTCTAATAGCTTTATCATAGTAAGTACTTGAATGTATATAGGATTACTGTTAAAATATTTTATATTAACCAACGAATATTTATTTATGGCTATAGCTTACGTCGCATCATCTGAATAGTAAAAATACTATAATTTTTCTATGATAGTTAATTACAATTAGAAATGAATTTTAAAGAAAAATGATATTTTATTCATGTATATTAGGCCTGTCCAAAAGGTATCCGACCTACACTAATAAATGCGTATAGGCGTTATTCTGCGGTTCTGGTGGGTGGCATCCTTCAAAGTAATCTCTATTCGACTGCACAACACTCTGCCATCGGGGAATTCAAGTATTGAAACATGTCACGAAATCTTTTAATAGAATGGCCTTGAGTGCATTCGTCGTAATTTTTTGATCGTCTCAGCATTGCTGAATCGTTTCTCTTCAACTGGTAATTGTAATTTGGAGAAGAGCCAATAGTCACTAAGAGTAATATCATGACTATATGAAGGCTGGTGAAGCTGTGTTATACGACGTTTTACCAAAAAATGGTATATAATATACGAGTACAATGGTGCATTGTGATGAAGCAGCCAGGCTCTGCTCGTACAAAAATTCCGTCGTTTCCTTCTCAATGCGCCACGTAATCTTCTTAACCCTTGAAGACAGAATTCGTTATTAACCTTTTAACCTTCTGGAGCAAATTCATGGTCCACAATACCTTGTTAATTGAAAAAAACAATCAATATTGAATTAACTTTGTTCCGACTCTGACGTGTTTTTTTCCGCCATGGCTATGACGGAAGCTTCCTCTGAGAAGACTACTGTTTTTTTTCTAGATCACAGCCATAAACCCATGATTCGTTACCTGTTATGAGCTTTTTTAGCACACTTTCATCGTTTTCAACCCACTCAACCACTGTCAGCAATTACGGAACTAATTTAGCAGCAACGCGAACCATTCCCATAACATCAGTTAAAATTTCTCCAACGGTACTTGCCCATGTATTCATCTCTGAAGGCGTTTGTGCATCACCTTAATATTTTCCGCACATGATTTTCCAACAAATTCTTTGTTCGATTCGCTCTGACATATTCAACGATAACAAAAATGCGATGAAAACGAAAAAGTTACTGTAAACAACTACACGCTGCTTGCGTAGTAGAGATCGAGAGGTTTCTGTGTCCGGCCGAGGATTTTATAAGGTGTAACTAGTGACTCTCGAATCCCACAAATGGCTCTCGGGTACTATGGCGCGAAATTTTAAACACAGGTGGGATACTTTTTGGATAGCTATTATATGACATATCTGGTTATTACACATCATTATTTTATTATTAGATAATATTGAAATTTTCATTTAATAAAAAGATAAACTGAAGTATAAAAAAATGTTAGAGACTACACCATACATAGAAAACCAAATGTCAATATCTTAAAGGTAATGGCACACACAACGATAGCAACAAGATTAGCAACTGCATTCTAATAGCTACAAACCGTCTAATTGAACCTATGCAGCGCCGATATGTATTAATCCATAAATACAACGGAATTGGTCTAAAATATTCCTTGGAGATTTTGAGAGGTTTTGGTTGTCCCTAGATCAGAAACACATATTTTCTAGTCTCCTTTGGCCCGTATATCGCCAGTCTATCCTATCTGGAGTTAATTTGTCCTCTGTCTATTGCAACAATGATTCCCGAACCACATAAAACATCGATTTGAGATTTGGCATACGTCTACCACTTAAAATATGAAGTAGTTTTTGACCTAGCATCTTGTTTCGTTCGTCTGTCTGTATATCCTTTATTCTGGTGTAAATCTGTCATCAGTCGGCTACCACAATAACTCTTGGAATGTAATATCGACTTGAAGGTTGTCACATATTTGCCATTTAAAGTAAAAAATAAACCTGTCCTATTTGAAATGGACGAGGTTCGGAAATAGCATAAAAGAGGTTGTGGAAAGTGAAATGTTTTGGATTTATTTTGTTATGTATATATATATATATATATATATATATATATATATATATATATATATATATATATATATATATATATATATATGTAGATATATTTTACAAATGGTAGAATTTAAAAGGCATTTCAATTTATCATTATCTTCAATTTTAAAAAGTATAAAGAGTAACGTATTTCTACTCTCTGTGTTAATTTAAATAAATTAAGAGATTCTTAGAAAATATTTAAACTAATAAATAAAGCATAATAGTTTTTTTTATTCCTACACAGATTTTTATTTAGTAGACCTTCCACATTATTTTAAGTTGTAGATAAGGTCTATTTCAAAAATCACTATCTTTATAGTTGAAAAAAACGCACACATATTTTGCTAAAATTGTTAAAAAAATTTTAAAAATTTTAAAAAAGTTTTTTTAAATTCCCTACTGTATTTCTATATATTTTGAGTCTCCAAATTCGATATCGAATTTAAGTCTAGCAGTAGAATAGAGCCTATTTTTAAGTGATGTTATCTTAAGGGAAGGGAGTGAAAGAGGTGGAGGTTGATAAATTTTGTATAATTTAAGTAGTATCCTATATATATTATTACTAGTTTTTGCTTAACATAATAAACAAATAGTAAGCTGTATTATTTTATTTGTATATATATTAAAATACATTACAGATATGAAGTTAAATTGGGGTGGGTTATAGGTTTTGATTCGAATAGGCATTAGGTAATATTTTTTTTCCAGTAATATTTTTTTTCCAGGGTTCTTAAAATTAAATTAAAATTTTTGTTCTTTATAATTTTAACAACCACCACGGGTGTGGAATGTAGTAGTGGTTTTTCGGGTATCCCGTTTTAGTCTCTTGATGGACGGTTTCACTGACGTTTTGATGGAATCTCGTCTAACTTTTTCAAAGCATTGATCACTGGACGGTGTCAAGGTAATTCAGATTTATGCTTTCTTGACTTTCTGGAATCTTTAGGCTTTGGTTGCCCTCGAGCGGGTGTTATAGATTGGTAGTGTTTTTGAACCTTTTGAACCTCACGAAGCCGAACATGGTCGTTATGTATATTGTTCGCATGTTAGTTGTGTGTTCAGTATACAGGAGTCTTAAGGGGTACCTTTTATTTTTTCTAAAAATAATTTTTAATATATATTTTTGTGTTATGTTCAACTTGTAGAACGTATTCTTACACACCAGTATGGAGGACTGGTATATCGTACCTAATTAAGAGATCTAAAAACCAAATCAAATCTGTTGTATTTAAAATATCTCGTATATCGTATCTTATTTTGTTAGTCAGGTAGTTAATATGTGGCTGCTATTTAAGAAACTGATCAATAATAATCTCCAAATACTTAGTTTGCGAAACTTCGCTTATTTGAGTGTCGTCTGTTGGTACAATTGTGAAATTGGTCGGTTCGCTCTTGTTATTGAAAAAGCAATGTAATTTTTTTTGGTTATGTTAAGTGTTAATTTATATGTCTACAGCCAATTTTTGATAATCATAAGTCCCCTTGCAGAGCTTTCTCGCGCTTCTTCCCAAGTCTTGCTTTTGAAGATTAGTGCTGTGTCATGAGCATATGAAATTATAGAGCCATGAACATATAATTTAAGTAATGAATTTATATATGTTATAAGCAGTATAGGCCCCAGCACTGTTTCCTGCAATACACCAATCTTGATTATGCTTGCATTACTTAGTACGTTGTTAATTCCTACCTTATTTCAAAGAAGTTTTTTATGTGAGATTGTATCAAATGCCTTAGCCAGGTCGATGAACACCCTTATTGTCTTCTTACCAAGATTTAGATGGTCAGTTATTTAAGATGTAAAATGGTATAGAGCGTCTGTGGTGCTACGCTCTTGAGTGAAACCATACTACCTATCATTGAGAATGTTGCACTTTAACAGAAAATTCAACAGCCTATCTTTTAGACATTTTTCAAAGATTTTAGCGAAACATGTTACCAAGCTAATAAGTCGATAATTTCCAATGTTGGTTTTTGATTTTATAATTTGATATTACAATTAAAGTTATAAAAACTGCTGGTATTTCGCCTATTTGGAATATTAAGTTAAGTAAATGAACCAATGGAGTCACAATTTCAAGATACGTGTCTTTATCTGCTTAGTTGTTATTTCATCGACACCAGATGCACACTTCGTGTTCAGCCCGTTTATGTGCTTCATTAGTACATTTATAGTAACTGGTAATAGATATATTTATTACAAATTTGGTGTTTCGGCAGGTATAGGAGAGCTTGGGAGGGACATATGTCCCTCCATTTTGATTCCAATATTTGTAAAATAATCATTACAATAATTGGCAATTTCAAGATCGTCCCGAAATCCTTCATCATTGTCTCTATGTATTACAATTTTTCTCCTTCTTGGCATTTCCTTCATTTGTTATATCCTTTATCACTTCGTACATCTTCCTTTTTGTTCTGATTTAATTCACGTGTATAATAATCACTTTTCTGTTTGGTGATTATTTTATTTAAAATGTTCCAATATGTTACAAATTTATTTTTCAGACAGACTGTATAGTTATTTATAGGTCGCCTTTCCATTTTGTCTCTTTTTTTAATTGAATTATATATATATATATATATATATATATATATATATAAAAATTCTAGCCTAAAAGGTAGTTATTACTAAGTAGCGTTCCTAAATCAGACATTTCTAGCCGCTCGTGGTACAGTGTGCAGTGCGGGTTTCCGACCGAATCTATTCAATTCGTGGTACGCCGCGATTGGTGAAATGTTTGTTTCCCGGAAGTCGGCCATTTTAGAGACAGAGTTCTCACGGCTTATTTAAGGGTCTGCAGAAAGCAGATCGAGGCTTTTTTCTATCAAGCCGCCGAGAAGGTTTTTTTCCATCAAGCCGCCGAGAAGGCTTTTTTCCATCGAGCCGCAGAGAAGGCTTATTCTCATCAAGCCGCAGCCAGGCTTTGTCCATCAAGCCGCAGTAGAGGCTTCTGACGATTTTTTTTTGAGAGCCAAGTCGAGCACGAGTTTTTTAACGTGAAGCCGTAGTGGGCTTTGTGTGTTTTTTCTACATGGAGTAGCCGAAGTAGGCTCTTCTCATCGTGAAGCCATACTGATAAATAAGTGATGGAATGTGTGAAATCGGTTTTGTGTTCAATTTAAGGCCTAGAAGCCCGTAGGAAAAACGTAAGTCACCAGAATATACATCAGTAGATCTATTTCCCGCAAATAAGTGTTTTAACATCAATTTGAACTGATAAATCGTGAAGTGAATATCACGACTCTTCGATTTCGGGTGTAGCAAAGTTTTAGAAGTAAAATGTCTGATTTAGGAACGCTACTTAGTAATAACTACCTTTTAGGCTAGAATTTTTGTAATTCTTGAACTGCAAAGGTTAGAACTTTTAATTTAAATTATTAATAAATTTTCTTTTTGTTGATTAAAGCTAGTGTTTCACTGTACACCTACCTTTCTTTTCAGGATAGAAGGGTTGTACCAGACTGATTCCTTTTCTTAACAACTGTATAACACTTCAGTATTTTTTCATTTTTTTTTTAGCTGAAAATAGATCCTTTTTATTTTAAAATGAATGGTGCCCAAAAATTAGTACAACCAAAATTTTTTAACAACAATAGAAAATAATTCCAAAAAGACGTACAAAAATTATCTCTTACCCATATTACTCTACCAAGGAAAACTGAGCTAGTGTTTGGTTAATTTCTTTAGTTCTTTTAAAATCATTCTTCACTCAATTCATTCTCAGAAATTAAAAAGGGGCTGCAAGAAGTGCGCCTCAAAGGGCGGGCAAGTAAACATGCCACAAAATGACGCTGTCAACGCGGGGCTTTTTTAATTTTATTTTTTAAGGGGTTCAGTATACTAGCTTTCGAACAAAGTAAAAGCTCTAACTTTTCAGATATTTTTTATTTCATAAGGTTTATTAAACGAAACTACACTATAGCAATAAGACAAAAGCAGGAAATTTGAAGGATTATTAATTTCAATTTATCTGATGGTGGTATAGATATTTGAATTTTGTTAATTGACTCTAATTTAAGTAATTCCTACTTTTTTCTTAAAAGCTACCTTTATAGTTCAGATTGGCGGCTGTGCTGGTCTACTCTAATTTTGCACTGTTGGATTTATTTACTTTAAAAGGCGGTTAACTGAAGAACAAACTGTACGTTTTTTCTCACCTGTGTTTTGCATGAATATTAAAAATACTTTGCTTATACGAAACGGTATTTGGAGATTTTTTGTTGAAAATTCTTAAAATATTTAGTAAAGGAATTTTAATACAAGGCAATATTTTTTTTGAAATTGTTGAAGATTTTCTAAATGTTTGGTAAAGAAGTTTACATATTTTAGTTGTCTTTATATATTTCTTATTTTGACTATTGGGAGCACAGGAAAAATATTTTTACGACTTTTTAAACAATTCTTTTAAATTTTATAATCTAAATACATTTATCATGGAAGCCTTCAATTTTAAAGTCAATCACCTACTGGAATATGAATTAGACTATGAACTGAAAATCCGTCGTACTTTCTCAGAACGTCCGGTCGCGGATAAAAGAAAGATTCTAACGAGGATCTTAAGTGAAGAAATATTCCAATAGATCAGATTGGACTAAATGGTTACAAAAAGTTTCTGATTTTTTTAAGTCTAATAAAAGTTCTCCTTCTCAAGTTAAATTCCTGCTTCTCCAAATGGTCACATGTCTCCTTTATTCGTGCATAAATATTTAGATAATAGACCGCATATAAAGATAAATCTATTAGGTGTCAATTTCTCGGCATTATTTGACTCTCCGTTGCAGGTCAGAATGGTATTAAGTCGTTTAAGTATAAAAATATGCCATGTCAAAAATAGAAGTGTTACCACTGCAGATGGCAGCCGTCTAAAAGGTTTAGGTACGGTTGAGTTGCCGCTAGTCTGCAATGGTCATTGTTTAGTAATCTCTGCTCTAGTAGTACCTTCTCTATCATATACTTTGGTTTTAGGATGTGATTTTGCACAAAAATTCGGAATTTTAGTAAATTTTAAAGATAATTTGTGGTATCCACAGTCCTTGGAAGTCAATTCTCATACAAGTTTTAAAGACTGTTATTCAGAAAGTTCTTTAGAAAACCTTTTCTCGCGTCTATGTACCCTAGATGATCTCTCGCAGACGGAGCGCTTAAAAGCAGAAAACGTAATAAATTCTTTCAATGAAATAAGTAGTAAAGATAGGTTAGGCCGAACGAATAAAATCACCATGTCTATAGATACGGCTGATGCCAGTCCTGTAAAGACAAGGCCCTTCGCCATGTCTCCATACATGTCAAAAATAATAAATAAAGAGTTAGACGAAATGTTGAAACTCGGAGTGATTGAAGAATCAAACAGTCCTTGGTGTTCTCCAATCTTATTGGTGAAAAAGGCCGATGGACAGTATCGTCTATGCTTTGACGGAAGAAAGCTCAACGAGGTCAGCAAATTTGATAACTACCCATTACCGAACATCGACAGAATTTTGACATCACTCAGGAATGCTAAGTATGTATCCTCGATAGACCTTAGAAAGGCTTTCTGGCAAAATTCCTTTAGACAAATCCTCTAAGGAAAAGACCGCTTTTGCAGTAGTAGGCCGAGGTCTATTTCAGTTCGTCACTATGCCGTTTGGTCTAAAGAACGCTGCTCAAACTCAGCAACGTTTAGTGGACGCCATATTTGGTCCGAAATATGAGCCACATATTTTTACCTATCTCGATGATATTTTGGTAACATCGGAGGACTTCGAATCGCATATTCGCTTACTTAAAGAAGTAAAAGATAAATTGAAAGAGGCCAGACTGACGATAAATTTGAGCAAATGTGATTTTTTCAAAACTTCTCTAAAGTTTTTAGGCTATATTGTAGGCTCAAATTCCTTGCGTACCGATCCGGATAAAGTAGCAAGCATGGTTAATTATGCGAGACCTACTAATACTACGGAAGTTAAGCATTTCGTAGGAATGTGTTCATGGTATAGACGTTTTATTGAGAATTTTTCTACCCTGTTGTCGCCTATTAATGATCTTTTGAAAGGACGAAAAAAAGGACAATCGATAGATTGGACAAAGGCAGCACAAAGATCTTTTATAAAGATTAAAGAGCTATTGGTTTCAGCTCCAATTTTATCCCAACCAGATTTTTCCCAGCAGTTTTATATTTCTAGTGATGCTTCTAATACCGGTTTAGGGGGCGTCCTAACACAGAAAATCAATGGTGAGGAAAGAGTGATAGCATATGCCAGTAGAACTTTATCAAAGGCTGAACGTAACTATTCGGTTGTTGAAAAAGAATGTTTAGCAGTACTCTTTAATATCGAAAAGTTTCGACCTTACATAAAAGGTGTTCCTTTCACGGTTATAACAGATCATTATAGTTTATTGTGGCTTAATTCAATTAAAAACCCTAGTGGCAAACTAGCGCGTTGGGCGATTAGGCTGAGACAACATACGTTTAATTTAATTCATAGAAAAGGAGTCCACAATGTTATTCCTGACGCTTTGTCAAGAATCCCAGATCATACAGTGGACGAAAACAGTCTTAATGCACAGATTGGCGTAAGAATTGATACAGTTGATATAGATCGTATTGATCCATGGTACGATAATTTACGGCAGCAAATTAAAGAATTTCCCGAAAATTTTCCGCAGTGGAAGGTGGAAAATGATTTCGTGTACAAATTTATCCCAAACCAGTTGCCTTTAAAAGTTAATGTACCCGAGTGGAAAATACTAGTTCCTAAACCACAGAGAGAGGAAATTATAGACATGTGTCACACTCCTCCTACTTCTGGTCATTTTGGTTTTTATAAAACACAGTATTATTGGCCAAAAATGCGTTTTGATATCTTAAAGTTTGTGAGGACTTGTGAAGTATGTGGAGCGCAGAAATCTCCAAATACACTACCTATGGGAGTGATGGGAAAAGAGAAAACGGTTAATTACCCTTTTCAAGTCATAGCAGCTGATCTAGTAGGCCCATTCCCACGTTCAAAAAAGGGAAATAAATGGCTTCTCGTAGTTTCTAGCTGGTTTATAAAGTATACCATGTTATTTCCTTTGAAAAGCTCTAAAGCGGAATGCATAGAGAGAATTTTAGAAAATGATGTCTTTCTAATCCACGGTGTTCCATCGCTTTTGATATGCGATAACGGTGCTCAGTTTACCTCTAAGAGTTTTAAGAGCTTAAGTGAAACTTATGGTTTTGACATCCGTTTTAATCCCGTGTACTCTCCACAATGTAATTTTGTTGAACGTAATAACCGAACAGTCGGGACCGCTTTAAGAAGTTACGTTGATTCACATGACACTTGGGATAGAGACATTTCTAAAATTCAACAAGCTATAAACACCGCAAGTCACGAAGTAACAGGGTTCACACCGTCTTTCTTAGTTTACGGCAGACATATACCTCTATCTGGATTGTATTATAAAAATTTAGATTTGGATGTCAATGTTGACAGCGAAATAATTCCGGGTAACAGGGGTGCGTACACCGAAAATTTAAAGGGTTTAGCAGATATTTTCACCGACGTGCGGAGTAGGATACATAAGGCTTATGAACGGAATAGTAAGTCTTACAACCTTAGAAAAAGGGATTTTTCCTTTAATGTAGGTGATCACGTTTGGCGAAAAAATAAAATTCTTTCCAGTGCAGGTGATAAATTCACATCTAAGTTGGTACCTAAGTATGTGCATTGCGTGATAAGAGAAAAGATTTCAGATTTAGTTTATGGTTTGGTTAATTTGGATGGAACTAAAGTAGGACGATGGCATATTAAAGACTTAAAACCATTCAATGGACCTAACCCTAGTGAAAGTTTGTCAGAAGAAGAATAATTTATATTCACATTATCTTAATTGCTTTACTTTATTTTTTTTGATGTTGCTCTGTAGAGGTGTCGACCTCGTCTTTTTGACTGTTATAAAAGTTGAGCAGAGTATAGCTTACTTTTATTATTTTTTGCTAAGGTTTTGGGTACTGATTATATCCAAACTTAGGTTGATGGTGGTTGATGTTTAGCATCGACTCAGCTGTTGCGAGCTTGCGAAGGAGTCACACTTGGGATATATCATAAGACTGGTATGTCGGTGGTCGCGGGATTTGATTTGCTTATGACCCCAAATAATATCCAGTTCTTGACACTTGGAAGCGAAATCTTGATAAGAGGCAATCCAAAGTGATCTTGAGTTTGGACAAGCGCAAGATGTAGCTCGTGTAGTCTGATGTTGAGTCAAAAGATTTTTAGGAGCAATTTCAAAGTTTGTTACCCGAGTGGGTGTATTTCTATTACCTCAGTGGTATATTTTGGGTGCAATTAAGAGTAAATTGATTTTGGTTTATCCAGTAAGTCTAAGACTTGGATTAATTTGATTTAGATCTTCTTCTGAATTGACAAACTGAGGGTACTTGCTATTCTTTTCAGGGCCGTTTAAACGATACTTTTGAGTCACTAATTTTTAAAAAATTTTTTGCATAGACTCATAGGCGTATGATGAGTTTTTTTCGGTCTACTATCAGATTGATAGGAAATTGAAGTCCTGCAGGAGAACTAAAGGCTGATCATTTACAGGAGATGAGAGCAAAGTAAGACAGTCGTCGTTTCACAAAGAAGTGATCAAAATCTGATACCGAGATGAGAACCTTGTTAAGAGAGGCTAAGTGCAGTGAAGGAAGATTCCTAGCCGAATTTTTAGATTTTCAACAGATAATCTAGAAGTTTGGGCTGACAGAAAACGGTTATGCCTGATACCTGTAGCAGTTTCTTCTAGAGGCTATTGTCTAGGGAGATGATTAACACCATGATCGAATATTTTAGCTGTCAACGATGTTTTCTTCTTGTTTCTGATTAAGCTGGATAAGCTCTTGTCGTCTTCAAAAGTTTTGTTGCGTTGCCACCGAAAAATTGAGAAATTTTTGCTTCATGTAGCTTTTTAAGCTCATTTTCGTTTTTTGGAAATTTCCGTTAGAAGCTTGGTTAAGTTAGCCTTGTAAACCTTTTAGGTTGTATCCCATGAGTTATCTGTTTTTACAGGCTGTGATGCACCGGGTGCTAACAGATGCCGTTACGACGTTTGGCAGGGAGTTAGTCTTCCTGAGGAACAGACTGATTGGAAGGGTAGTCTATGGGGGGCGAACGTTTGACCTTTGGGACCTTTAGAGGTTTTGTTACTCAATGATTATTTCTATTTGAGCCAAAGGAGAGCCTAGCTACTGTAGTCGACCTCAGCTCCAATTAGCCTATTAGTGGTGACAGGCTGTTGGCAGTAGTGTGTTTCGGAACACCCTATTGATTAATGTTTTTGACTTATGGTGGTGTGGTAGACACCGTTTTAGTTTAGTGGATGCTATAATCTACTCCCTTTTGTTGGTAGACACCAGGGTCACCATTTCCGTATTTTATTGTCTCCACCTTTCAGTATATCGTGGTGAGGTGTTTGTCTCCTGTTATGTGGGATGGATTAAATGTTTTTCGTTGTTGTTCTAGGGCGAGATCAGAACACGAGGGTTCTTCATGCAACTTGAAGAAGCGCAATGCTGGTTAAGTTTTATATCTCTGTGTAGCCACCCTGAAGGATGATGGAGGGCGTTTTTTCCGGCTCATGTTTCTAGGCAGTTTTTGCCACTTTGGTGCGATGTGCCGAAGATTTGTTTAGCTTTAGCTAAGAGCTTTCGCCAAGCTCGATATGGAGTTATCATAACCAAGAGTTTGGGATTTGAACTCCTGTATATATTTCAGAATATATTTCGGTATATATTACCTGCCTGAGGGCATGTGCTCAAAATGTGTGATTTTGAGTCGTTTTGTTTATGGACTCCTATATATAAAATTGTAATTTTAGGGAGGTCCTATTTCGAGACTTGCTGTCTCATATAGTTTATTTTGGGAATGTTTCCTTGAATGTTAGTTGCGCGCGGACTAATCATTCTGTTCTTTGTGAACATTGCTTTTTGAAGTAGGATCATTCAGTTTGGTGAATTTTAGCCTTTATAGCTATTCACTGTGTTTAGGGTGAATTTTAGCTTTTACAGCTATTCACTGTGCTTATAGTGATATTGTTAGCTTTTATAGCTGCTCACTATGTTAATGGCGAGATTGTTCTTTTAGAACGCGGACTTTGTATAGTCGAGGACTTTTTACAGAGTGTTTTCTTGGCGATGAGCCGAGGTTTTTCTGGCGATGTACCAGAGTGTTTTCTTGGCAATGAGCTGAGGTTTTTTCTGGCGATGTACCAGAGTGTTTTGTTGGCGATGAGCTGACGTGTTTTCTGGCGATCAACCAGAGCGGTTTCCCTGGCGATTTTTTTTTGGATGTCTGGATGTCTTAGGACGTCGACATTGCGCTGTAGAGTGCGATTATTTTCTGAGCGCGACTAGTAGTGATACTAGATTTGGAATGTTCTCTTAGCGGCGAGCTAGAGCATGGATGGCGATTTTTCCCGAGCGTTTGTCTGGAGTTTCATCCAGATGTTTTTCTTAGCCTTGTGCTAAATGGTCTTACAAGACTTTTTCCTTTTAGTGTTAGTGTTTGCACTAGAATCATTTATTTTTTATTTTTCTTTATTCAAGAATTTTTCTAAACTTCTTTTGCTGAAATAGAAAGTTTTCAGACAATCCTTAAACTATTTTAAGGGGGGTGTTCATATTTTGTTTCAGTTTAATTTTTTTGATTTAGACAAGAGTCTAGATAAAGTTATATTTTTTTGTTTGTTTTGGTAACAATAACAGAGCTGATTCTTTTATATAAGAAGACCGCGATTGTTACTCTGGAAAGGTATTCCTTATGTTCATGCAAGGATTTTTATTTACTTTTTGCTGTACTTAACCTTAGTGCTTAATTAAGTTAAGTCTAGTTATAAGATTTTGTGATCATGCAAACATTTTCATTTATTTTTCATTGTACTTAATATTAGTGCTTAATTAAATTAAGTCTATTAGTAAGGTCCGAAGATTGTAATTTTGTTTTAAGTTTTGACCTTAGTATTAAGTGATAGTGTACCACTTTGTACCTTTTTTTCACAAATAGGCTTAGTTTAATAGACTAGTGTAGTCTATTTCTTTTTGGAAGGGGGTAAATGTAACATTCATTTTTTCCTAGATTTTAAGAGCATGTAATGTTACTGATTTTTGGCTTTATAATGTATTTCTTTTCATCTTTGTATCGAGCAGTGTATTTCGCAGAAAATTCTAGCCGCTCGTGGTACAGTGTGCAGTGCGGGTTTCCGACCGAATCTATTCAATTCGTGGTACGCCGCGATTGCTGAAATGTTTGTTTCCCGGAAGTCGGCCATTTTAGAGACAGAGTTCTCACGGCTTATTTAAGGGTCTGCAGAAAGCAGATCGAGGCTTTTTTCCATCAAGCCGCCGAGAAGGCTTTTTTCTATCAAGCCGCCGAGAAGGCTTTTTTTCCATCGAGCCGCAGAGAAGGCTTATTCTCATCAAGCCGCAGCCAGGCTTTGTCCATCAAGCCGCAGTAGAGGCTTCTGACGATTTTTTTTTGAGAGCTAAGTCAAGCACGAGTTTTTTTTTAACGTGAAGCCGTAGTGGGCTTTGAGTGTTTTTTCTACATGGAGTAGCCGAAGTAGGCTCTTCTCATCGTGAAGCCATACTGATAAATAAGTGATGGAATGTGTGAAATCGGTTTTGTGTTCAATTTAAGGCCTAGAAGCCCGTAGGAAAACCGTAAGTCACCAGAATATACATCAGTAGATCTATTTCCCGCAAATAAGTGTTTTAACATCAATTTGAACTGATAAATCGTGAAGTGAATATCACGACTCTTCGATTTCGGGTGTAGCAAAGTTTTAGAAGTAAAATGTCTGATTTAGGAACTCTACTTAGTAATAACTACCTTTTAGGCTAGAATTTTTGTAATTCTTGAACTGCAAGGGTTAGAACTTTTAATTTAAATCATTAATAAATTTTCTTTTTGTTGATTAAAGCTAGTGTTTCACTGTACACCTATCTTTCTTTTCAGGATAGAAGGGTTGTACCAGACTGATTCCTTTTCTTAACAACTGTATAACACTTCAGTATTTTTTTCATTTTTTTAGCTGAAAGTAGATCCTTTTTATTTAAAATGAATGGTGCCCAAAAATTAGTACAACCAAAATTTTTTAACAACAATAGAAAATAATTCGAAAAAGACGTACAAAAATTATCTCTTACCCATATTACTCTACCAAGGAAAACTGAGCTAGTGTTTGTTTAATTTCTTTAGTTCTTTTAAAATCATTCTTCACTCAATTCATTCTCAGAAATTAAAAAGGGGCTGCAAGAAGTGCGCCTCAAAATGCGGGCAAGTAAACATGCCACTATATATATATAGGATAATATTATATATTTATATATATTTTTTGAGCTTTGTTACCTTTTTTATTAATTATATGTGATTTTTCTTTTATTGGGTATTTAGGTTACGTATTGAAACGATTATTTATTTATTTACTTTTTTCTTTTTGGTCTACGTTTCGCATTTCAAAACCTCTATTTTATATTTTTTGAAAGTGTACCCGACAGTGTGTACACTAAATACCCAATAAAAGAAAAATCACGTAATTAATATATATTTATATATATATATATATATATATATATATATATATATATATATATATATATATATATATATATATATATATATATATATATATATATATATATATATATATATATATATATATATATATATATATATATATATATATATATATATATATATATATATATATATATATATAAATATATATATTTATTTGATGGTATACATGGAAAATAAAAAAAATGGTTTATAATTTTCAAAATAAAATTAGCACAGATTTATCATGAATGTAATTGTTGTAAAGCAGATAAGAAAGTTATCAAATTTTTAACAAAAATATGATATAATCAAAATCAGTGCACTAGTTTTTAATTAATTTCGTTTTTCTTTATTCAATAAATAATCCGACAATTACTGACTTGTTTGCTGAAGTTTTTTTGAATTCTCAACTAGGAAGGCCACAAATCTAAATTTGAGCATAATTTTTTAGTTCCTATTAACATTTTCAATTAATATTTTGTTCTGTATTTAAATTTAAACACACTTTACTCTTCATTATAAATCATTATTTTTTATTTTCCCTGTATAGCATCAAATATTTTAAACTTTGGTTGCTTGATTACAGATTTTCATGTGATACAGAACTTTTTATCAAGAATAATTTTTCTTGTAATATATAAGATAAACTTTTTCTCCATTTGTATAAAACTTTTTGGGACACACTGTGTGTATATATATATATATATATATATATATATATATATATATATATATATATATATATATATATATATATATATTTATACCAGGTGTACAAGTATGAAATGCGGATTTCAGACAACAGATGGTGCACCAATACAGTTTGTGCTATAAGGATTTGACACTGCGCACACAACAGAATGTGTCATCAACAAGTGTCAGACGCGCACGAGTGATAAATTGGAAAAGTATGTGCATAGTGTTGGGTTCAATATGAAATTTATACCGAACGAAGAGCATTCGCGGAGAGCATTAATTTTTGGTTTTCATTTGAAGAAAATTGCTGCTGAATCATACCGATTACTTCAAGAAGCTTATGGTGAACATGCTCCTTCGCAAGATACGTGTGAACGATAGTTTTGGCGTTTACAAAAGTGGCGACTTCAATGTTGCAGACATGGAACGTGGAAAACCGCCAAAAAAATACGAAGATGTGGAATTGCAAGCATTGTTGGACGAAGATGATTAGCAAACACAAAAACAACTCGCCGAGCAATTGGGCGTTAGTCAACAAACTGTTTCCAATCGGCTATGAGAGATGGGAAAGATTCGGAAGCCAGTAGATGGGTACCACATGAGTTGAACGATAGGCAAATGGAAAAGCGCAAAAACACGTGTGACATTTTGCTCGCTCGGTACAAAAGGAAGTCGTTTTTTGCATCGTATAGTTACAGGGGATGAAAAGTGAATTTATTTTGAGAATCCCAAGCGCAAAAAATCATGGGTAGACCCAGACGCACCATCCACATCGACCGCAAGACCTAATCGCTTTGGCAGAAAGACGATGCTCTGTGTTTAGTGGGACCAGAGGGGCGTGGTCTATTATGAGCTGTTAAAACCTGAGGAAACGGTTAATACTAAACGTTACCCAACAACAATTGATCGATTTGAACCGTTCGCTGCTTGAAAAAAGGCCAGAATACGGAAAGAGGTTACACAAAGTCATTTTTCTTCATGACAATGGTCCATCACATACGGCAACACCAGTTCGCGACACGTTGGAAGCACTCAATTGGGAAGTTCTACCTCTTCCTGCTCCTCACCAGACTTGGCTCCTTCCGATTACCACTTGTTTGTATCGATGGGTCACGCACTTGCTGAGTAGCGCTTTGGTGCGTACGAAGATGTGAAAAAATGGCTCGATGAATGGTTCGCAGCAAAAGGGGAATATTTTTACTGGCGTGGTATTCACAAATTGCCCGAATGGTGGGAAAAATGTATAATAAGCGATGGAGCATACTTTGAATATAGCACTTTTTATCATTCTTCCGAATTTAACATGTTTTTTTAGAAAAAAAATCCGCATTTCATACTTATACACCTGGTAAAGGCAATGTCAGACAAGTTCTTGTTATAAAATAAGAAAATTGTGACTTACAAGCTTATATATATATATATATATATATATATATATATATATATATATATATATATATATATATATATATAAAAATATATATATAAATATATGTATATATATATATATATATATATATATATATATATATATATATTATATATATATTATATATATATATATATATATATATATATATATATATATATATATATATATATATATATATATATATATATATATATATATTATATATATATATATATATATATATAATATATATATATATATATATATATATATATATATATATATATATATATATATTATATATATATATATATATATATATATATATATATATATATATATATATATATATATATATATATATATATATATATATATATATATATATATATATATATATATATATATATATATATATATAAATATATATATATATATATATATATATATATATATATATATATATATATATATATATATATATATATATATATATATATATATATATATATATGTACATGTACATCCCTGAAGGTGTATGGTAATTTACGTATATTCGTGAGAAAAGTGAGTAACCAAATTTATGACTATTTTGTTATCATTTAACGAATTTTATACTTAATTAATTTATGTAAATATATTCTCATCTATATATTGTACAACCGAATTACTGAGAAACGTTAATGATTTCACGTAGCCTCTGTTATCATATAAAACTATTTTTCTAATTAATTCAACCAAAAATAACACCAACACATTTATTTTAAGAGAAAATGGGCTTTAAGAACATTTAGCTTATGATATGATAAAGAAGTCGAAACATCTTTCTACCTGTTTATTTTTCTTCTCGTTTAATTCTGTTGTCTAAGGCGAACTATCGATTCTTTGAGCCACAGATTCTTATACCTCAGTTAGGAAGGGCACCATACCTAAGAACATTCTTTCCTTATCCACACTTGAGGCCGCATTGAGATCTGTTAAGCTACTCACCTCGCCCAATAGTACTAAAACTAAAATTAATGTGAAATTAATATTGTTATTTTATTCGAAAAGGCTACGGGTCTTCTTTAATCATTTCTCAATAACCGTTGATACAGCTAGTTAAGGAAGTCATGTAGTATTTTTTTTATTATTAGAAAACTTAGGTGTAACATACATTTTTATCTGAAAAGGTGCTATAATATATACCGGTACCTTTCGTAAACTCAAGGAGTAGGATATGGAAAGATCACAATTTGAATGTTAAATATATGAGAAATTATCTATTATGAAATAATTAACTTTATACCACCTAGCCCACGCACAAGGTGTGTGCTTCCATTTTCTAGGGACAAAATGAGAGAAGTTTAGATAGGTGAGCGCTTCATGCTGGGTTGGATATAACAAAGACATATAAATTAATCTTGAGTAACCGAAACTAAGTCTTGTACATATTGCCCATATACATTGAAACTCTGACCTCCTTGTTTCGCCTTCTAGTGGATGAACAGATAGTATCATTAGATTTAGTTTGTCGTGGTCTATTAAATCCAAATTAGTCAAGTGACATAAGTATAAATAAGAACCAGACATTTCTATTTTTAATTAAAAAAAAAACAGTAAAATTACAATAATTCTAATCACAAAAAAACGAAAATTTTTTAGAAATATCTGATGATTCTTGTCACATCTAAGTCTAACACATATAACCCCTATGGTTTTCAAGTTGATACATCCACATACAAAAAAGTCTTTAATATAACCATTATAATATTTTAGATTGCCATATTAAGTTTAGCAGTGATAGGAGACCAATTAGCAGGAGAAGCAGAAGAAACCATAAACATATGCCATCGTTTATTACAAGAAAGAAACAATTTTTCTTTATATCGTGATGATACGGAAATAAAGTACCAAATTTACCTAATAAATCAGCAGGCTTATCATAGAAAAATTAAAATAAGCGCTGCCGGATTCTTTGCAATAGATCATTCAACAATTCTCTTTATTTTTACACAAGCTTGTACTTATTTAATTGTCGTATGTCAGTTGTTGGCATCTAGTACCTAATTTTATCAGTGAAGATAAAATAAAGAGTTGTTTACTCATATCTAAAGTAAATTTTGTATGTCTCGTATTATATCGTAATATAATATTCGATTAATCATGCATATATTGTGTATCAAATAGTAAACTGTGTAGCACCTTTATAAAAATAAAAATATTTGCAATTAAGCTAAAATACTTAAATTATGAAAATTTTCTTATAGGGAGGACTATTAATTTCTACCTGTAATAAATATCTTTAAGCCTAATGCTATAAGAAAACGTAACTCTATTAAAGTCACTTGGAAATACTTTTTCTCTTAAATAAAGGCATAAAAACACTTTATTTGTCTTGCTGAAAGCCAGCAGGTGATTATGGTATGACATGGTCATCTAAAGTCCTGTTGGCGACACCTATGATAATGTTTGCTGTATTTTAAGATATAAGTTACTTCTTCGCGCACTAAGGGTATTCTCACTGATTCGCATGAATTCTGCTTTTTGATTTCAAAAGTAGATTGCAATTAACAATGCACAGATATAATGTTAGAATTACACGTGGTGATTTTCAGGCTTTTATTGATTTGATATAATAAGTTTCTAGTCTAGCATAAGAAGCAAATCTCAAAACTCAAAAATGTTTATTCAACACAATTTCCTTTCAACTATGTACACTCAGTGTATAAAGTAATTCTGCCCTTTTAAAAAAATCTTTTTCTTGGTTTGCAAACTAGTCTTTAGCAACATTTATTACTTCCTCATCTGAATAAAATTTGTGTTCTATCAATTTTTTTTTTTTCAATTTTCGAAATAAGTAATAGCCCGAGGGAGCTAAATCAGGGAAATATGGAGAATGATCAATTGGTGTAATTAATTGGAGTGCAGGCGCACTACTTTAGACAGTTTTTCCTCGGAATTTTTGCACGTTTTTTAAAGTTTACTTAATAATGAGGAATAATATTCTTCAATCACTGTTTTGTCGTGTTTCAAGTAATGTGTATGAAGTATACCATGCAGTTCCAAAAAACGGGCAAAGGTTCTTTTTTGCTATTTTCTGTAAGCAAAACTCCTTCAACTGCTCTTTGTCTACGTATCCTAATGATGGTCCACGTTTCAATCACAGTTATTATTTAAGCCATAAAGTTATATGAATCTTTTTGCAAACCGCTACCAATCACCTTGGATATGGTGATTCCCAGTCATTTTTGATGAGCGTTTAGACATTTAAAGATCTATTCAACCGACAATTTTTTTATTCACAAATCAGAGTGAACAATGTGAAAAAATCTTCGTATGAAATGTGAGTCTCTGCTATACATTTTCGCCTAATTAGTCGATTTTCTAAAATCGCCTTATGCACAACGTCAACATTCTCTCCAAAACGGGTTCTAAAAGCGATAAGTAACAGATGGTAATATCAGCAACTTCTGGATCGTCTTGTTGACCAAGGACCTATACCAAACTAGTGGTGGGACTGATTAGCGGTCACTGTCACCTGAGGAAACATTTACGAAAAATGGGTATCCACGATGGTCTGATGACATACAGACTCTGTGGTGAAGAAAAAGAAACCTCTATGCCCAACTGCCTGAATGTGCGGCTTTAACTCAGAACAGACATAAATTGTTCGGAGAGGGGAACACTGTCGCCCACCCCGTCTACAGCCAACCAACATTCTCTAGGTATACACAGAAACGGGTCTTCTATAACATTCTTCATCACTGATGTCGTTGTTGGACTTTAATTAATGTACGACGATCATTAGGGTCTACGCTCTCTAAGCTACTATACAGATTTTATTATGTGGTGTATATTGTTCGAAAACTTTAATGATAATCATTACAGTTCAATAAAATTAAGTAAATAATTACGGCTGCTATAGGTAGTAATTTGACATTTAATAAATGTGTAAACAAAGTTTGGTGGCCCAGATTTTCTTTTACTAACTTTATACAAGCGTAATTTTGTAGGTAGTCTGTACCTATTTCAACAGGTAAAATAAGTTAAAAACATTACGTGGCTATAGTAAAAGCAAAAAATAAAAATTCAGTCTACCATTTAGTAATTGGCGTGTGGAGGTGAAAACTCTTACCAAAAAAGTTATATTAATGATTGAAGACTAGGAGAGATAATACATAATTTTTTAAATTTATTTTGTTTTCTAGACATTCTTTTTTTACTTCTAAAGGGGACGGTAGTTTATAATTACAAAATGGTTAGTTTCCAACATTGTAAACAAAAGAGCCCGGGGAAGATGTCTACAGCAACGAGAATTTGGCGAAAATAACAACAGGTAATCGAATTTGATGGGATTTATTGTCTGTTTTGATTGCTATTGTTAATCCCACCAAATTCTCGGTACTGGGCACTTTTTTTTTACAGTGTTATAAAATGATGTTTTTCCGTAATTTTAAAAGCCTATAGTCGAAATTCTCGTAAAGAGCCATTTCACCTAATAAAACTCGAAGGGTTTTAATTTTTTTTTTTTTTAAATATTCAACAAATTAGCACGTAACATCCGGGGGGGGGGGGGGACATTGCAAATAGGGAAGCGCGGAATGATAAGGGTTGAGAAATTTCAGCTTTATATCTAAAAAAAGTATTTTAGTATAACATATTTTTATGAGAAAAATTCGTGTTTAGTATATATTTCTTATCTTTCCAATTAATTTTAATTTTTCGAATTAACGACGGCCTGCGTTGTCCCATAAAAGACTCGTTCAGGTTAGTTCAGTTAAGGTTGAAGAGAACTAAAATTGTAGATACTATGAAAGAATAGAGTCAAATTTAAACATTTTTATTATAAAACGCAAACAAATAACTAAGAATTTCTTTATAATGGCTCAATATTCTTTTATGGAAATACGGAGTTAAGTGTAGTCGGATATTTTCAAATAAATAACTCATAATTAATCCATTATTTTGTACATTATTTTTATTATTAACAGTTAATGTTTCCACTTATTTGTGCGTCGTTTATAAAAATATATTTATAAGGTGTTAAATTTGTGTGTGACAAATAAATATAAAATTTGACAAAAACTACTTGTTTCATTTCGAATTATTCCCTACAATAAAAAAGTAATCAGTAAGGATTGAGAGAGGGATTGGGTAAGGTTTTCAGATTCCTCAATAAATTGACTGAGGAACTTGAAAACTTGGTATGTTAAAAAAATTCTTTCTCTGCTGAATTTAGATTTTCATAGAGAAGTTATTATCCAAAATTAGGATTTTTCAAATATTATGACAGACATAATTTAGTAGGTTTTTTCAACGCGATTTTAAAAATACATAATTTTTTGAATCATTTATTATTGGATGGTTCAATGTAATTTAGTCCCATTTTTAGTATTCCGTATAAGATCACTTTGGAGTCTATCTACCCGTTTGTCACATCCGATTTTCTCCGAAACTATTTGACATAGAGAGGAAAGGACCACGCATACTTTAAATACTTTAAAACACTTGAACAAAAGTCTCAAGGGACACAACTCGCGAAAATGCTTCCTACCCTCGCTATTTACAGCATCAACCCCAATTGAGCCCAGTCGAATCCAATCGATCATTTACTGAAAAAAAAAACTGTTTGAATGCTGAAAATAGGGTAATACTCTCACCTAGTAGGTAAAATTGGATGCTCTTTCAGATTACGCAATCAGTTTTTAGCTACAACCCCTACAAACCTCAGAAAACGAGGTCGTAAGGGGACGTTAAAATATGTATAGTTCTTAAATTCATGTAGGCTTAAGATGTATGGATTTTTCGGGTGAGCCGAGTTCAGTTTTTTTAGACATTAACGGTATTATTTACGCCTTACCCCACCCCCCAGAGATAAAATACGTGAAATAATCAATTGATGCGGTTTTGAAAAAACAAAAAAGTTTAAAAAAATATTAAAGAACTAAAAAGTTAAAAAACATAAAGTTACAAAAAAAAAGTGGGATAAGTATCCACAAAGTCCTCATCGTTTATCCTGCTTAATGCTAATAGTAGATGATACAATATATTATAACGTAACACTGATGGTTTTTAATATTTCATCCCCTTTTACACCCCCTTCGGAGGGATGATAAGTCTCCAATATCTGAAAAATCAAATTCGACGAATCCGAAAACTCCGTGGATACGTGTCTGATTAAAAAATGTTTATATGTGAATTTTATAATTTAACTCCTTCACAACCCTTATTACAACAAATAATATCCTTAATGTCTAAAAAATTGAACGCGGCTCACGCGAAAATTCCATGGCCCCCTATTTGGGTAAAAAGAGCCTTTTGGGTATTTCATCTTTTTATAATTTTTTGTGTTTTCTCATTTTTATTTATTTTTTTACGTTTTGTAACTTTATATTTTTTAAAACTTTTTAGTGTTTTATTATTTTTTTAACTTTTTTATTTTTTCAAAATCGTGTCAGTTGATTATTTTACGTATTTCATCTCTTGGGGGGGTAAGGCCTAAATAATACCCATCTGAATACTCCATGGCCCCCTGTTTGGATAAAAAGAGCTCACACATGAACGTATAAGCTCTTATAAATGAATTTTAATATTTCATCCCCTTACGACTCCGTTTTTCGAGGTTTGTAGAGGTTATAGCAAAAAACTGATAGCGTAATCTGAAAGAGCATCCAAATTTACTTATTAGATGAGATTATTATCCTATTTTGAGCATCGGAACATTTTTTTTTTTTCAATTGTCAGTAAATGATCGAATGGATTTGCTTGGGATCGATTTGGGGTTGATTTGGTGTATAGCGGGGGTAGGAAGCAAGATCTACCTCTGTGCAAAATTTGGAGTCATTTCACCGAAACCTAATTTGAATTTAAAGTGTGCGTGGTCCTTTGGCACTAACATAGGAACTGATGGCCTCATCAGAGCCATGTAATTTTGAACGTTAAATTTTGACCTGAGGGGTTAGTTTTGGGGGGTGAAATAGGAAGTGAAATAAAAATTTCTTACCAAGGCATCGAGCGAGGTGTCAAATGAGAGCAGCGAGGTATCAAATGAAAGCTTATGAAAATACGAGTTTAAAAATATATATAATGTAATACTTGCGTACACTTTTATCAAAAAATTCTGGAATATTCTCCACAGGGTGTAGATTGAACGAAAATTATCACCAGTGCATTACCTTTAATAATTTATCTAGTATATAAGAAAAGAAAAATTTTAAGGTCGTCAGTTTTCAGTAAAGATCAGAAAAAAACTTTGTTGAAAACTTATTTGGGGTGTGTTTTGTGAAGTCACTGATCATTTTATCCTTCCATAACAACAATTTTAATTTTAAAAGCAATTGCGCAAGAGCAACTTGCACTTATCCGGTTTTATTTATTTTACAGCACATTTTTTGGCCACCCTGTCCTTAATCTAAGTTTAATAGTATGGGATTTTTTCTTAATACATTAATGCGAGTGTACAGCTATGGCGATCAAATTCATTTAATGTCAATCTGTTTTTAAAAAGTAAAGTTTCACTACAGCAAGTAACATTTATGGTGCAGAAGTAAGAGGATAAATTTCTTTGGAAAATAGAGTGAAGGGATCGATGGAAATTCCTTCTGCAAAGAAATACTCTTCCAATGGTATAATTTTACTTCTACCATTCAGATCTTTTCAAAATTATTGAACTATTTTTATCTTTTTCCAGGTATAGGTATGTGTTTACTGAATTTGATTGGATACGGTAAACTATCTTAACAGTAAAAAATGGAGTAATCGATTACTATTTCTAATCATAAAAAGTAATTAAAGCTTGTATAAACTGAAGCATCCATTTTTTTAACAATTCTTTCTAATTTCAGTTATCATTCTCTTTATCGTTCTCTAAAGAGAATTATAAGGGAAACATTTCATAGAAAATATCTAATTGTACTAATTAAATTTCTTTGTTTTGTGCGAAATATATGGTTAAGTGTATTTTTAGTGTTCCGTACGGAACACTTATAAGATCACTTCGATGTCTGTCCATCTGTTTGTCTGTCCGTCTGTCTGTCACACCCGATTTTCTCCGAAACTATTTGACACAGAAAGTTGAAATTTGGTACTAATATAGGAATTGATGGCCTTATCAGAGCCGTGTAGTTATGAAAGTTAAATTTTGACTTAAGGGGTTAGTTTTGGGGGTGAAATCGGAAGTGAAAAAAAAATTTTTTTACTAGGTCATCGAGTGGGTTGTCAAATGAAAGCTTGTAAAAACACGAGTAAAATATATATATATATATATATATATATATATATATATATATATATATATATATATATATATATATATATATATATATATATATATATATATATATATATATATATAATATATATATATATATATATATATATAATATATATATATATACATATATATATATAATGTAATACTTGCTCACACTTTTCTTTGTATTAATTTTAAAATATCGCGAAAAATCGCTCTTCACCCCCCTTATCTCGAAAAGTGCTGATCAAAAAATTTTGAAAAAATTCTGGAATATTCTCTATGGGGTGTAAATCGAACGACAATTATCACGAGTGCATTACCTTTAATAACTTATCTGGTATATAAAAAAAACAAAAATTTCAGGGTCATCAGTTTTCAGTGACGGTCGGAAACAAATTTTGTTTTATAAAATACATATGTTCTCTGGCCAGATTATAGAATATTGTGTATATGTTTGTAATCCGGGCTCTTAATTCTTTTATTCGAAACTATTTGTCTTAGAAAGTTGAAATTTGGTAATAATATAGGAATTGATGGCCTCATCAGAGCCGTGTAGTTTTGAAAGTTAAATTTTGACTTAAGGGGTTAGTTTTGTTAGGGGGTGAAAAAATTACTAGATCATCGAGTGTGGTGTCAAATGAAAGCTTGTGTAAAACACGAGTATAATATATATATATATATATATATATATATATATATATATATATATATATATATATAATGTAATACTTTGGGCACACTTTCTTTGTATTATTTTTAAATAATCGCGAAAAAATCGCTCTCCCCCCTTATCTCGAAAAGTACTGACCAAAAAATTCTCCACGGGGTGTAGATTGAACGAGAATTACCACGAGTGCATTACCTTTAATAATTTATCTGGTATATAAAAAAAAAATTTCAAGGTCATCAGTTTTTACTAAAGATTGGAAACAAACTTTATTGAAAACTCATTTGGGGTGTGTTTTGTGAAGTCACTGATTATTTTATACCTCCATAACAAAAATTTTTATTTTAAAAGCAATCAATGTACGAAACACTAATTGCGC
Source organism: Pachyrhynchus sulphureomaculatus (assembly GCA_019049505.1). Classification (NCBI taxonomy): domain Eukaryota; kingdom Metazoa; phylum Arthropoda; class Insecta; order Coleoptera; family Curculionidae; genus Pachyrhynchus; species Pachyrhynchus sulphureomaculatus. The sequence continues at coordinate 125,153,529 of CM032454.1, forward strand.
AAGTTCAACTTGCACTTAACCGGTTATTTTTTATTACATATTACGTATATGATCGATAAAACAGCTCAGGTATTTCGGGTTTCACAGTGCGCGGTTTGGTATGTGGTGAGTAATAACTGTCCAATCTCACCTGAGAGCTATTTTGCCTCCAGTTACTTGTCTCTGAGAGCCAGATGGCTGTTAGAAGAAATGGCTGGCTGTGGAAGGAACATTCAGGTAGGTTCTAAATTGGGTGAGCAATAATTTTTTTTACTTTTGCTGTGTTTTTCTTAATAAGTCAAATTTTAAGCTTGTCGGCTAATTTTTTTTGAATTCGGCAAACCAATTTTCATTAGATTTTGCTGCTCAATAGAACACATAAACGCCTATGGGGAATACTATTACTGATAGTAAAATTGAACGACAATTTTTATATGACACAGTAACGTTTAAAGTTTCAAAAATAAATATAGCATCCAGTTTAACATGCCACTAAACAACATTTATGTAGAATATATAAATTTCAGTAGGACAGTAATGTAGAAAAGTGACTCATTATGCATCTTTTACAAGAGCCTCGAAAAGTTATTACTGCTACCATGATTCTGGACCTAAATTATTTTTTAAATTTTTTAGTGGAAGTAAAAAATAAATAAACTATTTGTTATGATAAACTTTTCGAATACCAGCTATCTAAAAATGATGTGAAATCGGATACCGTTGTAAAGAAACAAAGTTAAAGTCAGTCACTTTCAGTTATTATTTATGAATTATTTAACAGTATTTAATGTGATAGTGCTGATTTATATTTTAGCTACTAACTATCAAAAATAAATTTAAGAAAAAGTTGCAAGATATTAAAATAAATTTTAGCTCATTGTTTTGGATAATAACGTTAACCCTGGGCCAGAAAAATCTTTGTCGTTAAAAGTCAATTAAAAATTGATTGGTCTAATGTAAATGAGGATTGCAACTGATTAAAAAACGATTAATTGGTACCACTGTCGAAGCCTGCTCATCGGCTATCATGAACAATATACGTTCTTCTTGTTACTTCCGTCGCTAAAGGGAAGTGTTTGTGCAAAAAACTCCCACCAAGACATTGGCATTCCTTCACGCTCTAGGGTTTTCAGATAACTAAAAACAGTTTGGAAATTATATGGGTCTGTCTGTCAGTCGATTGGTACGATTACTTTTGAATGATAAGGGAGACTGACTTGAAATTTGGTGTACATGTAATACTTGACGTAAAAAGGTCTTGAACGATATAAATTATAGGCAAAGATGAGAAGGTGGTGATAATTTTTTTCCTAGTTTTGGTTACATTTGGAATACATTTAAGCCATAATTATTCATGGTCAAACATATAAGGGCTAAAGAATTCTTAAAGTAGAAAAATCTAAAAATTAAGTTATTTACATTATTTCTAATTTTAAGAGAAACCCGTCCTTTGTAGGACTTTTTAATATCTCATTCAAAAGGTACCGAGCATTTGAAAGATCGAGTGTTAATATTTTGATAAAGGTATTTTTCAGTATTAGACAGTTAAGTTTTCGGACGGATACTAACGTTCAATAACAGCAAGAATAATAGGGAAAACTGATAACTTGACGATAAAATTTGTCTATTAATTTAAAATTTATCATGTCTGTCTACTGTCTATGTATGTCGAAATTTTAGAATTATTATTTAGAATCAGATTACATGTCAAATAAGAATTTACCAGTGTTTAGTTTTAATTAAATATTAATTTGTAGCTTTGATGCACCTATATTATAACGGCAGATTAATTTCTGTTAATACCTATATAACATATTTATTGATGTTTTAAAAAAATTAATATTACGAGTATATTAAATTTAATTTTATTTATTGGTTTTTGTAACACTCTGTATGCTAATCTACATTGGAAATAGATAATATGTTTTGTTCTGAATATAAACAGTAATCAGTAGTAAATAAAGTTCACATGATAAATTAATGAATCTGTTGTCGTTTTGTCAATTCCATTTTTCATGTGATATAAGGGTCGTGTTATTAATTGCAAGAAATAAAACATAATAATAAAATAAATGGTAACTATAAAAATAAGAAAAGATAGTGGAATACAGTATTAATGTCCCTCGAAATATATTTACACATTTTTGGCGGTCTATAAGTTTTCTGCAGTTTAAATGTGGTTTCAATATTGTTTGTCTGTTGCCTCAACTGTATCTAAATATCACTTAAAGTATAAAAGAAAAGTATAGTTTTCGAACTACGAACTCCAAGAACAGGTTATCAAATGGAGAGAAAGACAGAGAAACGGAAGATAAAAAGAAAGAGCAGGAAAAAGAGAAAATGATAGAGAAATATGTGGCGCTAGGCATCGCTTTTATTAGGATCCTATCCAGATAAATCAATATTTATATGAACTACTAAAATTAAAGTTCATATTGTAGTAAATACTTACTGTTCTTTAATATTTTAAATCATCTCCGGACGCGTTTTATTATACCACGACCTAGTTTTGAAAGGAAAACCTACCAGCTGTCGAGGGTTGTTTAGGACTACAACAAGAATAGATGAAGTGTTTAGTGAGGATATTATCTAACAGTTACCGCTACCGGTTTTGCTCTCTTCTCCTTCGAACGTAGCGTTTCATTAGTCGTGAAATGCATCCCGAGATGGTTTGACAGATGGAAGAACAATAAATAACTGCTGAAATATGAACTTTATATAATTTTGTTTTTGATATTAATTTTAATAGAGACCTAATTAGATGGAAATCAAAATATATTAATATAAATTAAAATAAATATAAATTTGGAAACAGTATCATTTATATTGTGAATGAACTGATTGAAGAAAAATTTTTATAATAATTAATAGAGTATTTTCTATGCTTCGTTAATGTAAACTTGGAAACAGTATAAATTGTGAATGAACTGATTGGAGAAAAATTTTAATAATTTGACGTATCTCTTTTAAAACACAAATCCATTTAAACCAAAAATTGGCTCTGTGCATATCTAGAAAGAAAAATAGTTTTTATTCAAGCTACATGACCGAAGTAAAAAAATATACGGTTTTGTAGAGCAAAATTTCGAAAAACAACACATTTGATTTATTCTCGATAAGTGGACACGTATTATTTTTCAAAAGACTTGAATGACTGAGCAAGATTACAGAACCAAAATAACCTGCATTTATCGCTTCTAATCATATCTTGGCAACAGAAACTAACAATTATTAGTCAGAAGATAAGATACAAAATTACTTTCGTTTGTCGTAAAAAAGTCGTATTTAAAAAGTATATGTATATTATATTATATATATATATATATATATATATATATATATATATATATATATATATATATATAGTATATATATATATATATATATATATATATATATATATATATATATATTATATAAATATATATATATATATATAGTTAGCTTTCGGATCGCCAACTGTGTGCATATGAATAACGCCCGCAATGATCATATCGTTCAATGAGCTTTCGGATCGCCAAGTGTAGTGCATTGAATCGAACGCCCGGCTATTCACATCGTTCAATGAGTCGATTGCGAACGAGAGGACTCGATAAAGCAGTGCAGTGTTAGAATTAAGACAAGTAAATAATTTAAAAGGTTTATGAGAATATTTCTGTGAAATTGTATGAAGCTAACAAAACGATAAGCGACGACGACTGCGTATAAGGTGCGGAACCATTAGAACGGTACCTAAAAAAACAGTTTTTTTTCCTCCGTGTTTGAAAATGGAACAGGAGCACACGTAAAGCTTTTTTATAAGAGAAAGAACAATGGATAGCGATGATTATACACAGGAGAGAATAGTCGAAGAAAAAGAAGAGCCAATGGGATTATTCAAGAAGAGTAAAAAGCTGATTAGAACACCACAGAGAAAAAACGAAAGAGTGATGAGACAGACAATTTGATAGAAAGATCAGAGAGCCAATGTCAGATATATAGGAAATAAAACAAGATCAACAAGAGTTGAGGAAACCAAGAAAGGAGAATGAAGTATTGAAAGAAGAAAATAAGATAATTAGAGAAAACATGAGAAATATGGATTTGAAGATGAATGGGCTGAAAAAAGACAACGTAAGGAATAATATTGTAATATCGGGAATGAGATTTGTAGCCAATAGCCAACCAGATCTGAGAATGGGTGTAGAACATTTTATGGAGAGCAGTATGGACACAAAAGTACAGATTAAAGATGGGATAAAAATAGGAGCAAATATATACAAGATAGAACTTGGAAACACGGGAGATAAAGTAGTTGTGATGAAAAATAAAAACAAACTGAGAAATCTAAGAGAGAGAGTTTACATAAACAACGATTTAACAATAGATGAACGGGAAATTCCAAAGAAATTGAAAATATAGCAGAGAACGAGAGAAATAATGGAAAAAGAGTGAAAATAGGATATCAAAAAATCATAATCTAAGGAAGAGAATATAAATGGGACATTGAGGAAAAAAAACTGAAACAACAAACAAAGAACACTACGACCATCAAGTCAAAAATCTGAGAAAAAGGAGAGAGATAGGTAGATTGACGACGACCCTGGTAAAGATAAAGGATACAGAAGAGAGGACTAATGAAAAGAATACAAATAAGAAAATAATTAAGGAAATAGATAGGAAGAAAGAAATGGAGAATAATTATCGAGTTATTAGATTGAGAACACGGACGGAATAATAGGGGTATAAACGGAAAAGAGGAGGAACTGACAGAAGAACAACAAATGTACTTTGTAGAAATCAAAGAAACAGAAAGGAAAGAAAATGGATGCAAAAAATTAGAAGGAAAGTCATAAAAGAAGAAGACAAAATTATGAAAAGATGGAGGGATTACTATAAAGAACTATCAGACGGGAATGACATAGCATACAAAAATCAACATAGAGACATAATACCGGAACAAGATACAGAACCCAGACAAACAGAAGAAACTAATACAGAAGAAGCAAAAAAGAGGCAATCGGCAAGTTAAATAGGATAGAAAGATATAGAAGGAAATATGGTAAAAAAATATAGAATAACCCAACTCCACGGGCCTTAAACTCCTAAAAAAGGGGTAGAAATGCAGGATTAAGTAAGTATATATATATATATATATATATATATATATATATATATATATATATATATATATATATATATATATATATATATATATATATATATATATATATATATATATATATATATATATATATATATATATATATATATATATATATATATATATATATATATATATATATATATATATATATATATATATATATATATATATATATATATATATATATATATATATATATGTATATATATATATATATATATATATATATATATATATATATATATATATATATATATATATTTACATTAATTTTGTATCTTATCTTCTGACTAAAAATTGTTGCAAAAATATGATTAAATGCTATAAATGCAGCTCATTTTTACTCTTTAGTCTTCTTCAAACTCATTCAAGTCTTTGATTGAAAAATAATACGTATCCACTTTTCTAGAAAGAATGAAACGTGTTATTTTTCTAAATTTTGCTCTACAAAACTGTATGTTTATACTTCAGTTATGTAACTTGTATAAATACTATTCTTCTTTGTAGATACGTATAAAGCTAGTTTTTGGATTAAATGGTGTTTTAAAAGAGATACGTCAAATTATTAAAATTTTTCTTCCATCAGTTCATTCACATTATAAGTGATACTGTTTCCAAATTTATATTAACGAAGCATAGAAAATACTCTATTAATTATT
>CM032454.1:125164312-125221812 GCA_019049505.1 Pachyrhynchus sulphureomaculatus
ACAAGTTCATCGTTTACACTTGTTAGTAAATGGGGATGTGATGGAAGTTCTGGGCACAGCACATACAAACAAAGATTTGAGAACACTGAATATACGGACGAGTTTCTTTTCGCATTTTCTTTAGTTCCCCTTAAGTTATATGATGGGTCCAAAATTATTTGGCAAAATCCTCGGCCTTCATCAACTTTGTATTGTCGCCCAATCAAATTTATATTTGCCAAAGAAACGAACGACTTCACGTTAGTGGAGACAAATAGATTGTGGGAAGAAGTTAATGCTCTTCTTCCAACACTTATCAACTTTGGTGATTCTCAAATCTCTGTAAAACACGAACTTTTGCTGACAATGACAGACGTAAAGGTGTGTGTAACGCCTTAACGGAAACTAGTTCATCCCAAAAGTGTTTCATCTGTGGCGCCACCCCCAAGACGATGAACGATGACCTCGCGATGTTTAACGGCAATCAAGAACATTTTGGCTTTGGTTTATCTACACTTCATGCTTGGAATCGTTGCTTCGAATGTCTTTTACATATCAGTTACAAGTTGAATATTAAAAAATGGCAGGCTAGAAGCAACGAAGACAAAGCAGATATCAAGGTTCGTTCCGAGGAAATCAAATTGAAATTTAAGAATGAGATGGAACTCATTGTAGATAAACCAAAGCCAGGATTTGGTTCTTCAAATGATGGAAATACAGCCCGTCGCTTTTTTAAGAATGCTGAGATGAGTGCTCAGATCACAGGGTTGGATGTTACAATTATAAAAAAGTTTGATGTTATTTTGAGAAAATTGTTTTCTGGATTCGAGATAAACTTAGTTGAATTCAAAAAAAAAACCAGAAAACATTATCTTAGTCTCTATTCGTGGTACTGTATGCCTGCTACTGTGCATAAAATATTAATTCACAGCACAGAAGTCATCAAAGCGGCATTGCTTCCAATTGGGCAGCTTTCCGAAGAGGCTCAAGAAGCACGGAACAAAGATTGCCGCAAATTTAATGAGTACAACACCCGCAAGTGCTCGCGTGTTGCCACGAATAGAGACTTACTGTGCATGTTAATTATAACATCTGATCCTTTGATTAATAGCCTTCGAGAGATTCCAAAAAAAAAGCCGGAAAAAAATATGTACAGATGTATTAAAGTTAATTGTCGCACAATGCCACAAAATGATGACGATTATACAGTAAACGACTCATCAGAAGACTCTGATGATGATTATTAGGTTCAGCTACTATTTTTAGTTATGTAGTGCTTTACTAAGCATGTAAACCTTGACTTGTAAATTTTTTCTTTATCAATAAATGAGTATTTTTATTTTACATATAATTGCAGTCAGTGTCATTGTGCTAAATTTATTACAGAGCATTTATAACATTTATTTTAAAATTAAACAAAAACAATTTTTGACTGGAATTTTCAAAAACAATTTTTTTTTGAACCGAACAGCAAGAAATATGTACCTTAAAAAAATCAAAAACATTTTAAAATACCAACTACTTATGTATGTATAATGCATAAGTTACCTACCTGAAAGGCAGGTATTATTTGAGTTTATCCTTTTTGTGTCAATAAAATTAAGTAATATGGATTAATTGTTTTATTTTTAATCAACAAATGCAATAAATGATTTTTCATCTGGTTATTATTAAAAATAATAATACAGTGTCTTTCATTTAGTTGCACATTCAAGTTTGTAGAAAAATTCGTGCACATACGCAGAATATTTTGTTTTTGTTATACAATGTTTTGTGCAGCTGGACAAAAAATACAGGTAAGCGAAATGCAGCTAAATGAAAGACACTGTATTATAATTTTTAATTCTAATAACCATACAAAATACCCTTGCCCTATAGTTCCGTTATCTACCTGCTAAGCTGATGCAATCCTACCGCGATATGCAAGGGTAGCTGTATTACACAAATTTTATCGATATTGAGTACCTGCGGTAAATTGGAATAAAACCCACATTTATTAACCGATTTTCATGATTAATACCTTATTTTATTTTCCAGATACGCAGCTGTCAGAAAAATGTATAATATTTTGTTTTTCTTTTGTTACTGCGCTTTTTTTACCGAAAAAAAATAATGAATTTTACACGAAAAAAAATTTTTTCTCTCCATTAATTTCTAAATAACTCCAAAATGATAAAAGATAGAATAAAATAATATTCAATCAACTTTAATAAAATTTTGTTACGCATTTTTTAATGTTTTATTTATAAAAATCTGACAAGTTGTTCCCGAGTTATCGTTAAATATGTCTGCGTAGCTGACTAATTTAGGGGAAAAAATTAGCCACGCCCATAAAAAAAACCAACGCGATGAATTTTTTCTTAAAATAACTTAATATGCCTAGAATATACATAAACAATTGAAATAAGTGAACAAATAATTTTGTCCAGCTAACTTGTACTAGTCGACACACTGTGCGACCGCAGAACTTTTTGAAAATTTGTTTCAAAATTCCTTTTTGCCAAATGCTCCCGAACAGAGTGTTATAGTTATAGACAATGCAAGTTACCATAGTCGCCTACTAAATAAGGTTCCTAATGCAGTCAACACCCAAGCGGAAATACTGGAACATATGTTTGAAAATGACATTTATTTTGATTTTAGTTATAAAAAAGTGATCTTTTGGAAGTTTTGAAAGACTATAAATTGAAAAAGTAAATACGTTTGTGATAGTAGGGCTGAGAAAATGGGACACACTGTTTTCCGGTTTCTTCCGTATTATTGTTTGTTTAATCCAATTGAACATATTTGGCATCAAGTTAAATCAAAAATAAGGGCACAAAATGTTTCACCCACTTTAAGCGTGTCAGTGGTTGAATTAGTAAAAAAAGTAATATATATATATATATATATATATATATATATATATATATATATATATATATATATATAGTGATATACTTTGTGAAAGCTGGAAGAATTCCATTCAGCACGTTGTTAAAGTTGAATATTCATATTCTTATGTAAATAATATAAAACCACTGATAATTAACTCAGCTGATGACAGTGATTGTGAAACCGAATTAGGCTTAAGTTAAAATATATTTTTATTTAAAACAATATGTCCCCTCTTGTAAACCCCATTCATTCAAACTGTATATTTGTACTTCTTATCCATTTTTTTTTTACGTGCATCTATAAATAAACATCTCCAAAAACACTTATAATTTTATTTATTTGCATTAATGAATGAAATTCTTAAGTCCATCTATCCAACCTATCACAAACAAAAGGTCAGAATTTTTATATTGTCCTCTTAAACGGCACAAATCAGGATTTTATATTTTGAGATAGGCTATAATTACCTATCATAAAATTTGTTCATCATTTTTTACCTACTTTAGTCTATATACATATACCTAATAATTCCGTATATTATTTATGCTCGACAAAGCTACGTTGTTAGCGACTGGCGTTGTACTGAAAAAATAAAAATATTGTGGAAAAAAAAAACCTTCATATTTGAAATGTTGTTACTGCTCTTTGGATACTATATTTGTTTAAGCAGATGCCGAAAACTTAATTACAAAAAATGTAATTGATGAAGCGAATATTTAACCACTGAGTTAAAAATACTTATTTTACATCCACATTAGCAATTAAAACGTATTCCACATGTTCTTAACACTGCATTACAATGAAACTAAATTATCCGCAGTTAAGCCATTAATCAAGCTACTTAGCAAGTACCGTATCAAATTATTGTGTATCAGTCTTGCATTCAAAACAATTCACTTGTATTTCTTATTTCTTTTTCCGTTATCAAACCTTTTAAGTAAATAAATTTAATGTATGTAATTTTAAAACGATGCCAAACCAACATCAATATTTTTAATATAATTCAGTTCATTTGTTGTCATTGCTGCGTGTAGTTGAAAACTTATCAAACATGTTTAGCGCAAATTACTTGTTTCGTATTCCTTGGGCAATACAAGTTTTATATCCCCCCGTTTACCTGAAATTGAAAGAAAATAATCTTTTATATAGGACTTACGCAGTTTTTCATACAATTATCTGTATTTCACTTGAAATTTACGTTAACATATCATCATACATTCCAGGAAAATATAACGATGTCTTAACAATTGTTGTCCTACGAGCTATTCATCGATGTTTATTAATAATTTCCAGCATTTTGATCACTTTCCACTTATTTAATAAAAACGACGAATTTATTGCACTTAAAAATATGTTTCTGTTAATAAATGAGGAGAATAGAAGATGGGCATTTTCGAAAATTAGTTATGTGGCTATTTTTCTCTTGTGTCTCAATATTATCTTCAAAGTGATTAGAGCAACTTTAGGTAGGCATACCCATGGAATAATTTTCGACGCATGGCATCACATTATACTAAACAGAACAGAAGCAACACTTTGTGTGGCATTTATTTTAATTTTTGAAGTAACGAACCAATTGAAAAGTTTAAACGACAGTTTTGCAGTTTCAACAGATATCAGGCAAATATTAATGATTAAATACAAACACAACATTTTATGTAATATCATTTCAGCAATTAACGGTATCTTTGGCTCTATCTTTGCTATCTCAATTTTTGAGTGTATTCTTTTGATTTTACACACTACTACTTTTGCTGTATTTGCACCTCAATATGTGAATATTAAGATGACATTGGGAATGTGGATTTCCAATAGCTTTGTCATAGTAAGTACTTGAATGTATATTACTGTTAAAATATTTTATATTAATCAACGAGTATTTATTTATGTTTGTGGTTTATGAAAGGAAACATCTGAATAGTAAAATATGATAATTTTTCTATGACACTCAATTATAATTATAAATGAATTTTAAAGAAAACGAATATGTTATTCATTTATACTAAGCCTGTCCAAAAGGTATCGGACCTACACTAATAACTGCGTACTGGCGTTATTCTGCGGTTCTGGTGGGTGGCATCCTTCGAAGTAATCTCCATTTGACTGCCAACACTCATTCAAATATTGAAACATGTCACGAATGTTTTTATTTAAAAGGCCTTGAGTGCACTCGTTGTGTTTTTTTTTATCGTCTTAGCATCGCCGAATCGTTTCTCTTCAAGTGGTAATTTTTATTTGAGAAAAAGTCAATAGTTACTGGGAGTAATGCCATGACTATTTGGAGGCTAGCGAAACGATGTTTTACCAAAAAATTGTGTACAATATACGATGAGTGCGGTGGGGCATTGTCGTGATGAAGCAGCCAGTCCTCGCTCGTACAAATATTCCGTCGTTTCCTTCTCAATGCGCCACTTAATCATCTTAACACTTAAAGGCAGAATTCGCTATTAATTGTTTGACCTTCTGGAGTAAACTCATGGTCCACAACACCATGATAATTAAAAAAAACAATTAACATTGACTTAACTGTGCTCCGACATTGACGTGCTTTCTTCGGCCGTGACTCGGACGGAAGCTTCCACTAAGACTAATGTTTTTTGGATCATAGCCATAAAGCCATGTTTCGTTACCTGTTATAAGCTTTTTCAATACACTTTCATCGTTTTCAACCCACTCCAAATTATCTCGAGCCACTTTCAAGCGGAGATGCTTCTGTTCTGACGTCGACAATTGCGGAATCAATTTAGCACCAACGCGAACAATTCCCGAAACATCAGTTGAAATTTCCCCAACGGTACTTGCCCATGCATTCATATCCGAAGGCGTGTATCATCTCAATACTTTCCGCACATTATTTCCCAAATTTGAAACGAAACTTGATACAAATCCTTTAATCTTCGGTTTGCCCTGACATTTTCAACGATTACAAAAATGCGATAGAAATGGAAAAGGTACTGTAAACAACTACACGCTGCTTGTGTAGTAGAGAGCGAAAGGTTTCTGTGTCCGGCTGAGGACTTCATAAGGTGTAACTAGTGACTCTCGAACCTCACAAATGACGCTAGGGTAATATGGCGCGAAATTTTAAACACAGGTCGGATACTTTAGGGGCAGACTTCGTATTATATAACATATCAGATTACTACACGTCATTATTTTATTATTAGATAATATTTAGATTTTTGTTTAATAAAGAGATAAACTGAAATATAAAAAAAATATGTTAGAGACTACACCTTACATAGAAAACCAAATGTCAATATCTTAAAGGTAACCACCATATACAACGATAGTAACAAGATTAGTAACTGCATTATAAAAGTTACAAACCGTCTAATATGCAACACCGATAAGTATTAATAGATAAATACAAGGGAATTAGTCTAAAAATAATCTTTCCAGATTTCGTCAGGTTTTGGTGTCCCTAGATTAGAAGAACATATTTTCAAGTTTCCTTTGGCCTCTATGTCGCCAGGCTATCCTATCTGAGGTTAATCTGTCCTCTGTCTATTGCAACAATGATTCCTGAACCAAATAAGCCTACGTCTACCACTTAAAATATGAAGTAGTTTTTGAGCTTGTTTCGTTGATCTGTATATCGTTTGTTCTGGTGTCAATCTGACATCAGTCGGTTGCTACAATAACTCTCGAAATGTAATATCGACTTAAAAGTTGCTACACATCTGCCATGTAAAGTAAGAAATAAACCTGTACTATTTGAAATAGAGGCTATTCGGAAATAGCATAAAAGAGGTTGTGGATAATGAAATGTTTTGGATATATTTTGTTATGTATTATATTCAGAGTATTTTAAATGCAGAATTTAAAAGTCATTTCAATTTACCATTATCTTTAATTTTAAAAAGTATAAACAGGAACGGGATATTTCTACTCTCCCTCAATTGAAATTTAAAAATATTAGGGGATTTTTAGAAAATACCTAAACTAATAAATAAATCATAATAATTTGTTTTATTCCTAAATAAAATTCTTTCGGTAGATTTTCCACATTATTTTAAGGTTTGGATAAGGTCTATTTTAAAATCACTATCTATACATCTAAAAATTGTTAAAAATTGTTTTTTTTTTTAACTTTCGTACTATATTTCTATATATTTGGAGTCTCCAAATTTCGTCGGTCTATCTGTAGATCTGTCTATCCGTCAGTTTGTTTTTGAAATGCGAAGGTAATAAGTAGAGACCGGATTATATGCATTTGCACATTGTCATATGCATTTGCATATTTAGACCATTCTCAGCGATTATTACTTATTTTACCCAAAATCTAGTAATGATGCATATTTTCCCTATATTTACAATATTTCTCGATATTACTAGACAATTGAATTGCTCAGGGTATGGTTAATGTCGCCGTCTGGAACCGATCTTATCGCCGGGACATTAGCCTGCCGGTATTTTATTTTTTCTTTGTTTCTTGGTCGGGATATTAAGTGATAAGTAGTTAGTTTCTAAGAATATTTGTTTGAGCGTGGATCAAATAAACAATTTTCACGAAGACGAATTTTTATTTTAAAACAAGATATCAGTTTTAACATTATTGTTGACGCGCTTGCATCAGTGTAGTCTTTTTGCAATTTTTAACGTGTTGTGTTAAAATTTAACGTGTACCATGCCAATCGCAAAAAAGTGTCTCTTTGTGGGTAGCTGATTATCCTGGAACATTTACATACGACGGAAATGTTTTATATTGTCGAGTTTGCGAGAAAAGTGTTTCGTGCACAAAAAAGTTTCAAATTGACCAACATATCAAGACCAGTCTTCATATCGCAGGATTGCAAAAAAAAGCCCACGACAACAACTTATAACAGCAGCAAGTAGCAGTGATTCCACTTCTAAAGGCAAACAAAAAAAAAAAACACTATAGCATGGATTTATGTAAAGCATTGCTTGCAAGTAATATTCCTCTCCACAAACTTAAAATCCTACATTCAAAGGTTTTCTGAGAAAATATTGCTTGAATCAAATAATACCAGACGAATCAACACTGCGTAAAAATTACATACCAACAATTTACCAACATGTTCTGGAAGAAATACGTAATGAACTTAAGGATGACATTATTTGGATTTCAGCTGATGAAACTACCGACAGTTGTGGTCGTTATATTGCGAATTTAATTGTGGGTGCATTAAGATTAGAGCCTTCTTCTTTCTATTTGGTGGCCTGCAAAGAACTTGACAAGACAAATCATTCTAACGATCGCCAGATTTGTGAATGAGGGTATTAAAAAAATATTTCCTGAATCTTCTGCAGATGAAAAGTGTTTATATTTCTCTCAGATGCTGCTCCCTATATGATCAAGGCAGCCAAAGTCCTCCAAGTATTTTATCCAAATTTAATTCATGTGACGTGCTTTGCTCACGGAGTCCATCGACTCGCTGAAGAAGTACGATCCACGTTTGGAAATGTAAATAAACTGATTTCATCAGCAAAGAAAGTGTTTCTTAAGGCACCTGCTCGCAATAACGCCTATAAAGAAAAACTGCCAAATGTGCCTTTACCTTCCGAACCAATGGTAACTCGATGGGGAACATGGATTGAAGCTGTACTATTTTACAATGAACAATTCGAGGCCATCAAAGGTGTAGTAAATGACTTCGATAGTGCAGAGGCTATGGCAGTTCGTCAATTCAAGGAAGCATTTAACGATTCTGATATTAAAAAAAAACATAGCTTTGATTAGCACTCACTTTTCCACATACCTGCGGGTATTATAAAGCTTGAAACTCGAGGTTTGGCGTTGACAATTCAGTTAATGAATAAAATCTGTCAAATAAACTCCACATTGCCAGATGTATTCCCGCGTAGAGTTAAAGAAAAGTTTGAAAACATTGTGTGCAATAACCCAGGCTTTGAACCTTTGTGTTAAATTGATAGTTTTATTAATGGGACGGGTGAACTTTTGCCAGAAACAATAAGTGCTAACCTAGCAGCAAAATTCAGTTACCTCAGTGGATGTGGAACGGTCTTTTTCCACTTATAAAAATATTTTAAGTGATCGAAGACACAATCTTACTACCCAACATTTGGAACAATACCTTATTGTTTACGTATACAAGAATACAAATGTTAAATAATTTTAAAAAAATGTTAAATAATTGTTAATTAAATATAAACATCGTCGATAATTTGTTAATTTTATGCTGATTTTGAAATAAAAAAACGAAAAATTAATACTTTTATTATTATTTAATATTGCATATTTTGACCCTTTTCATGCATATTTTAAGCATTTTTCATGCATATTTGCATGCATATTTCAAGATTTTTATGTTGCATATAATCCGGTTTCTAGTAATAAGATATGGAATTTCAGTTTGGTATAATAATTGCAGTAGGAATAAAATCTATTTTTAGTGATGTTATTTCAAGGGAAGGGGGTGAAAGAGATGGAAGTTGACAAATTTTGTATAAATTCAATAGTATCTTATAAATATTATTTATAATTTTTGCTTAATATAATGAAGAAGTAGTAAGCTGTATTATTTGTTTTAAAATATATGAAGTTAACGGGTGAGGTAGGGGATTGATTCGAATATATTAATTAGTATTTTCTTTCCAGGGATCTTAAAAGCAAATTTTTAAATTATTTTTTCATTATCTATAATTTTAACAATCAAAAGGAGATGTGATTATAATGTGATTTCAAAAAAAAATTTCATTTTACACACACATATATATATATATATATATATATATATATATATATATATATATATATATATATATATATATATATATATATATATATATATATATATATATATATATATATATACATATATATTCCTAAAGGAGTAACCAAATTTATGAATATTTTGTTATCAATTAACGAATTTTATACTTATAATTAATATTTAAGTCTTTCGATAACTCTCCTATACATGCACCATGCACAGTCGAATTACTGAGAAATGTTAATGATTTGTCGTCGCCTCTATTATCATAGAAAACTATTTTTCTAATTAATTGATGCAAAAATAACACATACATATTTTAAGGGAAAGTGGGCTTTAGGAACATTTAGTTCATGATATGATAAAGGGTACGAAACATCTTTTGACCTGCTTATTTTTCTTCTCATTTGTAATTTCATTATCCAAGGCGAACTATCGATTCTTTGAGCCATAGTTTCTTTTACCTTAGTTAGGAAGCTCACCATACCTAAGAACACTCTTCCTTTATTGCTTGAAACCGCATTCAGATCTGTTAAGCCACTCACTTCGCCCAATAGTACTGAACGCCAGTTAAGACTAAAATTAATGTGAAATTAAATTTGCCATTTTATTCGAAAAGGCTACAGATCTTCTTTAATGATTTCTCAATAACCGTTGACATAACTAGTAAGGAAGTCATGTAGTATTCTTATTATTAAAAAACTTAGATGTAACATACATTTTTATCTGAAAGGGTGCTATAATATATACCTGTACCTTTCGTAAACTCAAGGATTGGGATCACAATTTGAATTTTAAATATATAGGAAATTATCTACTATTAAATAATCAACTTTAAATCACCTAACCCACACACAAGCTTGTATGTTTCCATTTTCTATGGACGAAATATGGGACTTCAAAGTTTAGATAGGTGAGCGCTTCATGCCGGATTAGTTATAACAAAGACATATCATAAACTAATCTTAAATAACCAAAACTATGCCTTGTACATATTGCCCATATACAATGAAACTATGACCTCCTTGTTTCGTCCTCTAGTGGTTGAACAGATGGTATCATTCGATTTAGCTCGTCGCCTGTTAATATATATGTTAATATAATATTTTAGATTGCCATATTAAGTTTAGCAGTGATAGGGGGCCAATTAGCAGGGGAAGCAGAAGAAACCATAAGCATATGCCATCGTTTATTACAAAAAAGAAACATTTTCTCGTTATTTAGTGATGACACGGAAATAAAGTACCAAATTTACCTGATAAGTCAGCAGCCTTATCATAGAAATATTAAAATAAGCGCAGCTGGATTCTTTGCAATAGATCATTCAACAATTCTTTTCATTTTTACACAAGCTTGTAGTTATTTAATTGTCGTATGTCAGTTGCTGGCATCTAGTACCTAATTTTATCAGTGAAGATAAAAAAAAAATGAGTTGTCACTCAAGTCTAAAGTAAATTTTGTATGTCTCGTATTATATCGTAATATACAAGTATTCGATTAATTGTGCTTATATTGTGTAGCTAATAGTAAACTGTGTAGCAACAGAAAAGAAAAACATTTGCAATTAAACTAAAATACTTAAATTCATAAAATTCTCGGATAGGGAGGACTATTAATTTCCACTTGTAATAAATATGGATAAGCCTAATGCTATAAGAAAACGTAACTCCTTATAATCACTTGGAAATACTTTTTTGCTTAAAAAAAGGTGAAATAAAAACAACTTATTTGGTCTGCTAAAAGCAAGCAGGTGCTTAAGGTGTAACGTGGTCGTCTAAAGCCCTGTTAGCGACACATAGGATAATGTTTGGTGTATTTTGAGATATATATCACTTTTTCGCGCACTAAAGGTGTTCTCACAGTTTCGCATGAATTCTACTTTTTGATTTCAAAAGCAGATTGCAATTATTAATGCACAGATATAATGTTAGAATTACACGTGGTGATTTTACGGCTTTTATTGATTTGATTTGATAAGTTTCTAGTCTAGCATAGGAAAATAAGCAAATTTCAAAACCCATTAATTTTTATGTGACGCAATATCCTTTTAACTTAGTGCAATGGGTATAAAATAATTCTACCCCTTTAAAAAAAACTTTTTCTTGGTTTGCAAACCAGTCTTTAGCAACATTTATTACTTCTTCATCTGAATGAAATTTGTGTTCTTTCAAATGTTTTTTTTTAGTTTTCGGAATAAGCAATAGCTGAATCGAGCTAAATCAGGGGAATATGAAGAACGATTAATTAGTTTAGTCAACTGATGTGCAGGCGCACTACTTTAGACAGTTTTCCTTCAAGTTTTTGATGGTTTTTAAAACTTAGTTAACTATGAGGAATAACATTGTCGTGTTTCAAGTAATGTCTATGAAGTATCTCATGCAGTTCTAAGAAACGGAAGCAAAGGTTCTTTTCTGCTAACTTCTGTAAGCAAAACTCGTTCGACTGTTCTTTGTCGACGTATCCTAGTGGTGACCCACGTTTCATCCACAGTTATTATTTAAGACACAAAGTTATATGAATCTGCTTGAAAATCGCTACCATTCAACTTGGGTGTTGTGACTCTCAGTCGTCTTTGATGAGCATTCAGACATTTAAAGGTCAATTCAGCAGACAGGTTCCTTATATATAAATCATAGTGAACAATGTGAAAAACATCTTTGTATGAGATGTGAGTCTCTGCTATACGTTTTCGCCCAATTTGTCGACTTTTTAAAGTCGTCCTATGCACAATCTCAACATTCTCTCCAAAACTGGTGCTAAAAGCAGCAACCAACGGATGCTCATATTAGCAACTTCTATATCTTCGGCTTGCAACATCTGGCCAAATACATAAGAGGGACGTAATTACGGCCCCCCAAAGAAACTAACAACTGCTGTTTTTTTCTGTTGAACAAGGGCCCTGATCAAACCAATGGTGTCACTGTCAGCTGAGGAAACGTTTACGGAAAATGAGTATCCACGATGATCTGACAACATGCAGACTCTGTGGTGAAGAGGAAGAAACCTCTGTGCCCATCTGCCTGAATGTGTGGCTTTAACTTAGAACAGACATAAATTGTTCGGAAAAGGGAGCACTTTCGCCCACCCCGCCTAAAACTAACCAACATTCTTTAGGGTAGACGTAGAAACGGGTCTTCTAGCATATGCTTCATCACTGATGTCGGTGTTGGACGTATTAATGTCCGACGACCATTAGTGTCTAAGCTCCCTAAGCTACTATATAAGTTTTATTGTGTGGTGTATATTTTTCTACAACTTTAATACTAATCATTACAGTTCAGTAAAATTCAGTAAATAATTGCAGTTGCTATGGATAGTAATTTGGTATTTAGTAAATATGTACACAAACTTTGGTGATTCAGATTTTCTTTTACTAACTTAATGCAACTAACGCGTAATTTTTGTAGGTAGTATGTACCTATTTTAATACGTAAAATACTTTAAAAATATTTCGTTACTAAAAAGGCAAAAGACTGGTTATTGCACAAGAGTTAAAAATTCAATTTACCATTTAATGATTGGTGTGCGGAGGTGAAAACTCTTACCTAAAAAGTTGCATTATTGATTGAATAATAGGAGAGATTATAAATATTTTGTTTGTTGATATAATGTTTTCTGGGCATTCTTTATCTTTTTTTCACTTATAAAAGTGTATGGGTGTTTGTAATTCAGCGCTTTTTTTTACAACACTGTGAACAAAAGTAAAGCTGGAAAGATGTTTATGGCAACGAGAATCTGGAGAAAATAATAATACCAATCAAAATGGATAATCGAATTTGATGGAATTAGTTGTCTGTTTTGATTGGTATTGTTAATCCCACCAAATTCTAGGTACTATAAACATCTTCCCCGCGCTCTTTTTTTTACACTCTTGTAACATGATGTTTTTTCCGTAATTTCAAATGCCCATAGTCGAAATTCTCGTTAAGAGCCATTCCACTTAATAAAACTCGATGGGTTTTATCTACTTTTTTTTTCAATATTCGACAAATTAGCACGTAACATCCGGGGGGGGGGGGGGAGGCATTGTAAACAGGGAAGCGCGGGGTTATAAGGTTAAGAAATCTTAGCTTTATATATAACAAAACGTGTTTTACTGCAACAGATTTTAATGAGAAAAATTAGTGGTCAGTATAAGTTCCTTATCTTTCCAGTTAATTTTAATTTTTCAAATTAAAGGCGACTTACGTTGTTCCCATAAAAGACTCGTTCAGGTTAGTTCAGTTCAGGTTAAAGAGAACTAAAATTGTAGATATTATAAAGGAACAGAGTCAAATTCAAACATTCTTATTACAAAACGCGAACAAATAACTAAGGATTTTTTTTTTATAATGGCTCAATATTCTTTCATGAAAATACAAAGTTAAGTGTAGGCGGATATTTTCAAGTAAATAAGTCAATATTATTCCTTATTTTGTAAATTATTTTTATTATTAATAGTTAATACTCCCACTTATTTCTTTGTTGTTCATAAAAATATATTTATAAGGTCTTAAATTTGTGTGTGGCAAATAAATACAAAATTAGGCAAAAACTACTTGCTTAATTTCCAATTATATCCTACAATATAAAAGTAATCGATGAGGATTAAGAGAGAGATTGAGTAAGGTTTTCAAGGAACTTGAAAACTTGGCATGTCAAAAAAATTCTTTCCCTGCTCATTTTAGATTTTTATAGAAAAGTTTTTATCAAAAATTAGAGAAATTATAATTTTTCAAATATTAAGATAGACTTAATTTAGTAGGGTTCTTCAACAAGATTTCAAAAATACATAATTTGTTGCATTATTCATAGTTGTTCTTAGATACGAAACATTAAAGTTGTTTAATCAAACACTTATTGGATGTTTCCGTGTAATTTAGTCGCAATTTTAGAGTTCCGTATGGAAAGACTTATAAGATCACTTCGGTGTCTGTCCGTCCGTCACACCCGATTTTCTCCGAAACTATTTAAAATCGAAAGTTGAAATTTGGCACTAATATAATTGATGACCTCAGCCGTGTGGTTTCGAAAGTTAAATTTTGACTTAAGGTGGTTTTGGGGGGTAAATTCGGAAGTGAAAACCAGGTCATCGAGTGGGGTGTCAAATGAAAGCCTGTAAAAAGACAAGTTCACATTTGCACACACTATTCATGGTATTATTTTTAAAAAATTGAGAATAATCGGCTTCCCACCCCCCTTATATCGAAAAGTACTGTACAAAAAAATTTGAAAAAATTCTGGAATGTTCTGCACAGGGTAAAAATTGAACGAAAATTATCACGAGTACATTACCTTTAATAACACAAGTCAACATCTGATCTAAAAAAAAACACTCGGAGCGGTATGATCCTTATGGGGTTTTTGGGGTCGCTGATTACGATGAGCGGGTTGGTTAACCTTCATCACATCAGATTCAAGGTTATTTGAAGGTCAAGTAGAGAAAAAACCGTACGAAAAATCTGAAAAATTCATGCATATGTTTTTGAGATCCCTGAGTCCGAATCCGTAGTTTGTTTGACCTTACGCCTTATCCCAGAGGTCATTTGAAGGTCAAATAGAGAAAAAACCGTAGGAAAAATCTGAAAAATTTCATGCGTATGTTTTTGGGGTCTCTGAGTCCGAATCCGTAGTTTGTTTGACCGTACGCCTTTTCCCAGAGGTCATTTGAAGGTCATCTGAAGGTCAAATAGAGAAAAAATCGTGGAAAAAATCTGAAAAAATTCATCTATTATTTTTTCAGATCATTCAGTTCAAACCCTGCATGATCTTATGCTCAAAAGATATACGGTGGTCATTTTAAGTATCTTTGTATATATATTTGGAGTTTTTTACTTTGACAATAAAATGCTTTTTCATTCCTCGCGAAATTATTTATTCTCTTCTTTTTTATAAATTTAGCTCAGTCTCGCTTTAAACTCCAGTATTACGGTGTAGTTGCGCCCAGGGTACCTCCACGTGGTGACGGTGGGCAACGGAGTTGTCTCACTATCCGGCGTTTATGCCGTCATGGCAACAACTCCTAAAAAAATTACGAGACAGGGTCCCGGAAACCCAGAATCGGCGGCTGGTCAGGGTGGGAAAGCGGGCCCGCAGGCGTCGTCATCATGCGACCGTAGCTCTACATTGGTGGGAAACTTGGCCTCTGTAGAGTCAAATGCTACAAGAAATTCGTCATGTTTCATTAAACTCGACAATTTTTGTGTTGTTTGTGGGGAGTATATTTCACAAAAGAAATTCATGTTTTCAGATTTGTTAAAAGTAATCATATTGATACAAGCTCATTGGATAGCTCTTACACACCAAAATCTATATGTCATAAATACCGCAATGTTCTATATAGAATTAACAACCAGGTATTTTCTCGGCCAATGATATGGAGACCCCCAACAGACCATACCACCGACTGTTACTTCTGCTTAACAAACTTGAAAGGGTACAACACCGAAAGAATAAGGATTCTATTTCATATGCACGTGTAACATCTGTGACTTTACCAGTTCTTATTGAAACAAATTCTGATCATATCATGGAAATTAATGAATTGGGACAAGAAGTGGTAACTGATGAAGATATGCCAGATGAAACATTCGAACACGAAGAAAGAGAAAATTTCAGCACAGAAGAATCAGATGTTGAGGAAAATTATATATCGGAAGCCGAAACATTTAATCAAAACGAATTAAGTGATCTGTGCAGAGACTTGGGACTCTCGAAAGATAGATCAGAGCTTTTTAGCATCTAAATATATAATAAAAGACTGTTTTTAGTCAATTTCCACTGGTTTATTTAAATTGTGATAACGCGTTTCGCTGTCAATGCAGCTTCTTCAGATCTACATTTTACACTGTCAAGTTAGGTTTAATATTCACAGTTTTATATAATTTCTTAATTATAATATTACACCTAATTAAATTACATTGATAGTATTGGAAAATCCACACAGATTTGGAGTTAAGAGAATAAATTCAATAATGGTGAATTGCTTAAATCTACCTGGTCGTTGAGTAAAGTACCTGTAGTCCTTAATCGATTTATTTGCATAGTCTCTAAAAGGTTTAGTTTTAAACCTTTTTGTTGGGTGTGTAAAATTTTGAAATTCTTGTTAAATGTGTGATTTTCTGTTAATAGATGATTACCATATGTTGAATTAGATTTTCTATGGATGAAGCTTTTTTCGTGTTCTGTAATTCTTTGTCTAAATGTACGTCCAGTTTGTCCGATGTATGTTTTAGGACATGACCCACATGTTAATTGATAAACCCCTGATTTATTGTCTTTATTGATTTGTGGTTTGTAGTTTTTAAGGTATTTCCCTATAGTATTGTTAGTCTTGTAAGCTATGTTGATATTTTTTTTATTTAAAAATTTCCCCAGTTTTTCCGTTGGTTTGCCGAAATAGGTTAAGCATTTAAAAGTGGTATTTCTGTCCTTAAAACGTGGGTATATTTCTGAGATAGCCTTGTTTCTAAGTTTTTTCTTAACGATACTATTGATTAAAGTAACCGAATAACCGTTGTTAATGGCTACTTGTTTTATGTAGTTTAATTCTTTAGTAAAATTTTCTTCTGATAAGGGTATATTAGTTAGTCTATGTATAAAACTATGATAAGCGGCAAGTTTATGATGGTTAGGGTGGTGAGAACTATTGTGAATTGTGGTATCTGTATGACAAGGTTTGTGATATATTGCAAATTCATGTTTTTTCCTGGCTTTACTGATTGTTAAGTCTAGGAAATTGATTTTCCCTTCGACTTCTTCTTCCATTGTAAAACTGATATTTCTATGTAAAGAATTAATATACTGTAAAAAGTGAGTTAATTGTCTGTCCGTACCTGTAAAGCATACAATTATATCGTCTACGTATCGATACCAGTATAGGCAATGACTACTATTGTTGTTATGGTTGTTAAATATCATTGTTTCAATACTGTCCATGAAAATTTCGGCAAGTAATGGACTTAATGGACTCCCCATAATTAACCCTTCCTTACTATTGTAGAATATATTGAACTGAACAGGCTAAAAGTATCATTCACGATAAAGATAAAATTAAATTGATAAATATGAATCCCCAAATCCCACAACTTTATTCACTCATAAAACTACACAAACTTGACCACCCAATCAGACCAGTTGTTTCCTACATGTCTGCTCCAGCATATAAGACGTCATCCTTTTTAATTGATTTAATCAAATATCATACCAAATTTGAACCTAAATATAGTATCAAAAACTCATACGAACTCGTGAATAAAGTTAAGAATATAACAATTCCAGATAACTCTAAATTAGTCTCTTTCGATGTCAAAAACTTATTTCCAAGTGTTCCTCCAGACGAAACAATCATTTTAATAGAGAACCTGTTAACAAAAAACAAAGTAAATGAAGTTATAAAAATGGACATAATTAATTTATTAAGAACTTGCCTAAGACAAAATTATTTTTCATTTAACAATATATTCTACAATAGTAAGGAAGGGTTAATTATGGGGAGTCCATTAAGTCCATTACTTGCCGAAATTTTCATGGACAGTATTGAAACAATGATATTTAACAACCATAACAACAATAGTAGTCATTGCCTATACTGGTATCGATACGTAGACGATATAATTGTATGCTTTACAGGTACGGACAGACAATTAACTCACTTTTTACAGTATATTAATTCTTTACATAGAAATATCAGTTTTACAATGGAAGAAGAAGTCGAAGGGAAAATCAATTTCCTAGACTTAACAATCAGTAAAGCCAGGAAAAAACATGAATTTGCAATATATCACAAACCTTGTCATACAGATACCACAATTCACAATAGTTCTCACCACCCTAACCATCATAAACTTGCCGCTTATCATAGTTTTATACATAGACTAACTAATATACCCTTATCAGAAGAAAATTTTACTAAAGAATTAAACTACATAAAACAAGTAGCCATTAACAACGGTTATTCGGTTACTTTAATCAATAGTATCGTTAAGAAAAAACTTAGAAACAAGGCTATCTCAGAAATATACCCACGTTTTAAGGACAGAAATACCACTTTTAAATGCTTAACCTATTTCGGCAAACCAACGGAAAAACTGGGGAAATTTTTAAATAAAAAAAATATCAACATAGCTTACAAGACTAACAATACTATAGGGAAATACCTTAAAAACTACAAACCACAAATCAATAAAGACAATAAATCAGGGGTTTATCAATTAACATGTGGGTCTTGTCCTAAAACATACATCGGACAAACTGGACGTACATTTAGACAAAGAATTACAGAACACGAAAAAAGCTTTATCCATAGAAAATCTAATTCAACATATGGTAATCATCTATTAACAGAAAATCACACATTTAACAAGAATTTCAAAATTTTACACACCCAACAAAAAGGTTTAAAACTAAACCTTTTAGAGACTATGCAAATAAATCGATTAAGGACCACAGGTACTTTACTCAACGAACAGGTAGATTTAAGCAATTCACCATTATTGAATTTATTCTCTTAACTCCAAATCTGTGTGGATTTTCCAATACTATCAATGTAATTTAATTAGGTGTAATATTATAATTAAGAAATTATATAAAACTGTGAATATTAAACCTAACTTGACAGTGTAAAATGTAGATCTGAAGAAGCTGCATCGACAGCGAAACGCGTTATCACAATTTAAATAAACCAGTGGAAATTGACTAAAAACAGTCTTTTATTATATATTTATAATGAATTTCCATCAAGTAGAAGCTACAACAATCCAAAATTTTTAGCATCTAGGCTAAAAGAAAAAAATTGTCTATCCACAGGAACAGAAATTTCTGTCTATCGTTCGAGAGAACGTCCATTCAGAAAATATTTTACTAAAATGAATAATCTAGTCTATTGCCATAATATTGAAGGGTTAGTGCAAGAATACGGTATAGAATACAGAGCAAGTGATTGGCGACTGTTTATAGATTCTTCAAAAAGAAGCTTAAAAGCTATCTTGTTACATAATGGAAATATTTATGCCCCTTTACCAGTCGCTCATTCTGTTGTATTAGATGAAGAATACCATAATTTTGAGTTGCTATTGCAAAAATTGAATTACGATCAAAACCAGTGGGAACTTTATGGGGACTTAAAGATATTTACAATATTACTGGGACAGAAATCTGGAAACACTTCTTATCCATGCTTTATTTGTGAGTGGAATAGTCGGGTTCGAGATGAGCATTATGTGAGGAAAGACTGGCCGTTGAGACAAGAATTAATTCCAGGTGAAAAAAACATCATAGGTCCAAGTTTGATATCAACCAATAAGGTCCTACTTCCACCTTTGCATATCAAACTAGGTATTGCAAAGCAACTTGTCAAGGCCATGAGCCGAAACGAAAGTCCTGCTTTCATGCATATTTTTAAAGTGCTACCTAATCTTTCTGAAGCTAAAATAAAAGAGGGCATACTTACTGGACCACAAATAAGAGACCGCCTAAAAAATGATGCATTTGAGAGGAAAATGAATGCCAAAGAAAAAGCAGCATAGCAAAGTTTTAGAGAGGTGACGACTAAATTTCTTGGAAATCATAAAGACCCTAATTACAAAAATATTGTTGGAAATTTAGTACAAAATTATAAAGAAATGGGGTGTTTAATGAGTCTGAAACTACATTTTCTCCATTCACACCTTGATTGGTTCCCTGAAAAATCTCGGAGATTTTAGCGAAGAACATGGAGAAAGGATGCACCAAGACTTGAGTGAATTTGAAAAAAGGTATCAAGGTGTTTGGGGGATAAACATGTTGGCAGATTTATTGCTGGAGCCTGAAGCGAGAATCAAATAAATCTCATAAAAGAAAAGCAAGTCGAAGATCATTTCACGAGAAACGAAAGCGTTCTCGTTTAGAGTAGTACTTCAAACATGCTTTGATAAATACTAAAAGAAGCAAACTCTTATGCTATGAGCCGAATCATTTTTAGTAGTTAACTTACGCATATAAGACAATATGAGAGTATAAGTAGATATAAGGATTACTGTACAAGTAAGTTATTGGGTTCAAAGGTATTGGGTATTACAGTTTCTTTGTCGACAAGGATTAAGTATTGAAGTATACAGATTAAGGGTTACTTGATAACAAGGTTGTTCGACATTAGAATTATTAATTTGAAATGTATTGGGAATTGAGTTATAAAACGAAATTTAAACATAACAGAGCGGACAATGTTTCATTTATACCTCAAGAAACACAGTCGGGCTGGACTTTAAATTTACTAGATATATGGAACGAACATCGAGAGTACAAAAATTAGGTCAAATTTTTTTTTAGATTTTAAAAGTCTATTTCACAGTCACAAAACTAGTCAGAATATTTGTATAGACTATTTTTGATATGAACAATATTTTAAGTTTTACTAATAAGTACTTTTAAACAGTATTAAAACATTTGCTTGCATCAGTCTACCTGCCATTATTTAGCTTATATTTCACATATTAATTCCCTTGTAATGACCGAGCAGCATAAAAGACATTTTTGATTGTGATATATTAACGTAAATGTAAAATGATATGTATAAGATATAATCAATAAAAATGTACCCTAAATTAACCTCTGTATGCTTCGTAAGTGTACGATAAAAACAAAATTAAATTTAACAACGCAAAATGACCATACATATTTTTCAAATAAACATAAACTGATGATGAAATGACCTATAATGACCTCTGAAAGGCGGCTTGAGTCAAACAAACTACGGGTTCGGACTCAGGGACCTCAAAAATATACGCATGAATTTTTTCAGATTTTTTCCACGATTTTTTCTCTATTTGACCTTCAAATGACCTCTGGAAAAAGGCGTAAGGTCAAACAAACTACGGATTCGGACTCAGGGACCTAAAAACATATGCATAAATTTTTTCAGATTTTTCCTATGGTTTTTTTTCGCTATTTGACCTTCAAATGACCTCTGGGAAAAGGCGTAAGGTCAAACAAACTACGGATTCGGACTCAGGGACCTCAAAAACATACGCATGAAATTTTTCAGATTTTTCCTACGGTTTTTTCTCTATTTGACCTTCAAATGACCTTGAATCTGATGTGATAAAGGTTAACCAACCCGCTCATCGTAATCAGCGACCCTAAAAACCCCATAAGGACCATACCGCTCCGAGTGTTTTTCTTTAGATCAAATGTTGACCTGTGTAATTTATCTGGTATATAAAAAAAAGCAAAAATTTCAGTCATCAGTTTTCAGTAAAGACAGGAAGAAAACTTTGTTGAAAACTCATTTCGGGTGTGTTTTGTGAAGTCATTGATCTTTTTATACCTCCGTAACAAAATTTTTTATTTTAAAAGCAATCAACGTACGGAACACTAATTGCGCAAGTCCGACTTGCACTTGGCCGGTTATTATTTATTTTATGCGACATTTTTTGGCCACCCAATCAAATTCAGTTAATGTTAATTTGCTTTTAAAATTTATGATCCTGTAGTGAAATTTCACTACAGAAAATAACAGTTGTGGTGCAGAAGTAAAAGGATAAATTTCTTTGGAAAATACAGTGTAGGGCGCGATGAACTTCTGCAAAGAAATATTCTTCCAATGGTACAATTTCACATCTACAGTTCATATCTTTTCAAAATTATTGAACTATTTTTATCTCTTTCCAGGTACAGGTATGTATTTACTGAATTTGGTTAGATACGGTAAACTATCTTAATTAGAGTTTTTAAAAATTGGAACATTCATTTTTCTTTTAACGATTCTTTTTAATTTCACTTATCATTCTCTTTATCGTTTTGTGCGAAATATACGGTTAACTATATTTTTTATTACATATTACGTATTCGATCGATAAAATATTTTAACGTTAAATATGATTATGACAAAAGAGGGAAAGGATTATTAGGATTAAGAGGGCATCTAATCTGGAATATTCCTGCTCGCAGCTCAGGTGTTTCCGGTTTCAGAGTGCGCGGTTCGGTATGGTTGAGCAGTAACTATTCGATCTCACTCGAGAGCTCTTTTGTCTCCAGTCACTTATCTTTACAGCTAGACGGTTTTTGAGAAGAAACGGCGGGCTGTGGAGGGATCATTAACATATATCATTCAGGTAGATTCTAATTTGGGTGAGCAATATTTTTTTTACTTTTACTATGTTTTTTTTAATAAGTCAAATTTTAACCTTAACGGCCTTTTTTTTTGAACTCAGCAAATCAGTTTTTATGAGATTTTGCTGCTCAACAAAACACATAAACGCCTATAGGGAATACTATTACCAATAGTAAAATTCTGCTTGTTATTTTATAGGAGAATTTATACATGACACAGTAATGTTTAAAGTTTCAAAAAAATACAGCATCTAGTGTAACATGCCAGAAAACTATACTTATGTAAAATATATAGGTTTTAGTGTGACAGTCATGTAGAAAAGTGACGCATTATGCTTCTTTGACAAGAGTCTCGGAAAGTTATTACTGTTACCATGATTCTGGACCTAAATTAATTTTTTAGTGAAAGTAAAAGAATAAATAAATCATTTGTTATAATAAGCTTTTTCGAATACCAGCTATCTAAAAATGATGTAAAATTGGATACCGTTATGTTGGGAATGTGGAATCTTTGGCACAATGACACTACTTAGTATATTTCATCACTACGATGATTGATCATCGCTCCTGATGAAGCTAGCATGGTTAGCGAAACGAGCGTCTAGTGCAAAGGTAAAGTGTTTGGTGTAGTGGTGATATATACAAAGTTAAAGTCACTTCCAGTTATTATTTATGAGTGATTTAACAGTATTTAATTTGATTGTGTTAATTTATATTCTTAACTAAATCATGCAAGGACAATAAAACGTGCGTGGTGAAACCGGGCTAATATCTGCCGTAGTTACTTTTAGCTAACTATCAAAAATAAATTTAAGAAAAAGTTGCAAGGTATTAAAATAAATTTTGACCCAATGTTTTGGATAATAACGTTAACTCTGGGCCAGGAAAATCTTTGTCGTTAAAAGTCAATTAAAAATTGGTTGCTGCAATGTAAATGAGAATTGCAAATGATTAAATAACTATTAATTGGGACTTGTGTCGAAGCCTGCTCATCGTCTATCACTAACAATATACGTTTTTCTTGTTGCTTACCTTGCTAAAGAGAAGTGTTTGTGAAACTGCATCAATACAATTGCATTCCTTCGCGTTCTAGGGTCTTCAGATCACTAAGAATAGTCTGGAATTTGTATGGGTATGTCTGTTAGTATCTTCGCAGGATTACTTTCGAACGATAACACATACTAACTTGAAATTTCGCGTACATGTGACACTTGACGTAAAAAGGTGTTAAACGATATAAATTATGGGAAATGGTGAGAAAGTGGTGATAATTTTTGTATAGTTTCAAGAAATTATGATAATTTGTCCTGGTTTTGAGTTCATATTACGAACATATTTAAATCATAATTATTCATGATCAAACATATAAGAGCTAAAGAGTTCTTAAAGTAGAAAAATCTGAAAATTAAATTATTTTAAATTATTCCTAATTTTAAGAGAAACTTGTCCTTTGTTGTACTTAATATCTCATTCAAAGCGTGCCGAGCATTTGAAAGATCGGGTGTTAATATTTTGACAAAGGTATTTTTCAGTGTCAGAAAGTTAAGTTTTCGGACGAATACTAGTGTTAGGTAATAGCAATGATAATAGGGAAAACCAATGACTTGACGATAATATCTTTATATTAGTTATTACATTTATTTAATTAATACCTAACATTATTTATTATGTCTATCTCTGTGTCTGCCGAAATTTTAGAATTATTATTTAGAATCAGATTACCTGTCAAATATGAATTTACCAGTTTTTAATTTTAATTAAATATTAATTTGTGGCTTCGATGTATATTATAATGGCAGATAATTTCTGTTAATACCTATATAACATGTTTATTGATGTTTTAAAAAAATTAATATGGCAAATATATTAAATTAAATTTTATTTATTGGTTTTGGTAACACTCTGTATTCTAACCTACATTGGAAATAGATAATATGTTTTGTTATGAATGGTAATTAATAATAAATTAACTTAAATTCATACGATAAATTAATGAATCGGTTGTCGTTTTGTCAATTCCATTTTTCAATTAATATAATGGTTGTGCTATTAATTGTAAGAAGTAAAATATAATAATAAAATAAAAGGAAATTATAAAAATAAGAAAAGATACTGGAATACAGTATTAAAATCGTAAAGACATTTTCCCCGAAAACCCTTGTAACTACCACTTTTTAATGTCGCTAGAAATAAATTTACACATTTTCGTCGGTCTGCAGTTTAAATGTGGTTTGTATATTGTTTGTTGCGTCACTATCTCCTAACTGAATCTAAATATCACTTCAAGTGTGAAAGAAAGCTATAGTTTTTGAACTATGTACCCCAAGAACAGGTTATCAAAGGGAGAGAAAGATAGATAAACGGAAGACAAAAAGAAAGAACAGGAAAAAGAGAAAAGGATCCAGAAAAAAAGTGCTAGGCATCGCTTTTATTAGGATCTTATTGATATCAACTACTAAAAATTCATATTTTAGCAAATACTTATTGTTCCTTCATATGTCAAACCAACTCGGACGCGTTTCGTTATACCACGACCTAGTTTTTAAAGGAATATCTGCCAGTTTTCGGGAGCTGTTTAAGACGACAACAAGAACACTACTTTAGGTTTTGTTATGTTCTTCGTCGAACGTAGCGGCTCATGAGTTGTGAAATGCATCCTGAGATGGTTTGATAGATGGAAGAATAATAAATAGATGCTGAAATATGAAATTTGTATAATTTTATTTTTGATATTGATTTTAATAGAGACAAAATTAGATGGAAATCCAAATACCTCTATTAGTTTCTTTCTCAAAAATTATTATTGCCTATTGCCTTCTAAATTTTGCAATAAGCTATATAAATCAACGTATTTCAAAGTTTATTTTAATGAGTAAATGATGAAACTAAAAATCTTATTTGTATGATAAAGGCCTAAATGAGTACAATTAACAATTCTTAAGAACTAGAAATCTACAGTGTTATAAAGCTTAATGATAAGAGGTAAAATAAAATTATTTAGGATTTTAGCAGTTATTGGAATATAATTAACCAAAGTACTTATCGGTAGGTAGGTGCCTAAGTACCTAAGTATGCAATAAAAATATTCTGTGTAAGTATAAAAATAAAGCAAAAACCTATAATATGCTTAGTTTAAATCAGAACAGCGATGGCTTCAACTTTCAGTTTTGCCCCGGTCATACTTCGCGGGGTCTGTAAATCTGCATTTTCCCTGCTAGAAAAAACAATGATATTTAACGTTCACGATATCCTGGTGCATAAACAACCAACAAGCCAAGTCCGTGAAATTGTGGAAACCTGTGCCAACATGACGGGAGTTGTATCAGAAACTATTTATAGATTTATAAAAAAAAAAAACGCGGTCCTAGCAACGAACCTCAGAATCACAAAGGAAAGGAGCCTTTAGAGGTCGATGTAGACTTTAAAAATGCAATAAGAAGAAAAGTATACAATTTTTTTATTAGGAAAGAAATACCTACACTACATAAAGTTTTGCAAGAAATCAGAGAAGACCAGGTCTTACCAGAATTAAAAAATGGAAATTATGGAATATCCTTCATAACCTGAATTTTCGTTGGGAAAAATACAATAAAAATCTGTTCTTATCGATAAAACAGAAATAATTTGTTGGAGAAGATAATATCTACGAGGAATCAGAAAATTTCGAGCCGAAGAAAGAAGTATTTTTATTTCGATGAGACTTGGTTAATGAGGGACATACAGTGAACACACAGATTACAATTTCCTTTAGGAAAAGGTCGCAGGCTAATTATAGCACATATTGGTAGTGAAAACGGATTTCTCGACGGTGGCTTGTTGGAATTCGAATCAAAGTCAACTAAAGATTATCATGAGGAGATGACGGGCGATGTTTTTGAGGAGTACTTCCAAGAAATGATTGAATGTATACAAGCAGAATCAGTTATAATATTAGACAATGCCCCATCCCATTCTCGATTATTAGAGCGACTCCCGACAAATTCATGGAAGAAAGCGGATATTCTTCAATGGATAAGAGACAAAAATCTCAAACATAAAGATAGTATGTTAAAAGCGGAACTTCTGAAAATTGCGAAATAAAATAAAGCACAGTTCAAGAGCAGTCAATGAGATCGTAAAGGAACGGAATATCACAGTGCTTAGATTACCTTCATATCATTGCAAATTAAATCCCATAGAGCTAATTTGGGCACAAATGAGAGATTTCATTCCAAGGAAAAACACCACATTCAAACTTCAAGACGTAAAGCAATTCTTACTCGCCAGAATAGAGATGATCAACGAGGATAATTGGAAAAATGCCATTCGACATACTATAGAAGAAGAAAATAAAATATGGAAACTTGACGAATACATCGAAGAAACTGTGGGAATAGAACCCTTAATTATCAATTTAAGCGAAGTCAGATTTTGAAGATGATGATTGTTTTTGATTGCAATTAAAGTACTTATATATCGTGAATTGTGAATTTATATATGTACATAGATCTAAAGATTAAAAAGTTTTTAGTAAAAAATCTTATATTTCTATGATTTTATTTACTAAACACTAAAAGCAGGTTATGCTCGGACGGCTATGCTACTGATGAATCCTCATGTACATTTTATGACTCTATTGTATAGCAGAGGTTTTCTGCATAAAATAGGGTGAACCCTTAAAAATAATTCAAAACAGGTAGCAAAATCCAGTTAAATGCATACGAAATATTTTTTTTTTCGGGCGCACCCCAACATGTATTTGCATCTACAATGAGAGAATTTTGTTATCAACTCCAAACAAATACACTATAATTCGATCAAACATATAGCAATTTCATAATTTATATTTATATAGGAATTACAGAGTAAACAATTGTACACGTTTGTTTTATAATAATTAATGAAGTAATTTCTATGCTTTGTTAATATAAATTTAGAACCAGTACCACTTATAAAGTTATGCACCATTTTATAGTCGTATTGCAGAAAAATTTTAATAATTTGACGTGTCTTTTAAAACATAAATCCATTTAAACCAAAAATTACTTTCATACATAATAATAATAAGAAGAATAGTTTTTATACAAGTTACATGAGTGAAGTAAAAACGTACGCTTCTGTAGAGTAAAGTTTAGAAAAACAACACATTTCATTCTTTTTAAATCATTGGACAGGCATTATTTTTCAAACAAAGTCTTGAATGAATTATAAAGTCAAAGTAACCTGCATTTATTGCTTTTAATCATATTTTTGCAAGAGAGGGTAACAACTTTGAGTCAAAAGATAAGATAAAAAATTAGTTTCGTTGTCAAGATAGAATTGCAGTTATTCATTCATTTACTTTTGATCTCTACTGCAACAGAAATTACAGTAATATATACTACTAGCCGTGCCCTCGGCTCCGCTCGTGTGGACTTGATTTACTATTATCGTCACTGTAACATGTAAATAAGATAAGTGGTTCTTGAATGCTAAGCGCACTAACGGACAGAAATACAGAAAGACAGAGAGGCATTGCGTTTCATATATATTTTTTGATAAATATTAACTCAAGAATTAAAGAAAAAAAAACACATAAATTGGATAAGTGGCTCTCGAAAGATAAGCACACTAACGGACAGACAGATAGACAGAGAGACGTTGCTCTTTATATATATTATATAGATTATTATTATTATGATACAACCTGGTCAGAGAACATATGTATGAATTAAAAAAAAAACACTTAAATCGGATAAGTGGTTCTAGAGTGATGAGCGCACTAACGGAGAGACAGACAGACAGAGAGACGTTGCATTATATATATATATATATATATATATATATATATATATATATATATATGGTATATATATATATATATATATGGTATATATATGTATATATATATATATATATATATACCATATATATATATATATATATATATATATATATATATATATATATATGGTATATATATATATATAACATATATATATATATATATATATATATATATATATATATATATATATTTTTTTTTTTTTTTTGTTATGGGTCTAACACACGTGCTACAGGGAAGTCCCTAAAGCGCTACAGGAGCGACACGTGTGCGGAGAAAGCGATTCACGTTGTTCTTGAATCGCTGTAGATTGTACTCGATGGGAAACACAGTCCTGGGCAAACTATTCCAAAGGTATGATGTTCTCCATATAAAAGACTGTTTTGAAAAGCGTTGTACGAGGAGTAACAAGCTGAACCTCATACGGATGTGAAGTATTAGCGTGACGTGTACTTCTAATATGCACCGCTCTGGGAGGAATTAAACGGGCTACATCCTTCGAACACTTTCCATGAAAGTACTTGTAGAATAGGCTCAAGTCGCCAACCGTTCTTCGATGTTCCAGCGAATCAAGGCCGTCGGTCAGTTCCGGGTGTCCAATCAGACGAATAGCTCTTCTCTGGATATAATCCAACAAATGCAGTGTATGTTTGGGAGCGGAACTCCAAACATGGGAGCAGTATTCCATAGTTGGTCGAATTTGAGCTTTGTAAAGAATTAACAGTTGTTGTGGAGTGTAAAGCTTTCTGGTTCGAAACAATATTCCCAACTTTTGAGAAGCTCTCCTTGCTATGCCTGCAACATGTTCATGCCAGGACATATTTACTCCCAAATTAACGCCTAACAGATTGAGTGACGATGTTAGAGGGATGGAGTGTCCCGACATAACTATGTCGGGTTCTGCAACGTTAACTTTTTTAGAAAAAACTGCCGCCTGGGTTTTTGTAGCGTTAAATTCCACTTGGTTACTGTCACCCCAAGATAGAATTTCTTCCAGGTCTTTGTTAAGTTGAATGACTTCCTGCTGTCTGCGGATATTCGTCTGAGTAGTCGATGTCCGAGCGTTCAAAGTGAATGAAGAGATAAGTGTACTGTCATCTGCAAAGCTGTAGATTGGATTCTCGGTCTTTTCCAGCAGATCGTTAATATAAATGAGGAAGAGAGTAGGAGACAGTATGGAACCTTGGGGCACACCGGCGTTGATAGTGAAGGTGTTAGAAAAAAATCCGTAGACTGCCACTCGTAAAGAACGCTCTCTGAGGAAACATGAGAGCCACAAACAGAACTTTTCAGACATACCATAAGAACGTAGCTTGGCCAACAGCCCATCGTGCCAAACACGGTCAAATGCCTTGGATATGTCAAGAGCAACCGCTCGAGATTCTCCAAAGTGTTCAATTGCGTTGTTCCAAACATGTGTTACATAAGTCAGAAGATCTCCTGTTGATCTATTTTTACGAAAGCCATATTGGTGATCACTAATAATGTTGAATCCTTCAAGATATTTTAGAAGATGCTGATTGATAGCCTTTTCCATGACTTTCGATATTATTGAGAGTAGTGCGATTGGTCGGTAGTTATTTGGCAAGGTCTTCTTGCCTTTTTTAGGTATCGGCTGAACTGTGGCACATTTCCAGCAGGAAGGAAATATTCCCTTTCTGTAGGATAGGTTGAAAAGTCTACAGAAAACTGGTGTTAGTTCCCTCGCACAGTTCTTGAGAACTATGGCAGGTATTCCGTCAGCGCCTGAAGCCTTTTTGGTGTCTAGCTTCATCAAAATACGTTTTATGATACGCTGTCTGAAGACAATATCGGGCATCCTTGACTGCACTATGGGAATAGTAGGTGGTGTTTTTCCTTGGAAATCGACAGTAGAATGTGAAGCAAAGAGTTCAGCCAACAAGTTCGCTTTCTCAACAGGTATCGTTGCAATAGAATTATCTGGCCGTGTGAGTGGTGGTATGGTGGATTTGGTGAAATTTTGACTAACTGCCTTAGCGACTGACCAAAAGGACCTGGAATTGCCGGGACAAGCGAGAAGTTTGTTTCTAATCCGTTGATTGTGTACCTCCTTGGTTTCGTCGATAATTTCTTTGCATCTGTTCCTGGCACGAACAAAGATGTTACGATTTATGGTGTTAGAAAGTTCACGGCACTGTCGGTATGCAAGATGTTTAGAAGCAACAGCTTCTTTGCATTTTAGGTCAAACCAAGGCTTGCCGTTGGAAGGGGCATTTCTTCGAAAAAGGGATGTAAGCCTCCATACCGGCCAAAATAACATCGGAAACCTCCCTGGTGCAGTCAGATGGGTCGTCGGATCGAAAACAAACGTCCAACCAAGGGAAAGTTCGAAAATATTCCATGAGATCTTCCCATTTAGCAGATTTGTAGTGCCAAATCTTGCGCGGTTTGGGCGCCTCTCTGTCACTGATTGGTAGAATATATATATATATATATATATATATATATATATATATATATATATATATATATATATATACTCGTATATATATATATATATATATATATATATATATATATATATATATATATATATATATACTCGTATATATATATATATATATATACTCGTATATATATATATATATATATATATATATATATATATATATATATATATATATATATATATATATATATATATATATATATATATATATATATATATATTTATATATATTTATATATATATATATATATATATATATATATATATATATATATATAAATATAAAATTTGTTGGGGAACTCGGCAAAGGGCGTGGTAAAAGTTCACACAGTTATCTTTCAGACCTCCCTTCCTATTTCAATATGTAGACGATCTGGTTCTGTCCATACCAGCTGATGGCAAAGAAGAAGTTCTCTAAATTTTCAATTCTTTCGATCCACATTTACAATTTACCATGGAAGAAGAAACCAACAATGCTGTTCCATTTTTGGACATAAAAGTCATCAGAGACTCCAACAACATCATCAAACTTGATTGGTATAGAAAACCTACTTCTTCTGGCAGATACATCCACGCTAATTCTGGCCATGATTGGAAGGTGAAGGTCAACGTCATTAAGGGCCTGTATAGAGGAGTGACGACAATAGTCCACCCAGATTACCTACTAAAATCACAGGAAACTCTCACAAGCCTGTTCACAGGAAATGGTTACAACCGAAAACTCCTGCTAAAAACCAGGGATGAAGTCAACAAGCTCACTCATACTCAACATATTCCCCCAGAGCCCCCCCCTCCCTCACCCAGACCTAACCCTTCTCCTCCTCTCACCCCCCAGTTGAAACAAATTGGTCGTTGCTTTCTCTGCCTTCCATTCCTGGTCTGAGAAATAAACTAATCCATATCTTACGTACTGTTCCCAACATTAAAATTGCCAAATATTATTTTTTCAAAAATAGACGTGTTTTCAGTAAATTGAAGGCTCCTCTGCCGGTTCTCTCTATGTCAGACGTAGTGTATTCAATTCCCTGCCTTAATTGCCCGTCAATGTATATCGGTCAGACTTTTCAATCTCTCAATCGTCGTATTACACTTCACAAAAGTGACACTAGATGCCATCCGCAAAGATGTGCTTTGGCAATCCATTCTGTAGATAGCGATCATTCTTTCAACTTCAGTGAACCAAAAATACTTCATTTTTCAAAAAATCTGTTCAAGAGAGAATTCCTAGAAATGTGTTACGTCAATAAAAATTCCCACAACATCAATAGAAGAACCGATCTGTATGGTTTGAGTAACATATACAGTTTTCTCCTTTCTTGTGATGTTTCTATGCCATGTGACAATTCTTTATCGTCATTCGAATCATGATATTTTACCTTCAAAAATGGATGTCCGTTCCTGAACAGACCAACTCCCAATATTCTAATTCTCTCTCCTTTCCTTTATCTTGTTTTTGTTGGTCCTGCGGTCTTAGGAATTGTTCCCCTTACTTACCTAGATTGATTCTTCTAACTTTGATGGTTATTCTAGTGATTTGTTGCCTTCCCTCCCTCTTAATATTTTCATGCTTAAATACACCCTTTGGTAAATAAACCTTCTTTTTCTCAAATTAATTAAATTTTCCCAATAAATAAATCAACAAATTATATATAAGTTAATAAAATAAATTGATTCAGAAATTAATATATCATTCCATCCTTCCTTCTGTATATCTCTTTTGCTAGATCTCTTGTCCCCCTTTCTACCCAAAATCTATGGTTGTCTTCGAACCGAATTTTCTTATCGATTTTTAGGTCGTTCAATTGGTAATTTATTCTTCTCTCTGACCATTTATATATTTTTCATTAGACCAGTTCTCTTTCCGGGTGTTTACATTTTCGGTTTTTAGGTTTTCAAAATAGTTCCTTTCCCTGTCAAGTAACTGTCTTTTGTCAGTGGTATGCCAATCATTTTGGGCATGGCGCCGGCAACAGGTGGTTTGTTTGGGTGAATTAATTAATAATTAAAAATGTTTTCAGCATCCAGGCTTTTAAAACACATCCCTGTTATAAATTTGATCTTTTTAATTTTGTGCATTAGTGTATAGTGTTTATTTTAATGGATTGTTAGTCGTTTCTGTGTTACAAGCTAATAATGGCCATTCATGTTAACTCTACTTTTCACTATTCAGTTGAGTCTTTTTCTTTTATTTTATATACATCTTATATTTCATTGTACTTCTACATTAGTTTATTAAAAATAATAATAATAGTAACAGTTCGAATAATTTAATTTTTCTGCCCAAGCTTTCTCAGTTAGTAGACTGATTCTCCTTTTCAGTTCTTGCCCTGAAGAAGGTGCCAACCTAGGACCGAAATATTGGCTGAATGAACATTGTGTGAACTTTTATCACGCCCTTTGCCGAGTTCCCCAACAAATTTTATATTTACGAATTTTGTTAGATACGGCAACTTTTGCTTTCTTTTTTATTTATATATATATATATATATATATATATATATATATATATATATATATATATATATGTATATATATATATATGTATATATATATATATATATATATATATATATATATATATATATATGTATATATATATATATACATATATATATATATATATATATATATATATATATATATATATATATAT
This sequence comes from Pachyrhynchus sulphureomaculatus, assembly GCA_019049505.1. Classification (NCBI taxonomy): domain Eukaryota; kingdom Metazoa; phylum Arthropoda; class Insecta; order Coleoptera; family Curculionidae; genus Pachyrhynchus; species Pachyrhynchus sulphureomaculatus. Next base: position 125,197,861 of record CM032454.1, read on the forward strand.
ATATATATATATATATATATATATATATATATTGTAACATTCATTTTTTCCTAGATTTTAAGACCATGTAATGTTACTGATTTTTTCCATTTCAAATTGTACTTATTTTCATTTTTGTATCGAACGGTATATTAAACAGAGATTCCAAGACGTTCGGTATATATTGTGTTGTGCGGGTTCCTGACCGAACCTCTCGCTACGCCGCGATTGGTGAAATGTTTGATCCGCAGTTTTGATTGGAGCGTCGTGATATTACAGGCAAAAGTCGCACGATTATTTAAGGCTCCGCAGAGCTTGAATCGAGGTTGTTTTCCATCTAGCCGCAACCAGGCAGTACCATCAAGCCGCTGCCGGGCTGGTTTTCCATCTAGCCGCAGCCAGGCAGTACCGTCTAGCCGAGAGGCTATTTTCCATCTAGCCGAAGTAGGCTAATTTTCATCAGAGCCGCTAAGTAAAAAGCACCAGTGTCTTAACTAAAAGCCGTAGTGGGCTTTCTAAGTGTTTGTTAAGAAAAAGTGTGAAATCGGGCGTAGTCGATCACAGCAGGAATAAAAAACAGTAAGTCAACAAAACTTCCTTCAATAGACTTATCCCGGAGTAGTGCCTTAACTACAATTTAAAACAGACTAAAAAGTGAAGTGTAAAGCACGATTTCTCGTCTTCGGGGGTTATAATAGTCTAAAATTTTAATGTAACAACTACTAGTTAGGCTAGAATTTGTTAGGTAAAACTGTAAAGGTTAGAACTTTTCATTTTAAAAACATGAATAAATTTTCTTTTTGTTCATTAAAGCTAGTGTCTCACTGAATACCTATTTTTCTTTTCGGGATAAGTTGTACTAGACTAATTCTTTTTAGTAATATCCATAAAACACTTCAGTTTTTTCTCATTTTTTTAGCTGAAGTTAAATCCTTTCTATTTTAAAATGAGTGGTGCCCAAAAGACTTGTACAACTGAAGCTTTTTAAAAAATAGAAAATAATTCCAACAAGACGTAAGACAAATATCTCTTACCCATATCTCTCTACCAAAGAAAACTGAGCTAGTGTGTGTTTAATTTCTTTAGTTCTTTTAAAATCAGGTTTCACTCAATTTATTATCAGAAATTAAAGCGGGGGGCTGCAAGAAAATTGCGCTCAAGCGTGGGACAAACAACTTCTCACAGGGTACAAAAAAAAGATGCCTCAAACTGAGAACACTTTTTCACAGCTTATAAAATGACGCAGTGTACGTGGGGCGCAATTAAACACCTTTTTCATAGGGTACAAAATTACGCCCAAGCTTGGGGCAACATTTTTTCATAAGTTACAAAATAGCGCTGTCAACGCGGGGCTTTTGGAATTTTATTTTTTTAAAAAGGGGTTCAGTGTACTAGCTTTCGAACAAAGTAAAAGCTCTAACTTTGCAGATATTTTTATTTCATAATACTTATTAAACGAAACTACACTATAGCAGTAAGACAAAAGCAGGAAATTTGTAGAATTTTTTTATTTCAATTTATCTGATATAGATATTTGAATTTTGTTGTTGACTCTAAGATAAGAGATTCCTACTTTTTTCTTAAAAGCTACCTTTATAGTTCAGATTAGCAGATGTGCTGGTTTACTTTAATTTTTACAGTGTTAAATTTATTTTGCGGTGAACCGAGAACAAAAAACAGTACGTTTTTTTTCACCGATGTTTTGCATGAATATTAAAAATACTTTGCTGATATACGAAACGGTATTTGGAGATTTTTTTTGTTGAGAAATTCTTAACATATTTGGTAAAAGAATTTTAATAGAAGATAATACTTAGAAATTTTTTTTGAAATTGTTGAAGTTTTTTTAAATGATTGGTAAAGAAGTTTACATATTTTAGTTGTTTTTACATGATTTTATTTAGACTATTGGGAGCACAGGAGAAATATTTTTACGATTTTTTAAACAATTCTTTTAAATTTTATACATTTATCATGGAAGCCTTCGATTTTAAAGTCAATCACCTACTGGAATATGAGTTAGACTATGAACTGAAAATCCGTCGTACTTTCTCAGAACGTCCGGTCGCGGATAAAAGAAAGATTCTAACGAGGATCTTAAGTAAAGAAATATTCCAATAGATCAGGTAGGACTAAATAGTTACAAAAAGTTTCTGATTTTTTTAAGTCTAATAAAAATTCTCCTTCTCAAGTTAAAACTCCTGCTTCTCCAAATGGTCACATGTCTCCTCTATTCGTGCATAAATATTTAGATAATAGACCGCATATATAGATAGATCTATTAGGTGCCCATTTCTCGGTTTTACTTGACTCTGGTGCAAATGCCTCCGTTGTAGGTCAGAATGGTATTAAAATTTTAAGTCATTTAAGTATAAAAATATGCCACGTCAAAAATAGAAGTGTTACCACTGCAGATGGCAGCCGTCTAAAAGTTTTAGGTACGGTTGAGTTGCCGCTAGCCTGCAATGGTCATTATTTAGTAATTTCTGCTTTAGTAGTACCTTCTCTATCACATACTTTGGTTTTAGGATGTGATTTTGCACAAAAATTCGGAATTCTAGTAAATTTTAAAGATAATTCGTGGTATCCACAGTCCCTAGAAGTCAATTCTAATACAAGTTTCAAAGATTGTTATTCAGAAAGTTCTTTAGAAAACCTTTTTTTCTCGCGTCTATGTACCCTAGATGATCTCTCGCGGACGGAACGCTTAAACGCAGAAAAAGTAATAAGCTCTTTCAATGAAATAAGTAGTAAAGATAGGTTAGGCCGAACGAATAAAATCACCATGTCTATAGATACGGCTGATGCCAATCCTGTAAAGACAAGGCCCATCGCCATGTCTCCGAACATGTCAAAAGTATTGAATAAGGAGTTAGACGAAATGTTGAAACTCGGAGTGAAATCGTCTATGCTTTGACGGAAGAAAGCTCAACGAGGTCAGCAAATTTGATAACTACCCATTACCGAACATCGACAGAATTTTGACATCACTCAGGAATGCTAAGTATGTATCTTCGATAGATCTTAGAAAGGCTTTCTGGCAAATTCCTTTAGACAAATCCTCTAAGGAAAAGACCGCTTTTGCAGTAGTAGGCCGAGGTCTATTTCAGTTCGTCACTATGCCGTTTGGTCTAAAGAACGCTGCTCAAACTCAGCAACGGTTAGTAGACGCTATATTTGGTCCGAAATATGAGCCACATATTTTTACCTATCTCGATGATATTTTAGTAACATCGGAAGACTTCGAATCGCATATTCGCTTACTTAAAGAAGTAAAAAATAAATTGAAAGAGGCCGGACTGACGATAAATTTGAGCAAATGTGATTTTTTCAAAACTTCTCTAAAGTTTTTAGGCTATATTGTAGGCTCAAATTCCTTGCGTACCGATCCGGATAAAGTAGCAAGCATGGTTAATTATGCGAGACCTACTAATACTACAGAAGTTAAGCGCTTCGTAGGAATGTGTTCATGGTACAGACGTTTTATCGAGAATTTTTCTACCTTGTTGTCGCCTATTAATGATCTTTTGAAAGGACGAAAAAAAGGACAATCGATAGATTGGACTAAGGCAGCCGAAGAATCTTTTATAAAGATTAAAGAGCTATTGGTTTCAGCTCCCATTTTATCCCAACCAGACTTTTCCCAACAGTTTTATATTTCTAGTGATGCTTCTAATACCGGTTTAGGGGGCGTCCTAACACAGAAAATCAATGGTGAGGAAAGAGTGATAGCGTATGCCAGTAGAACTTTATCAAAGGCTGAACGTAACTATTCGGTTGTTGAAAAAGAATGTTTAGCAGTACTCTTTAACATCGAAAAGTTTCGACCTTACATAGAAGGTGTTCCTTTCACGGTCATAACAGATCATTATAGTCTATTGTGGCTTAATTCTATTAAAAACCCTAGTGGCAAACTAGCGCGTTGGGCGATTAGGCTGAGACAACATACGTTTAATTTAATTCATAGAAAAGGAGTCCACAATGTTATTCCTGACGCTTTGTCAAGAATCCCAGATCATACAGTGGACGAAAACAGTCTTAATGCACAGATTGGCGTAAGAATTGATACAGTTGATATAGATCGTATAGATGGCCAAAAATGCGTTTTGATATCTTAAAGTTTGTGAGGACTTGTGAAGTATGTGGAGCGCAGAAATCTCCAAATGCACTACCTATGGGACTGATGGGAAAAGAGAAAACGGTTAATTACCCTTTCCAAGTCATAGCAGCTGATCTAGTAGGCCCATTTCCACGTTCAAAAAAGGGAAATAAATGACTTTTCGTAATTTTCTTGCTGGTTAACAAAGTATACCGTGTTATTTCCTTTGAAAAGCTCTAAAGCCGAATGCTTTTTGAAAATTTTAGAAAACGATATTTTTCTAATCCACGGTGTTCCATCGCTCTTAATATGCGATAACGGTACTCAGTTTACCTCTAAGAGTTTTAAGAGCTTAAGTGAAACTTATGGTTTTAACATCCGTTTTAATCCCGTGTACACCGCAAGACACGAAGTAACAGGGTTTACACCGTCTTTCTTGGTTTACGGCAGGCATATACCTCTATCTGGATCATATTATAAAAACTTAGATTTGGATGTCAATGTTGACAGCGAAATAATTCCGGGTAACAGGGGTGCGTACGCCGAAAATTTAAAGGTTTTAAAAGATATTTTCACCGACGTGCGTAGTAGGATACATAAGGCTTATGAACGGAACAGTAAGTCTTACAACCTTAGGAAAAGGGATTTTGCCTTTAATATAGGTGATCACGTTTGGCGAAAAAATAAAATTCTTTCCAGTGCAGCAGATAAATTCACATCCAAGTTGGTACCTAAGTATGTGCTTTGCGTGATTAGAGAAAAGATTTCAGATTTAGTTTATGGTATAGTTAATTTAGATGGGACTAAAGTAGGACGATGGCATATTAAAGACTTAAAACCATTCAACGGACCTAACCCTAGTGAAAGTTTGTCAGAAGAAGAATAATTTATATTTACATTATCTTAATTGCTTTACTTTACTTTTTTTTTTTGATGTTGCTCTGTGGAGGTGACGACCTCGTTTTTTTTGACTGTTATAAAAGTTGAGCAGAGTATAGCTTACTTTTATTATTTTTGCTAAGGTTTTGGGTACTGATCATATCCAAACTTAGGCTGATGGTAGTTGATGTTTAGCATCGACTCAGCTGTTGCGAGCTTGCGGAAGAGTCACACTCAGGATATATCATAAGACTGGTATGTCGGTGGTCGCGGGATTTGATTTGCTTATGACCCCAAATAATATCCAGTTCTTGACACTTGGAAGCGAAATTTTGATTAGAGGCAATCCAAGGTGATCTTGAGTTAGGACAAGCGCAAGATGTAGCTCGTGTAGGGTGATGTAGAGTCAAAATTTTTATGAGCAATTTCAAAGTTTGTTACCCGAGTGGGTGTATTTTTATTACCTTAATGGTATATGTTGGGTGCAATTAAGAGTAAATTGATTTTGGTTTATCCTGTAAGTCTAAGACTTGGATTATTTTGATTTAGATCTTCTGAATTGACAAACTGAGGGTATTTTCTATTTTTTTTCAGAGCCGTTTAAAAAAACGTTACCTTTGAGTCACTAATTTTTTAAAAATTTTTTTGCATGGACTCATAGGCGTATGTTGAGTTTTTTTCGGTTTACTATCAGATTGATAGGAAATTGAAGTTCTGCAGGAGAACTAAAGGCTGATCATTTACAAGAGATGAGAGCAGAGTAAGACAGTCGTTTCACAAAGAAATGATCAAAATCTGATACCGAGATGAGAACCTTGTCAAGAGAGGCTAAGCGCAGTGAAGGAAGATTCCTAACCGGATTTTTAGATTTCCAAGAGGTAATCTAGAAGTTTGGGCTGACAGAAAACGGTTATGCCTGATACCTGTAGCAGTTTCTTCTAGAGGCTATTGTTTAGGGAGACGATTAACACCATGATCGAATATTTTAGCTGTCAACGATGTTTTCTTCTTGTTTCTGATTAAGCTGGAAAAGCTCTTGTCGTCTTCAAAAGTTTTGTTGCGTTGCCACCGAAAATTTGAGAAATTTTTGCTTCATGTAGCTTTTTAAGCTCATTTTTCCGTTTTTTAAAAATTTCGTTAGAAGCTTGGTTAAGTCAACCTTGTAAACCTTTAGGTTGTATCCCATGAGTTTTATCTGTTTTTACAGGCTGTGATGCACCGGGTGCTAACAGATGCCGTTTACGACGTTTGGCAGGGAGTTAGTCTTCCTGAGGAACAGACTGATTGGAAGGGTAGTCTATGGGGGGTGAACGTTTGACCTTTGGGACCTTTAGGGGTTTTGTTACCCAATGGTTATTTCTATTTGAACCAAAGGAGAGCCTAGCTACTGTAATCGACCTCAGCTCCAATTAGCCTATTAGTGGTGACAGGCTGTTGGCAGTAGTGTGTTTCGGAACACCCTATTGATTAATTTTTTTGACTTATGGTGGTGTGGTAGACACCGTTTTAGTTTAGTGGATGCTATAATCTACTCCCTTTTGTTGGTGGACTCCAGGGTCACCAATTCTGTATTTTATTGTCTCCACCATTCAGTATATCGTGGTGAGGTGTTTGTCTCCTGTTATGTGGGATGGATTGAATGTTTTTCGTTGTTGTTCCAGGGCGAGACCAGTACACGAGGGTTCTTCATGCAACTTGAAGAGGCGCAATGCTGGTTAAGTTTTATATCTCTGTGTAGCCCACCCTGAAGAATGACGGAGGGCGTTTTTTTTTTCCGGCTCATGTTTCTAGGCAGATTTGTCACTTTGGTGCGATGTGCCGAAGATTTGATTAGCTTTTGCTAAGAGCTTTCACCAAGCTCAGTATGGAGTTGTCATAACCAAAGGTTTGGGATTTGAACTCCTGTATATATGTCTGTATATATTTCTGTATATATTTCTGTATATATTTCAGTGTATGTTGGTTGCCTGAGGGCATGTGCTCAAAATGCGAGATTTTGAGTCGTTTTGCTTATGGACTCCTATATATAGGATTATGAGTCTAGGGAGGTCCTATTTCGAGACTTGCTGTCTCATATAGTTATATTGGGAATGTTTCCTTGAATGTTAGTTGTGCGCAGACTAATCATTCCGTTCTTAGTGAACGTTGCTTTTTGAAGCAGGATCATTCAGTTTGGTGAATTTTAGCTTTTATAGCTATTCACTGTGTTTAGAGTGAATTTTAGCTTTTATAGCTATTCACTGTGCCTATAGTGGTATTGTTAGCTTTTATAGCTGCTCACTATGTTAATGGCGAGATTGTTCTTTTAGAACGCAGGCTTTGTGTAGTCGAGGACTATTTACCGAGTGTTTTCTTGGCGAGGAGCCGAGGTTTTTTTCTGGCGATATACCAGAGTGTTTTCTTGGCGAGGAGCCGAGTTTTTTTCTGGCGATATACCAGAGCGTTTTGTTGGCGATAAGCTGACGTGTTTTCTGGCGATTAACCAGAGCGTTTTCCCTAGCGATTTTAGCATGTCTAGATGTCTTAGGACGTCGACATTGCGATGTAGAGTGCGATTATTTTCCGAATGCGACTAGTAGTGATACTAGATTTGGAATGTTCTCTTAGCGATGAGCTAGAGCATTGATAGCGATTTTTCCCGAGCGTTTGCCTGGATATTTATCCAGATATTTTTTTTTGGCCTTGTGCTAAATGGTCTGACAAGACTTTTTCTTTTTAGTGTAAGTGTTTGCACTAGAATCAGTTTTTTTATTTTTCTTTATTTAAGAATTTTTCTAAATTTCTTTTGCTGAAATAGAAAATTTTCTGACAATCCTTAAACTATTTTAAGGGGGATGTTCATATCGTTTTTTTTTTGTTTCAGTTCACTTTTTGATTTAGACAAGAGTCTAGACAAAGTTATATTTTTTTTGGTAACAATTACAGAGCTGATTCTTTTATATAAGAAGACCGCGATTGTTACTTTGAACAGGTATTTCTTATGTTCATGCAAGGATTTTTATTTACTTTTTGATGTACTTAACCTTAGTGTTTAATTAAGTTAAGTCTAGTTATAAGATTTTTGTGTACATGCAAAGATTTTCATTTGGTTTTCATTGTACTTAATATTAGTGCTTAATTGAATTAAGTCTAGTAGTAAGGTCCGAGTTTGTAATTTTGTTTTAAGTTCTGACCTTAGTATTAAGTGATAGTGTACCACTTTGTACCTTTTCATAAGTAGCCTAAGTTTAATAGACTAGTGTAGTCTATTTCTTTTTGGAAGGGGGTAAATGTAACATTCATTTTTTCCTAGATTTTAAGACCATGTAATGTTACTGATTTTTCCATTTCAAATTGTACTTATTTTCATTTTTGTATCGAACGGTATATTAAACAGAGATTCCAAGACGTTCGGTATATATTGTGTTGTGCGGGTTCCTGACCGAACCTCTCGCTACGCCGCGATTGGTGAAATGTTTGATCCGCAGTTTTGATTGGAGCGTCGTGATATTACAGGCAAAAGTCGCACGATTATTTAAGGCTCCGCAGAGCTTGAATCGAGGTTGTTTTCCATCTAGCCGCAACCAGGCAGTACCATCACGCCGCTGCCGGGCTGGTTTTCCATCTAGCCGCAGCCAGGCAGTACCGTCTAGCCGAGAGGCTATTTTCCATCTAGCCGAAGTAGGCTAATTTTCATCAGAGCCGCTAAGTAAAAAGCACCAGTGTCTTAACTAAAAGCCGTAGTGGGCTTTCTAAGTGTTTGTTAAGAAAAAGTGTGAAATCGGGAGTAGTCGATCACAGCAGGAATAAAAAACAGTAAGTCAACAAAACTTCCTTCAATAGACTTATCCCGGAGTAGTGCCTTAACTACAATTTAAAACAGACTAAAAAGTGAAGTGTAAAGCACGATTTCTCGTCTTCGGGGGTTATAATAGTCTAAAATTTTAATGTAACAACTACTAGTTAGGCTAGAATTTGTTAGGTAAAACTGTAAAGGTTAGAACTTTTCATTTTAAAAACATGAATAAATTTTCTTTTTGTTGATTAAAGCTAGTGTCTCACTGAATACCTATTTTTCTTTTCGGGATAAGTTGTACTAGACTAATTCTTTTTAGTAATATCCATAAAACACTTCAGTTTTTTCTCATTTTTTTAGCTGAAGTTAAATCCTTTCTATTTTAAAATGAGTGGTGCCCAAAAGACTTGTACAACTGAAGCTTTTTAAAAAATAGAAAATAATTCCAACAAGACGTAAGACAAATATCTCTTACCCATATCTCTCTACCAAAGAAAACTGAGCTAGTGTGTGTTTAATTTCTTTAGTTCTTTTAAAATCAGGTTTCACTCAATTTATTATCAGAAATTAAAGCGGGGCTGCAAGAAAATTGCGCTCAAGCGTGGGACAAACAACTTCTCACAGGGTACAAAAAAAGATGCCTCAAACTGAGAACACTTTTTTCACAGCTTATAAAATGACGCAGTGTACGTGGGGCGCAATTAAACACCTTTTCATAAGCTACAATATATACGAGGCTGGTTTGAAAAGTCCGTGCAAAAATAAAAACTACTTATGTGTTTGGGGTAAACCTTTTTTATTTTTCGACATAGTCTCCTTTTAGGCTTATACACTTCATCCAACGATGTTCTAGTTTGTTGATCCCTTCCGAATAATAGGATTTGTCCAAGTCTGCAAAATATCCATTAGTGTCTGCAATCACCTCCTCGTTTGAATAAAATCTTTGTCCCGCCAGCCATTTCTTCAAATTGGGGAACAAATAGTAGTCCGAGGGGGGATGTGAAACGAGTTGGAATCCTATTTGCATTAATTTTGCGACCACAACTGCTGAGGTGTGTGCTGGTGCATTGTCGTGATGGAAAAGGACTTTCTTGTGGGCCAATCGCGGGCGTTTTTCTTGCAGCTCGGTTTTCAAACGGTCCAATAACGATGAATAATATTCACCTGTAATAGTTTTACAAAACCCTTTTCCAGATAGTCGATGAGGATTATCCCTTGCGAATCCCAAAAGACAGTCGCCATAACCTTTCCGGCCGAAGGAACGGTCTTCGCCTTTTTTTGGTGCAGATTCCCCCTTGGTAACCCATTGTTTAGATTGTTGTTTGGTCTCAGGAGTATAGTAATGTATCCATGTTTCATCCACAGTGACGAAACGACGCTTAAAGTCCTCCGGATTCTTCTGGAACAGCTGCAAACCATCCTTGCAACACTTCACACGATTCCGTTTTTGGTCAAAGCGTGAGCAATCGCGGCACCCATATTGCGGATAGCTTTCTCATGTCCAAATGTTTATGCAAAATATTATGTACCCGTTCAGTCGAGATGCCCACAGCACTAGCAATCTCACGCACCTTAACTCTTCTGTCATCCATCACCATATCATGGATTTGATCAATGATTTCTGGAGTCGTAACCTCCACAGGCCGTCCAGAACGTTCAGCGTCACTTGTGCCCATATGGCCAGTCCGAAAATTTTGAAACCACTTATAAACTGTTCTAATCGAAGGTGCAGAGTCACCATAATGTTTATCAAGCTTCTCTTTAGTCTCCTGAGGCGTCTTGCCTTTCATAAAGTAATGTTTAATCACCACACGAAATTCTTTTTCGTCCATTTCTTGAAAATCACTCGACTTCCTTGATTCACACGAATGCCAAACACAAATAAATAGACCAATATGGCTGAAACTTGGTGTGCGTTCATTCAAGAGATGCTACTAACTAAACATGACCTCGATACGCGCCGGTGGTGCCATCTCTCGGACTTTGCACGGACTTTTCAAACCAGCCTCGTATATATTGTATTCCTTGTTAGATGATATTCTTCCATATTTTTCCGACTTGACTCACTATTGTATGAATAAAAAAAAAAACAGGTAAATCGAATAAGTGGTTTTCGAGTGATAAGCGCACTAACGAACAGACAGACAGAGAGAGAGGCGTTGCATTTTATATATATTATATTCTTTGCTACATATTATAGATATTGAAACCGAGGAGCATTGGTAAAAATAAATCTTGTTCGTGCAGTAGACTGGAACCAAGTGAAAGCAGTGTACATCGGTATAACTGAATAAAACAGGTATAGAAAAAAAAATCTTTTGGGTGAGATACTTGTTTTCTTAGGTATTTTTTAAGCTGAATCCAAAAAATCATAAAAAAAGAAATTGAAAAAAATATATATAAATAATGTAAAACTGTATAATCATTAAAATTATGGAATAAAACCATTATCTTTAAATGTTCTGAATCTATATTTATCATAAAAACTTAAAAATATTACGTTATAGTGTGCTCATGTTTAGCAAAAACACGCATACACGACTTTTAACTAAGCTACGTACCAAAATGCTGTTTAAAATAAATATGTGCAACCACTAAATTAAGAAATTTTGATGCATTCACTGGACCTTCTGATTATATTGACAAAAAATTCAGTTATTGATCACGTGTTGGAGAGCATGAAAATGCATTTACGCGAATTGAAAATTCAGTTACTGGAATATTTTCCAGGTGACAACGATGATTTCTTGAAAAGATGGATTCTCGATCCGTTTGATGAAACTGATGTTTCAGCTGCCAAATGACTTGTTGAGATTCACAACCAACGTTACAACTAGAATTTTTATCTCAAGATTTAGAAAGTTTTGGCTTGCACGACGATGTGAATACGGAAGCCTAGAAACGAAAACTTTGAAAACATTGACCCCCCTTGCTACTTCTTACTTATGCGAAACAGGTTTCTCGTCTATGGTGGCTTTAAAAATTAAATACAGAAATCGTCCATTATCACATGAAAATAATTTACTTATGTGTGTTTGCAATGACGATCCACGCATAGATAAACTTTTAAGTGAAAAACAAAGTCAACCGTCGCGTTAATAATTAGTGAATTTTAGCTATTAGTTTGTTTTGTTAGGTTGCTGTTACTTGGTGGTAATATTTAATTTAAATTACTTTATACTTTATTTAATAAAAGGATGTTTCGCATACGGGTCTAATTTTTTGAACAGATTGCGACCTCCTTTATACCTAAACGCGAACCTCCTAGGGATCGCGACCCCCAAGTTGAAACGATGTTTTAACTTAATTACATGGAGGTATAGCTCAAAGTCGCAGAGTTCCAAATCAGGCGAATAAGGGGGTGGAGGACGACAGTCATGGAATTCTCTGCCAAAAACTAATGCGTATAGAACGAACTTTGCGGCGCCACTGCATTATTGTGACGAAACACTTATCAAAGCTTTAGCCGTTTCATAAAACTCCCAGAACTGTCCGATAAGCGTCTTCATAAATGGTTTGTTGAACGTTGACGATGATTCCAGGTGTAATTGTAGTCGATAATCTAGAACATTCGTCGTCTTCCATCGAAATTCGACGTGCCTTAAATCGAAAATTAACGTACAGCTCAGGGTCTCGTCACCAAATACTTTTCGAATTATTTTATACGTTTCAGTATCAGAATTTAAAATTAAATCTCACAAATACTAGTTGCTGCTCTTCACATTGATTGAAAAAAAAACCGCAGACACAATTAGACATTTAAGCAAACAGACATACAAAACAAACTAAACAAGCTAGCAAGTTGTAACTTGTCATGTAGCATTGTTAGGGATATACCCACCACCACTTATCAGGGTAAGTCGATACTGCTTCGCGATAACTTTATAAAGCGCTAATCGGATATTTTGGATCTCACAACGTACCATTTACTTTTATTTGATTAAATTTGATCTATATGGTTAAATATTACTTACTTGAATACAGTAGCAATTTAACTTGTTCAGATAAATGTCTTGTTCACTTACCTGAAACAGAAAGAAAGAAATTTTAACAGGAGGAATCATTAAAAATTTTAACAAAACCCCAAATTCAACTTATTTCTTTTACAAATTGTGTTTATGCATTGGTCTAGAAAGTTGCCAAAACATTTTTCAACCAGAATTTCTATTTCAGCATTATATTAAGCTAACAACTTTACAGTGTGGTATGATGTCATTGCAAACACTGAATTAAAATTTATAACTGAGGCATAGTAACAAATATAAAATAATAAAATCGATATATTTCTTGCAAATATATCAATCTAAAATCTAAAATAGGTATTGAATTTGATTCTCTCGAGTAAAGAGAAAGTAAATTTCATCATCATCATCATCATCATCACTAGCTATGCAGTCCATCGTCGGATATAAGCCTCCCCTAAGTACGTCTATCTTCTTCGGCTTTGGGCCTTGTTTATCCAGTTGTATCCCACTAGTCTTTTGATGTCGTCAGATAATCGGGTTTGCAGGCGTCCTCTACTTCTTTTCTCTTTCTAGGGCCTTTAGTTGATTACCTTATGGGTCCATCGATGATCAGAGAGTCTTGCGATATGACCCGCCCATCTCCACTTCAACCTGCTTACCCTCTCAGCTACATCAGTTATCTTGGACCTTCCTCGAATTTCTTCAGTAGTCAGCCTATCCCTCAACGATATTCCCAACATCCTTCTTTCCATCGCTCGTTGAGCTACTTGTAGGCGATTTAAAATGTCTTGACTCAAAGCCCACGTTTTCGTTCCGTATGTCAAACTGGCAATACGCACTGATCACACGTGTTCGCTTTTAGTGTATTTGGGATGTTGGAAAGGAAAATGTTCCGCAATCTGTCAAATGCCGACCAAGCCAATGATATTCTCCTTGATAGATCCGCTTTCAAATTTTCCTTGGGTATTAATATTTTTTGTCCAAGATATACGTATGAATCCGTTTTTGTGATTTTCGCGTTTTCAACGTTCAGTTCTGCTTCTTCCTCACAGTCGTCATTGGTCATGAACATAGTTTTCAGACCAATCTCTCTGGACATGTTATTAAGTTCGTTCAGCATTTCTTCCAATTCTTCTTTGTTGTTAGATATAAGCACAATATCATCCGCGAATCGCAATTGATTGAGTTGCTCTCCTCCTATATTTATACCCTTACTTGTCCATGGAAGTTGTTCGAAAAGATCTTCTAGCGCCAACGTAAACAATTTCAGCGAAATGGTGCCCCCATGGCGTACCCCTCTTTGCATTTCTATCTTATTGATGTTTTCTTTCAATATTATCTGAAATGTTGCATTTTATATATGTATATATATATATATATATATATATATATATATATATATATATATATATATATATATATATTGAATATTCTGCGAATATATGTTGTCAATTCTACAGTTACTTATACTATTTAATGTTGCGCAGATTTCAAGGGAGTTAAACGCTTTCTCGTAATCCACAAAGGCCACCCAAATCTTAAAATTATACTCGTTTGACTTTTTTATTAAGATTCTTAATACTTACTTATACAGGGTATTAAAGCCTTTTCTACATCCGGCTTGTTCTCTTGGTTGGTAAGCGTCTAATTTCTTTGTGAGTCTCCCAGCTATTATTTTCATAAATAACTTGTACATTACGGATAGTAGGCTGATTGGTCTATAGTTGGTTAATTTAGACTTATCTCCTTTTTTGAAGAGCAAGACCACCACAGCATTATCCCAGTCTCGAGAGACATCGCACATATCGAGACACTTATTATACAATAAAGTTAGCATTTGTAATATGGGCTCTCCGCTCTGTTGCAACATTTCGACAAGTACGCCGTCTTCACCTGCTGCTCTTCCTGTTGCCATTTTATTTAAAGAATCTCGTATTTCCTATTTGGTGATGTTGGGAATATCTTCAGATCATTCATTCATTACTCGTATTCGAACTGACTCGTTTTTGTCTGATGATGGTCCAACTTTACTCTCATAAAGGTCCTTGTAGAATCTCTCTATATTCATTCGTAGTTCAATTGTTTGGGTTATTATTTGGTTGTTCTCATCTACTAATTTTGTTGTTTGTAGTTGTCCTTTATTTGTAAAAGTTTTATGCACTTGTTCTTCTCTAGAGTTTTCTTCAATTTTCTCATTGTTATAGTTCCTTACATCTCTCCTAATACATTTCCTTATATCGTTGTTCAAAGTTTTTAACTTATTTTCACATGCCACCGTGTCTTGTTTCATGGATTTCCGTTTTTGTATTAGTTTGACCGTTTCTTTGGAGAGCTTTTCCTCTCTGATATTTCTCGAAAGAACTACTTCTTTCGCAGATTCTACTATACGGTGAACGATTTTTCTATTAATTTCGTTGAGGGATGAAGTATCCTTTTTGATTTCATGTTCTTCGGGTTTACGTACATGCTCATTTTTCTTGCATCATTTGCATCTTTTGATTCATCATTTTTCTTCGTTCCATCCTTGTGTTAAAATTTATTTTTGCCCGAAGCACTCGATGATCACTTTTCATAATATGAATCAAATCATACAACATATCGACGCTCATCCCTTTCATTTTCTTGAAACGATATCGCTCAAAAAGAATAGGTTTCATACCTATTTCGAATATTATACAGTCTGAGAGACCGACAAATTGACAATCGGATAGATATATTTCTCGAGATCTAAGAACACTAAAACGTAAAAAAAGCAAAAATTACAATTCTTTTTCTTTAGCCAAGGATGTCGAAATAATAACTTACCTACTCTTTGGGTGTGTGTGTGTGAGATAAGTTTCGGCCAATTTCACTGTCTGTATTTCTAAAATCAGATCTCAATCCCTTCTACATTCTATTTTTGTTAAAATTGGAAATAACGAAAAAACAAGAACACTGAAATAGAAGTATGCTGTAATAAATGCGCAACACCTTTCTAACTCTCTACACATTCCTTTCACAATTATTCAAAATATCCCAACCAAACCAGGTGAAATTTATGGATTCGGCATCTTTGTTATCGATCATTAAATATTGGACAGCTGAGGTCAAACGCGGCCGTACAAGCATTTTGATGAAGAACGTTCAGGTCGTCCAAATGAGGTCACCACATCAAAAATGATTGAAAAAATCCACGATATAGTGATAAATGAGCAGAGAGTGAAAGTGCGTAAGATTGTTAAGACTGTGGGCATCTCAATCGAATGGATGCAGAACATTTTAACAACTTATTTGGATATGAGAAAGCTTTCCGTAAGATGGGTGCCGCGATTGCTCACAATAAACACGGACGTGTGTCAACTTCAGACGAATGTTTGACGATGTGGAAGCGCAATTGGAATGATTTTTAGAGTCGATTCATAACTGTCGACGAAACATGGATTCATGACAGCACACCAGAGACCAAAGAACTGTCCAAACAGTGGGTTTACCGTGGCGAACCGGCGCCAAAGAAGACCAAGGCGACTTTATCGGCCCACAAAGTTATGGTCATAGTGTTCTGAGATACATGCGGCACAATTCACGTCAATTACCTTGAAAAGGACAAAACGATTAATGGAGAGTATAATGTCAACTTATTGGATCGTTTAAACCGTGCTGTGAAAGAAAAACTTCTGCATTTGGCGAGGAAAAAAATTCTCTTTCATCTAGACAATGGACATGGACACTTGTGTCATTGCCAAGGCTAAATTCCATTTAGGATACGAATTGTTCCCGCATCCACCATATTCGGTAGAATTAGCAATTATTTCCTCTTTCCGAATATGCAAAAACGGCTCGGCGGAAAAAAATTTGGCTCAAACGATATTTTGAAGGGTTGAGGGTTTTTTAGATAGGATATAAAAGATAGAAAAACGTTATACTAAGTGTATCGAGCTAAAAGGAGACTATGTTGAAAAATAAAATAAATTTTACACATAAAAATGTTTTTTTCTTGTCAAGGCCAGGTACTTATCATACAATCCTCGTATATTATCGAAACGGCGATCACCAATCAGTTAAAATTGGTAGGTTTCAATTAAGAATAAGAATAATCCTTTCTTAATCTTTGGTTGACTGGTTAGACACGGGATAGGCGATTTTGACTGTGCATTACAATCAAGCGGACATTAGAATGGAGGCCACGAAAACAGAAAAGGAGCATAGGACGTCCCAAAACAAGATGTCGTGATGATATACAGACGGTTGCGGGCATTGGATGGATGACAACAGCTGCAAATAGATCTGAACCGGTTTTCGGCATATTCAAACAGCAGGTTGAACAAGCCCTCCAGGAATGGATCAATCAGTGCTAAAAAGAGGAGTGGAGAATACTATATCGTGGCCTGGAAAAATACAGCCTGAACCGCTGCCCCAAAGAAACAGTTATGTCTTAAATACATTTGTTGGAATTCTCGTGGAAAACTGTAGGTTGAGACGGCCTTTCACACTGTTGGGTGTGGAAAACGATCCAACTTGTCCGGAGCATGAAGTGCCTCTCCACTTCATTGGTGGTTGCGAGGCGCTGAGAGGAATAAATTATGTATTTGGATGTGAAACTTTGAAACGCGTAGGCCAACATACTGGCCTAGGACGATATCAGGGGGAATGCCTACATCCAGCATTGGATAGAACTAGGTTTATAGTAGTGCACTACAGCCTCTAGACTCATTGTGCATTCTTCTTTTGGTTACCTGAGCACTGCTCCCTTAAGAAGGTTTATTCTTTAAAGCCCTTTATGTGATAGTTTATCGCCTGGATAGAGAACTCCCAGAAAAATTTTGTATAATCCGCGTTAAAGCCGGACATTAATACAGGATGTTGTGTTGTGTTTCCTCAGGTAAAATTGGTCGGTGATCTACTTTTTTGGTCTGTGTGCTCGGTTTCAAAGTACGTCAGTTATTGGTTTTTTTGAGAGGCCGCCAATTACGTCCCTAGTATCTATTGGGTCAGGTGTTTCGAGCCACCGATCTAGATGTTGCTGATATGACCATCTGTTGATTGTCGTTTTTACCGTCTATTTTGGTATACGCCCTATTGTTCTTTATTAGTACAGGTTAGTTAAGGGTTTTAGCAGAATTACAAATATGGCGTATCTAAACAATTAATAAGCTTTCCCAAGAAGTAACGGTGTCTTTAATGAACTAACAGGTTGGAAAATTATGTTAGTTTTCTAGTTTACGTCAAAAATAGTTTCTCAAAATACTTGCTAAAATTTTCGAAAAATGTTTTATTTTCTCAAATCTAAATTGTCTTATCTTATCTCTTGTTTTAAATTCCAAATGTTAAGACACCAAATATGTTACATCAGAATGGACTATTTTAAAATTTTATTAGTACATTCTTTCTCAAAGTGATTTAGTACAATAAAAAATATTGAATTTAATATCATACTAGCATTATACCTTAACGATAATTATTATGATATAATTGGTCAGTCAGTTTATTTGATATCACTGTAGTGTTCATTTAAGAACTTTGTAACAATGTTTAACCTAAAAGCATATTACTCGTGCCTAGCTATTTGGACAATATAAGTGGTATATCCTCCAGTTTACTTAGAATTAAAAGCAGTTACGTTAATATATTTTAGTTACGCAACTTTTATACCCTTATTTTTATTTCGGTAGGAATTTACGTTAACACATTATTTTAGGCACAATATCATGGTGAGAATACTAACAACAATCGTACTAATAAGGGATGTTTATTATGGATTATGATTAATTTTCAGTATTTAAATAACTTTCACCATTTCAGTAAAAACGAAGAACTTATTACACTTAAAACATCGTTTCAGCTAATAAACTCGGAGGATAAAAAGTTGGCCTTTTCAATAATTGATCGTGTAACTATTTTCCTTTTGTGCTTAAATGTTATCCTTAAAAGTCTTAGCGTAACTTTAACTGTCGATAAAAACCATGGAATATTATTTATGACCTGAAATAACATTATAGGAAACAGAACTGAATTAACAGTTTGCGTGGCAATTATTCTAATTATGGAATAGGCTATGCAATTAAGAGCCTTAAATGATTCATCAAATCAACAGATATTTTTAATAAATACAGACTCAATATTATTATTTCGTCAATAGATGGAGCTATTTTGGTTTTTGAGTGTATTTTAATGTTTTTGAATGATATTATATATCTCACTGCACGTGGTGATATTAAGATGCGCTGTAGGAATGGGGTTCGGGGAGTTGAAACATATTCTGGAGCCGACATCGAGTCTGATCATGTTCTTCTGACCGGCATAATTAACATCAAACTGAAGCGTATTTAAACTGCAAAAAATGTAAGGCCCCACTTTCGACTGCTGAGGAACCCAGAAATTCGATCACAAGTAACCGAAACACTCAACCAAGAAATAAGTCAAACAATTTCATTAGGCCACTTGCTATCAGTCGAAGCCACATTGGAGTCATTTAAAAATATCTTTCTCAAAGTTCAAAACGAAAAACTTAATATGTCAACAAAGACAGCGAAAAAAGAATGGATGATCCAGGAAGTATTGGGACTTATGGATGAAAGAAGACGGTATAAAAACGGTAACAAAACTAAATATAAAGAGATCAGTAAACATATTCGAAAGCTTATAAGAAAGGCTAAAGAAAAGTGGATGGAAGAACAATGTCAGGAAATGGAAGAATTACAGCTAAAGCATGACTATTTCAGTATGTATAAAAAAGTTAAAGAAGTTATACTGGTCAAAACAGTACACGAACACCAACATATTTAATAAACGGTAATAATCAGATATTAACCGAACAAAAAGAGCTAGAAGAAGAATGGGCTCGATATATTAAAAATACCTTTAATGACGACAGAGAATTGCCAGAACTCATTACGGATGGAATTTCTTTAAATATACTCCCAGTAGAAGTTAGAGGTGCAGTAAAAGATGCAAAAACTGGAAAGGCTCCCGGACCTGATAATCTTTATGAGGAGATGTTTCTACTTTTAAATGAAGAAAATATTTCTATTTTGTGCAGCTGCATAAATTCCATCTACAGTACAGGAACTACACCAAAGAATTGGCTTAAGTCTATGTTCATACCATTACCTAAAAAACCAAATGCAAACAGATGTGAACAGTACCGTCTTATAAGCCTAATGAGCCACGCTTTGAAACTAATGCTTAAGATCATTCACCATAGAATACGCAATAAATGCGAACAAGACGTTAGCGAAGAGCAATTCGGATTTAGACAAGGATTTGGAACTCGAGAAGCACTTTTCGGGTTGAGTGTATTTTTACAGAAGTGAAGAGATCAAAGGAAAGATGTTTACTTGTGTTTTATCGACTACGAGAAAGCATTTGACCGAGTCAAGCATCCACAATTAATACAAATGCTTCAAAATATGGGCCTTGATGAAAGTGACATCAGATTCATTACTCACCTATACTGGGATCAGGTGGCGACAATACGAGTAAATAATAGGGAGACTGAGGAAATAGGAATTAAAAGAGGTGTTCGTCAGGGATGTATTCTTTCCCTGCTCCTGTTTAATCTATACTCTGGGCACATATTCCAGAAGGCCTTAGAGAATGCCACAGATGGTATCAAAGTTAATGGCACAAACATTATCAACCTAAGGTACGCTGATGATACCGTTATTATAGCATATACAGCGGATGGACTTCAGTGTTTTATGAACAATATATGAAGACGATATTTTAGTCATGAAAGTAAACGAGCGATATGTTAGACATGAAAGTAAACGTTAAAAAACGAAAATGGTCATTTCAAGAACACCCGGGTTGCAAACAGATATTCGTGTTTACTATCAATTGACAGAACAAGTAAACAAATTTAAATACCTAGGGTGTTGCGTAACTAATGATTTGAATCCTGAAGTTGAGGAACGAATTCACATTGAAATGGCTAGAGCAGCTTTTCTCAAAATGAAACACCTCCTCACAGACTCAACCCTTTCCTTGGATACTCGTTATCGTTTTGTAAAGGTCTATATATATCCAGGGCTTTTATATGGAGTTGAGGCCTGGATCTTGGGAGTACGATCAATGAAACGTTTGGAGTCTTTCGAATTATGGGTCATGCGCAGAATATTGAAGATTTCTTGGGCAGAGCGTCTTACTAATAAAGATATACATAGTCGAATGGGTAGAGAAAGAGAACTATTGTCATTTATTAAAAGGCAAAAAACTCGTTACTTGGGACCTATTTATATGGGTCCACGTTACTCACTGCTCCGGTTGTTGATGGAAGGGAAAATTGAAGGGAAAAGAGGTGTGGGGCGTCGAAAATGTTCCTGGCTGAAGAATATACGAGATAGGACAGGTCTGGATACCCACACTTTATTAAAAATTGCCCAGGATAGGGAGGAATTTGCTGTGATTACAGCCCAACTTCAGTCATGGAGATGGCACTATGAGAAGAAGAAGTGGAATCGGCTAAGCAATTAAGAGCCTTAAATGATTAATGAATCAACAGATATTTTTATTAAATATAGACTCAATATTTTAAGTAATATTATTTCGTCAATAGATGGAGCTATTTTGGTTTTTTGAGTGTATTTTAATGTTTTTGAATGATATTATATATCTCACTGCACGTGGCGATATTAAGATGGTAGTGGGGATTTGGATTTGTAATATATTTTTTATAGTAAGTATTTAAATATACAGATTTACAGTTGGAAAGTTCCATATTAATTAACAAGTTATAATAATTTGCGACAAATATACGACTTAAAAATTGAAAACTGTGTTGGTTGGTAAACCCAATTGTGATATCGTGTCATAAATTCATCTAAAAAGTTTCTAGTTCAACTTACCATATAGCAAACTTCTTTGTTCATCCGGCTTAATTCACGTTTAAAATGTTTGTAAAATTAAATCTCAAATTTTGAGATAACTATCAGAAATTAAGTTAAAAAAAAACATTGCAAGATATTAAAAAAAATTGTGGCCCAATTTCAACAACATATATGTTATAGATAATAACGTTAAGCCTGGGCCAAGGGATCTGTCTGTAAAAGTCTATTAAAAATTGATTGGTTCAGTGTAAATGAGAATTGCATTACGTTTTAGGGTCTTTGGATTACCAAAATATTCTGATATTTGTAGAGATCTGTTATCAGTCTGTAGGTACTATTACTCTTGAACCAAATGAGAGATTTAGAATTTTTGTCTTTAAAAGTACATTATAAATTAATTCGTTCAATGCACCTTATCAAATAACTATTAACTGGGACTCTTGTTGAACCCTGCGCATCGTCTATCATAAACAATAAACATACTTCTGGTACTTCTCTTGTTAAAAAGAGAAGTGTTTCTGAAAAAAAAACGCCCATCAAAACTTTTGCATTTCTTCACGTTCTAAGGTCTTTTGATTACCAAAAACAGTTTGGCATTTGTATAGATCTGTCTATCAGTCTGTAAGTACGATTGCTCTCGAACCAAATGAGAGACTGATTTAAAATTTGGCGCACATGTAATACTTGACGTAAAAATATCTTGAACTTTATTAATTAAGGGACAGGGTGTGAAAGAGGTGATAATTTTTTTATAGTTTATATAAATTTTGGTATTTTTTTTTGGGTTTATGTTCGTATTATGAAACCATAATTATTCAGAGTGAAACATATAAGGGCTAAAGATTTCTTGAAGCAGAGAAATCTGAGTATTGTGTTATTTTACATTATTTATAATTTTACGAAAAACCCTTCCTTCGCTTGACTTATTTTTAATATTTTATTTAAAACATGCCTATTATTTGAAAGATCGATTTGCAATGTTTTGTTAAAGTTATTTTTCAGTGTAAGAAAGGTAAGTGGATGGATACTAGTTTTAGGTAATAGCGAGAATAATAGGGAAAACCGGTGACTTGACAATAAAATCTTTCTATTATTTAATAATTTGTTTAATTAATACCTGACACTATTCATTATGTCCATGTCTACGTATACCGAAATTTTAGAATTATTATTGAGAATCAGATTAACACTGAAACTGAAAAGTTTTTAGTCTAGTTACTTAAAATACATTTTTTTTTGCAAAATTCGAGTTTATTCATCAACATAGTCTCCTTTAAGAGAATACAATCAGTCCAACGCTTTTCTAACGTTTTTTTACCTTTCTTGTAGAAGGATTTATGTTTGCCTTCAAAATTGGCCTCAGTTTAGGCGATAACTTCTTCACTGGAACCAAATCTCTTTCCCGTAAGCATTATTTTGAGGTCTGCGAATAGATAATAGTCGCTGGGGGGCAAATTTGGAGAATACGTTGGATGAGGAAACAATTCGAACTTTAATTCATGCAATCTTGCCATCGTAATCATTAACTTGTGACACGGTGCATTTTCTTGATGAAAGAGTACTTTCTTCTTGTTCATTTGGGGCCATTTCTTTGCAATTTCTGCCTTCAAACGCACCAATAACTTTATATAATATTCGCTATTGATGGTTTTTCCCTTTTCAGCATAATCGATGAAAATTATTCCATGCGCATCCTAAAATTCTGAAGCCAAAACCTTCCCAGCCGACTGTTGTCTTTGGTCGCTTCAGGTGGCTTTTACCGGCTGCTGTCCATTCAGCTGACTGCCAATTTGATTCCAGTGTGCAGAGGTGGATCCATGTTTCATCCGTTGTCACATATCGCATGAAAAAATCTTTTTTATTGCGCTTAAACAGGTCCAAACGGCGCTCAAAATCATCAACACGTTGTTGTTTTTGGCCCACTGTGAGCAAACGTAGTATCCATTTTGAATGGAGCTTTCTCATACCCAAATGTTCATGCAAAATATGACCAACACGTTCTTTTGATAACTCTACGGTGTTAGCTATCTCACGCAAGTTCACTTTATGGTCAAACAATTTTGTGGATTTTTTTTATGTTTTCCGGTGTAACAACCTCATTTGGACATCCAGAGCGTTCACCATCATTTGTGTCTGTATGACCGAGTTTAAATTCAGGACACCAGTAAATAATGAGTGATTTTCCAGGGGCAGAGTCTCCGTAATACTTGTCAAGCCATTGCTTTGCTTGAACAGTATTTTTTCCCATTAAAAAAACAGTGTTTAATCAACACACGAAATTCAATTTTTTCCATTGTTTTGAAAATCTTAAAATTAGTGTCACTAAAACCACTGTAACTTGTAAACTAATCATCGAAATGTCATGAAATTTTGACACGTATCGTTTGAAGGTTGGTACTTCCTAAAAATCATATAGATTTTTTGAAAAGGGCGACATCTATGTGTTAGACC
>CM032454.1:125230772-125238272 GCA_019049505.1 Pachyrhynchus sulphureomaculatus
TTAATGTTTTAGGCAGTGTATTGCAAAAGAACGCGCTAGCGGCAAACTTAATTCACTATTATCGTCACTGCACCTGCCTAGGGAGCATATGCATGTTTTAAAAAACAAGCACGTAAATCGGTGGTGTAAGTGGTTCTCCAGTGATAGGCGCACTAACGGACAGAAAGACAGATAGACAGGCAGACAGAGAGACGTTGCAGTTTATGTATATTATATGTATATTATATATATATATATATATATATATATATATATATATATATATATATATATATATATATATATATATATATATAGCGCGATCAAAATTTCTCAAGTTAAAAATCGATTTCTATTGTTTTGTTTATTTCTTACACCTTGAAAATAGTACGTGTTGTACCGTTTCCTTAAAAACCTTTTTATAATTGTCTTACTATTAGAAAACGGCAATTTTTGGAAAGGGTTTAATTTCTTTCTTCAAACTAGAAAAGATAACAGAAAATAACTCAAAATATTTTTTATTTAAAGCGGCCTTTATTCGACTCACTTTAGAACACGTCTCTATAAGCTATTTTCATGAGGCAACCTCACATATATCTGAAAAGCAATTGGAAAATCACACACGACAAATTCCGTCGCTCTGACCCATAAAGGTAGCCACGCGTTATGACTAGATAGTGTTGATCATGTCTCATGTCCGTTCCGTTAGTGATTGTTTACGAAATTCATCTGCCTGCACAATCTGAGAAAAGAGAATCCAGAATATCTGCTCTCTCTCTACATCTTCATTATGAATCAATCGAGAAACAGCAAGCTGATATCTTCTTACCGTATATGTTTTATTCCTCTAAAATTTCGATGACTAGGACCTTTTTTACTAAAATGTTTTTGCTGCTCTTTGTATAGTATATTGTTTCAGCAGGTTCGGAAAACTTAATTACAAAAAATGTGGTTGAAGAAGCAAATAATTAACCAGTGAGCAACATTGAATTAAAAACACTTATTTTTCGTCCAGTCTAACAGTTAAAAAGGGTTCCACATGCTCTTAGTTAACTGCAGTTAAGCTATTAGGCAAGCTACTTAACATGCACCGTATCAAATTATTATGTATCAGTCTTGCATTCAAAACAATTCATTTGTATGTCTTATTTATTTCTCCGGTATCAAACCTTTTAAGTTAATAAGTTTAATGCATAATATGATTCTAATACGATACCAATATAACATAACAACAACAATAATTTTAATATAATTCAGTTCATTTGTTGTCAGTGCTGCGTGCAGTTGAAAACTTATCAAACATGTTTAATGAAAATTATTTGTTTTGTTTTACTTGGGCAATACAAGTTTTATATCCTCCAGTTTACCTGAACATAAAAGCATATAATCTTTTATATAGGGCTTACGCAGTTTTTCATACAATTATCTTTATTTCATTTGGAATTTACCTTAGCATATCATCATATAGTTCAGGACCATATGACAATGTCCTAACAATTGTTATAATAACGTCCATTCATCGGTATTTATTAATAATTTCCAGTATTTTGATCACTTTCCAAGTATTCACTAAAAACGAGTTATTTATTGCACTTAAAAATATGCTTCTGTTAATAAATGAGGACAATAGAAGATGGGCATTTTCGAAAATTAGTTATGTGGCTATTTTTCTTTTGTGTCTCAGTATTATCTTCAAAGTGATCAAAGTAACTTTAAATATTGGGATCCACAGAATACTTTTCGATGCATGGCTTAACATTATACTAAACAGAACAGAAGCAACACTTTATGTGGCATTTATTGTAACTTTTGAAGTAACCAAGCAATTAAAAAGTTTAAACGATAGTCTTGCAGTTTCAACAGATATCAGGCAAATATTAATGATTAAATACAAACACAACATTTTAAGTAATATCATTTCAGCAATAAACAGAATTTTTGGCTCTATATTTGCTATCTCAGTTTTCCAGTGTGTTCTTTTGATTTTACACACTACTACATTTGTTGTATTTACATCCCAATATGGAAATATTAAGACAACTTTGGGGATGTGGATTTCTAATAGCTTTGTCATAGTAAGTACTTGAATGTATTTAGTATTACTATTAAAATATTTTATATTAATCAACGAATATTTGTTCATAGCTCTAGCTTACGCCGCATCATCTGAATAGTAAAATACTATAATTTTTCTGTGATAGTTAATTACAATTAGAAATGAATTTTAAAGAAAACGGATATTATATTCATGTATACTAGGCCTGTCCAAAAGGTATCCGATGTACACTAATAACTGCGTACTGGCATTATTCTGCGGTGGGTGGCATCCTTCAAAGTAATCCCCATTTGACTGTGCAACACTCTGCCATCGGAGAATTCAAGTATTGAAACATGTCACGGAGTTTTTTTATTAGAATGGCATTGAGTGCACTTGTAATTTTTTTGATCGTTTCAGCATCATTGAATCGTTTCTCTTCGAGTGGTAATTGTAATTTGAGGAAGAGCCAATAGTCACTAGGAGCAATATCATGACTATATGGAGGCTGGCGAAGCTATCTTATACGACCTTTTACCAAAAAATTGTGTATAATATGCGATGAGTGCAGTGGTGCATTGTGATGAAGCAGCCAGTCTCCGCTCGTACAAAAATTCCGTCGTTTCCTTCTCAGTGCGCCACGTAATCATCTTAGCACTTGAAGACAGAATTCGTTATTAATTGTTTAACCTTCTGGAGCAAATTCATGGTCCACAATACCTTATTAATTGAAAAAAACAATCAACATTGAATTAACTTTATTCTGATTTTGTCGTGCTTTTTTCCGCCATGGCTCGGACGGAAGTTTCCACTGAGAAGACTACTGTTTTGTTTCTAGATCACAGCCATAAACGCATGATTCGTTACCTGTTATGAGCTTTCTTAGCTCACTTTCATCGTTTTCAACCCACTCAATCGCTGTTCTAATGTCCATGTCAGCAATTGCGGAATTAATTTAGCAGCAACGCGAACCATTTTCACAACATCAGTTAAAATTTCCCCAACGGTACTTCATCTCCGAAGGCGTTGTGCATCACCTTAATACTTTCCGTACATGATTTTCCAACAAATTCTTTGTTCTGTTACTGTAAACAACTACACGCTGCTTGCGTAGTAGAGATCGAGAGGTTTCTGTGTTCGGCCGAGGATTTTATAAGGTGTAACTAGTGACTCTCGAATCCACAAACGGCTCTCGGGTGCTTTGGCGCGAAATTTTAAACACAGGCGGGATACTTTTTGGATAGCTATTATATGACATATCTGGTTATTATACATCATTATTTTATTATTAGATAATATTGAAATTTTCATTTAATAAAAAGATAAACTGAAGTATAAAAAATGTTAGAGACTACACCATACATAGAAAACCAAATGTCAATATCTTAAAGGTAATAGCACACGATAGCAACAAAATTAGCAGCATTCTAATAGTTACAAACCGCCTAATTGAACCTATGCAGCGCCGATATGTATTAATTGATAAATACAACGGAATTGGTCTAAAATATTCCTTAAAGATTTTGAGAGGTTTTAGTGTCCCTGGACACATATTTACAAGTCTCCTTTGGCCCGTATATGTCCAGTCTATCCTATCTGGAGTTAATCTGTCCTATGTCTATTGCAACAATGCTTCCCGAACCAAATAAAACATCGATTTGAGATTTGACATACGTCTACCACTTAAAATATGAAGTAGTTTTTGTCCTAGGATCTTGTTTCGTTCGTCTGTCCGTATATCCTTTATTCTGGTCTAAATCTGTCATCAGTCGGTTGCTACAATAACTCTTGGAATGTAATGTCGACTTGAAGGTTGTCACATATTTGCCATTTAAAATAAAAAATAAATCTGTATATATATATATATATATATATAAATATATATATATATATATATATATATATATATATATATATATATATATATATATATATATATATATATATATATATATATATATATATATATATATATATATATATAGTTTTACAAATGGTAGAATTTAAAAGGCATTTTAATTTATCATTATCTTCAATTTTAAAAAGTATAAAGAGTAACGTATTTCTACTCTCGGTCTCTATTGAAATTTAAATAAACTAAGAGATTCTTAGAAAATACCTAAACTAATAAATAAAGCATAATAGTTTTTTTTATTCCTACACATAGTTTTATTTAGTAGAACTTCCACATTATTTTAAGTTGTAGATAGGGTCTATTTCAAAAACCACTTTCTTTATAGTTGAAAAAAACGCACACACATTTTGCTAAAAATTGTTAAAAATTGTTTTTTAACTTCCGTACTGTATTTCTATATATTTTGAGGCTCCAAATTTCGTCGGTCTATCGGTCCGTCTATCTGTTGTTGAAACACGAAGGTAATAGGATATCGAATTTAAGTCTAGCAGTAGGAATAGAGCCTATTTTTAAGTGATGTTATCTTAAGGGAAGGGAGTGAAAGAGGTGGAGGTTGATAAATTTTGTATAATTTAAGTAGTATCCTATATATATTATTACTAGTTTTTGCTTAACATAATAAACAAATAGTAAGCTGTATTATTTGTATTAAAATATATGAAGTTAAAGGGGTGGGTTATGGAGTTGATTCGAATATATTAGGTAATATTTTTTTTCCAGGGTTCTTAAAATCAAATTAAAATTATTTTTTTCTTCTTTATAATTTTGAAACCAAAACGAGATATGACTGTAGTGTGGTCTCAAAAAAAAAACTTTACAATTTTATATATATATATATATATATATATATATATATATATATATATATATATATATATATATATACAGTGTGGCCTAAAATTACCGAAGGGGTTTGAGTTCATTATAACTTTTTATTTAAAACATAATTATATATATATATTTTTTTTAAATACAGTATATTAATGGAGAATATTTTTAATTTAATTATGAAAAATTATATCTCGTAAGTGGTGGCCATTTTCTGCTTCGCATATTCGTGCTCTTTCCAAAACATTTTCCGTAACCTTTCGCAAAACTTCAGGTGTTATGTTGTTGATTTCGTCGCGTATATTGTTTTTTAATTGCTGGATGGTTCTAGGCTTATTAATATAGACTTTTCCTTTCAAATAACCCCAAAGGAAAAAGTCTGGAGCGGTTAAATCCGGTGAACGCGGAGGCCAATTAAAATCGCTTGTACGCGAAATAATTCGTTCACCAAAGATGTCGCGTAAAAGAGCCATTGTGTCCCTCGCAGTGTGCGCTGTGGCTCCATCCTGTTGGAACCATACTTGCGGATGGTTTTTCACGGCTGGCCTTAAAAAAATTTTCCAACATTGTCCGATATCGAACACCAGTGATGGAAACGGCGACACCGTGTTCATTTTCAAAAAAATATGGGCCAATTATCCTTTCCGCACCAAACAGTACACTTAAGTGGGTGTAATTGTCGCTGTTGAACTACTCTTGGATTTTACGTAGCCCATATCCTGCAGTTTTGCCTATTAACGAACCCATTTAATTGGAAATGGGCTTCGTCGCTCATAATTAAATTATGAATAAAATCATGATTTTCTTCTGCTTTTTGCCGGAAATAAATTGCATAATCAAGTCGTTGCTGGTAATCTGTCGGTTTCAATTCTTGGACAAGCTAAATTTTGTATGGAAACATTCTTATTGTATGCAAAAGTCTTTGCAGCAACCCTCGTGAGAGGCCAAGTTGTGTCGAACGTCTCCTGGTTGATGTTTCCCCATCTTCCCGAATACTCTCCTGTACCCGTTCAATATTGTCATCCGTGTGCACCGTTCGTCGTCTGCCGGCACCAGGAAAGTTCCTTACTGTTCCTTGTTGTCGAAAATTTGCAACCAGACGGTTTATTGTTGACTCTGAGGGTCCAACCCGCACATTAAAATAACGACGATATGCACGCTGAGTCAAAACAATGGATGGTTGATTTGAGAAATAAAGTTCAACGATTTGGGCACGTTGTTCAATTGTGTACTGTCCTATTTTAAATTCCCCAAGTCTTCTTTACAAAATACTGAAAAGAAGTAAAAAACAAAAATATATATAAAAAAGTTATAAGGAATTCAAACCCCTTCGGTAATTTTGGGCCACCCTGTATATATATATATATATATATATATATATATATATATATATATATATATATATATATATATACATATGTAACATTCATTTTTTCCTAGATTTTAAGATCATGTTCTGTTACAGTTTTCTCATTATAATTTACATTTTTTTTATTTTTATATCGAGCAGTGTTCACTAACTTTTAAGCAGTGTAGTTCACTCGAATTTCTAAGCCGTTTATATTACAGTGTGCATTGCTGGTTTTCTGCCAAATATATTAAATTCGTTTTTAACGCGTCGATTGGCTGGACATTTGTATCCGGGGTGGCCATATTGAAGACGTAATTTTTGCGGAAGGAGGAAAAATATTTAGGTGTCCGGATGACACGGATCGAGGCTTTTTCCAACATGTAGCGGCAGAAGGCTTTTTCCAACCAGTAGCCGGAGCAGGCTTTTTTCCATCATAGAGCCACTTGGCTTTTCCCAACATGGAGCCGTAATGGGCTTTTTTCAACATGAAGCCATAGTAAGTTTTTTTTTCAACAAGTAGCCGTCGTAGGCTCTTCTCATCACGTAGCCGTACTGATTGATTAGTGATGGAGTAGTGTGAAAACGGTTCTAGTGCTCAATTCAAGGCCTCGAAGCTCGTAGGAAAACCGTAAGTCACCAGCATGTACATCCATAGACCTATTTCCCCGCAGATAAGTGTATTTAACATCGTATTGAACTGATAACTCGTGAAGTGAACCTCACGAATCTTCAATATCAGGTGTAACAAAGTTTCAAAAGTTTTAATCCTGATTTAAGGACTTTAGTTAGCAATACCACTTACCTGGCTAAGGTTTTTTGTATTAACAGAACCGCAAAAGTTAGAACTTTTAAGTTAACATTAATAAATCTTTTTTTTTCTTGTTAAGGCTAGTGTTTTACTGTACATCTATCTTAATTTTCAGGACAAAAGGGTTGTACCATATCAAAATTTTCCTTAACAACTGCATAACCCTTCAGTGTTTTTTTATTTTTTTAGCTGAAGTTAGATCCTTTTTATTTTAAAATGAATGGTGCCCAAAATTTGTACAACCAAAAATTTTAAACAACAATAGAGACTATTTCCAAAAAGACGTACAAAAATTATCTCTTACCCTCATTACTCTACCAAAAAAAAAACTGAGCGAGTGTATATTTAATTTCTTTAGTTCTTTTAATATTAATATCCACTCAATCCATTCTCAGAAATTATAAGAGGCTGCAAAATTGAGCCTCAATGTGCGGACGAAGTTGACAAGCCACAAAATGACGCTGTCAACGTGAGGCAACTCCTTTCACACGCCACAATATATATATATATATATATATATATATATATATATATATATATATATATATATATATATACATATATATATATATATATATATATAT
>CM032454.1:125243272-125256264 GCA_019049505.1 Pachyrhynchus sulphureomaculatus
GAAATGAGATTATTATACACGTGAATTAAATCAGAACAAAAAGAAAGATGTACGAAGTGATAAAACATATAATAAATGAAAGAAATGCCAAGAAGGAGAAAATAATTGTAAACACAGAGACAGTGATGAAGGATTTTGGGACGATCTTGAAATTGCCGATTATTGTAATGATTATTTTACAAATATTGGAATCAAAATGGAGGAACATATATCCCTCCCAAGCTCTCCTATATCTGCCGAAACACCAAATTTGTAATAAATATATCTATCACCAGTTACTATAAATGAACTAATGAAGCACATAAACGAGCTGAACACGAAGTGTGCATCTGGTGTCGATGAAATAACAGCTAAGCAGATAAAGACACGTATGTTGAAATTGTGACTCCATTGATTTATTTACTTATCTTAATATAAGCAAAATCCCAGCAGTTTTTAAAACTTTAATTGTAATATCAAATTATAAAAGTGGATCAAAGACCAACATTGGAAATTATCGACTTATTAGCTTGGTAACGTGTTTCGCCAAAATCTTTGAAAAATGTCTAAAAGATAGGCTGTCGAATTTTCTGTTAATGTGCAATATTCTCAATGATAGGTAGTATGGTTTCATGCAAGAGCGTAGCACCACAGACGCTCTATACCATTTTACATCTGAAATAACTGACCATCTAAATCTTGGTGAAAAGACACTAAGGGTGTTCATCGACCTGGCTAAGGCATTTGATACGGTCTCATATAAAAAAACTTCTTTGAAATAAGGTAAGAATTAACAACGTACTAAGTAAAGCAATCATAATCAAGATCGGTGTATTGCAGGGAACAGTGCTGGGGCCAATACTGCTGATAACATATATAAATTCATTACTTAAATTATATGTTCATGGCTCTATAATTTCATATGCTGATGACACAGCACTATTCTTCAAAAGCAAGACTTCGGAAGAAGTCGACCCTCTATATAGTTAAAGACCAAAATGTTGACCGAAATTTCACTGTAGAAAGTTTTTCACTATATAAAGAAAAAATACGTATATATTGCTATGTATGTATTTTATATTGGTAATCATTTACTTGTATTTTATAAGGTACAAACAACAAAAAAAATTGCAAAATTGAATTATTAGAAAAGATTTTATTAAACATTTGAAAGTTTAAATAGTACATAGCATGTACAGGGCTAAATACATACATAAAGTCCGTACGTTATATCTTTACCCGTGCGTCATAGTTTTCAGGCCATATGACAGACGACTATTATATTATTTGTCTCTTTTCACCAATAAATAAAGGTATTGGTAAAAAGAGACAAAAAATATAATAGTCGTCTGGGATATTGCCTGAAAACTATGACGCACGTGTAAAGATATAACGTACGGACTTTATGTATGTATGTACTACATACGAAATAAAAAGAATAATACAAATTCTGTTAATACATATGTACATACTACGTACATACGTACTAGGAAAAATAATCAGTTATTTTCTTTTGAACATTACTTTTGAAAAACAATTGTTCCTCAACAAAATTCTCGCATTTATTCAAATGCTTAAAGATTTGATCAGGTACACTTTCCTGGCCCCTGAGAGTAGTTCGCATAATGTCAAATGCATTTCTTATTTCGTTTTCACTAAATTTAGCAGGACATTCCCCGGTTTCAGTTTCTTCTTCATGATCTTCTATACTTTTTATATCGTTAATTATGTCTTGGTCAGTTGAGAGATCTGTCATGCCAACATCATTGTCGATTTCTAAGAAATCTTCAATTAAAAAATCTGCGTCGACGGTAGCAGTTTTTTGTAGAATACCCCATTGCCTTTTTAAGGTAGCGAGATTCATTTCGTCTTCTTCTTCCCATTCGTCAATTTTTTCAGTAAAACCTGCTTTAGAAAAGCAGTTTTTGATAGTTTTCTGAGAAACATTTTCACTCCATACTTTAGCGACTTCGGTTATACACTCTTTAAGGGTAATCAATTTTTGGACTGAAAGGTTGTTATCAATCGCATTAACAATTTTGTGAACAATTCTGTTTCGGTAATGATGTTTTATGTTTTTCATAATACCCTGGTCCATAGGTTGCAATTTGGAGGTCATGTTTGGTGGAAAAAAGATCAATTCAGTATTCCTTAATTTTTTACTTACAGTAACTGGACGTGCAGGTCAATTGTCTATAAACATCATAATCTTTCGCTTTTGGCTTTTCATTTTCGTGTCCAGTTCTTTGATCCATCTTTCGAAAATCTCAGAAGTCATCCATGCTTTTTATTATTGGCGTAATCTAACTCCAGAGATTTAACTCCTTTTAAACAACGGAGATTTTCGCTTTTACCTATGAGCACTAATTTCAATTTTTCTGAGCCATCCATGTTTGCTCCAACCATAAGTGTCACCCTTTCTTTACTTGTTTTAACACCAAAACATTTTTCACTTTTAAAAGCAAAAGTTTTATTTGGCAAACATTTAAAAAACAAACCGGTTTCATCACAATTGAAAACGTTTTTCGGCTCGTACTTTTTCAATGCACTTTTTAAAACAGTTTCAGTCCAAATGTCACAGTCTTCCTGACTAACGCTTGCACTCTCGCCAGACACCGTCTTGAAAACAATTGAATTGCGAGTCTTCCAGGCAC
Source organism: Pachyrhynchus sulphureomaculatus (assembly GCA_019049505.1). Classification (NCBI taxonomy): domain Eukaryota; kingdom Metazoa; phylum Arthropoda; class Insecta; order Coleoptera; family Curculionidae; genus Pachyrhynchus; species Pachyrhynchus sulphureomaculatus. Next base: position 125,245,906 of record CM032454.1, read on the forward strand.
TCAACCACCCTTCACTAGCTTGAAAATTAACGCAGTTAAATTCTTTAGCAAATTGTAGAGCCTTTTGCTTTATTAAATTTCCCGATATTGGTACGTTTTGGTGCGTACGGGCCACTTGAAACCATGATAAAACTGCTTCATTTACATCCTCGTAAGTACTCACCCGTACTCGTTTTCGACTGCTTGGAACACTAGGTTTCTTGATGATACTGTCGCGACTTTTTATTATTAGAGGGACGCAACTTGGAGAAACACCAAATTTTGCAGCAACATCAATTTTTTGCAGCCTTTATCAACTTCCTCCAAAACTTTAATTTTCTCAGCTAAACTCAAACACACTCGCTTGGACATCTTACTTGATTCTTAAACAAAAAGAAACTGAACCTAAATTTGCGAATTACTAGGCCCCGACTATAAAATGGGTTTTTTCCCCGGGTTTCTATATAATGGGTTATTCCCCGGGCTTCTCACAGAAATCTACCTGATTTATTGCCAACCATTAGATGTTATAAACGCGTTAAGAAACCTTTTCAAAAGAATGCGTCATAAAAATGGAATTCGTGCTAATGTTAGATAAAAATGGGAAACCCGAAATGGCCAAGATCTCAATAAATGCATAAAAATGTATACATAAAATTCCGGTAAAAATTTTATTATATAGAGTGTTACTATTTTACAGATTCACTATATGCAGGGCTTTTTACATGAAATTTCATTAAAATATTCTAGGTCTTGAAAAAATTGCACTATAAAGAGTTTTTCACTATATAAAGTTGCACTATAAACAGTGTCGACTGTATATATCTATATAAATATATATATATATATATATATATATATATATATATATATATATATATATATATATATATATATATATGTATATATATATATATATATATATATATATATATAATATATATATATATATTATATATATATATATATATATATATATATATATATATATATATATATATATATATATATATATATATATATATATATATATATATATATATATATATATATATATATATATATATATACATATACATGTATGTAAATGTTTTTTTGTGCTTCAATTAATTAGAAAAATAGTTTTATATGATAACAGAGGCTACGTCAAATCATCAACATTTCTCAGTAATTCTACTGTACAGTGGTGCATGTGCATGTATAGGAAAGTTTGACTGGGCGAAGGACAAATTAATTAAATAAATATATAACTCGTTAACTGATAACAAGATATTCATAAATTTGATTACTCACTTTTCTCACAAATATACGTAAATTGCCATACACTTATCTAGATTATATATATATATATATATATATATATATATATATATATATATATATATATATATATATATATATATATATATATATATATATATATATATATATATATATATATATATATATATATATATATATATATATATATATATATATATATATATATATATATATATATATATATATATATATATATATATATATATATATATATATATATATATATATATATATATTATATATATATATATATATATATATATATATATATATATATCTATAATATATATAAAATTAAACTTCTCTCTGTCTGTCTGTCTGTCTGTCTGTCCGTTAGTGCGCCTATCACTGAAGAACCACTTATCCGATTTACGTACTTTTTTTTTTTAAAACATACATATGCTCCCTGGCCAGGTTATAGGCTATATTTTATTACGATAGGTAACATAAGGAATGAGCAGTGACGTAAAATAGCCAATGATGGCGGAAATAAGTATGCCGCTAGCGCGTGCTTTTGCAATATACAGCCTAAACCATTAAATATGGAACAATATTATGTAGCAAAGAATATCTGTAATCTATAATCTATAATATATATAAAATGCAATGTCTCTCTGTCTGTCTGTCTGTCCATTAGTGCGTTTATCACGCGGGAACAACTTATCCGATTTACCTGTCTTTTTTTAAATTCATACATATATTCTTTGGCCAGGTTATATAATAATAATAATCTATATCTATAATATATATAAAAATGCAATGTTTGTCTGTCTGTCTATCTGTCCGTTAATGCGCTTATCCCTCGAGAACCACTTATCCGATTTACGTGATTTTTTAAATTCATACATATGTTCTCTGACGAGGTTATAGGTATATATTTTGTTACATCTATAATATATTTAAAATGCAACGTATCTCTGTCTGTCTGTCTGTCCGTTAGTGCGCTTATCACTGGAGAACCACTTATCCGATTTTCGTACTTTTTTTTTTTTAAACATACATATGTTCTCCGGCCAGGTTATAGGCTATATTTTATAACGATAGGTAGCATAAGGAATGAGCAGTGATAATAATAGTAAATGAAGTCGGACAAAGTTTGCCGCTAGCGCGTTCTCTTGCAATACACAGTCCAAACCATTAAATATGGAACAATATTATGTAGCAGGGAATATCTATAATATATATAAAATGCAATGTCTCTCTGTCCGTCTGTCTGTATGTCTGTCTGTCCGTCCGTTAGTGTGCTTATCGATGGAGAACCACTTATCCGATTTACGTGCCTTTTTTTTAAACATACGTATGTTCTCTGGCCAGGTTATAGGATATATTTTATTAGGTGACATAAAGCAGTGACGACAATAGTGAATCAAGTCGGAGAAAAGTTTGCCGCTAGCGCGTTCTCTTGCAATACACCCCCTAAAGCATTAAATATGGAACAATATCATGTAGCAAAGAATACAATATATATAAAATGCAACGTCTCTCTGTCTGTCTGTCTGTCCGTTAGTGCGCTTATCACTCGAGAACCACTTATCCGATAAATTTATACATATGTTCTATATAAGCCTAGATAATGGGAGATAAGGTGAGATAATGGGAGATAAGTATAAATAATAGGAGATAAGAAGAGATAATGGGAGATAAGCAGAAATAAGTCTAGATAATGGGAGTTATGGTGAGATAATGCGAGATAAGGAGAAATAATGGGAGATAAGGAGAAATGATGGGAGATAAGTCGAGATAAGCCTAGATAATGGGAAATAAGGTGAGATAATGGGAGATAAGGAGAAATAATGGGAGATAAGGAGAAATAATGGGAGATGACAGACATAAGCCTAGATAATGGAAATTATGTAGAGATACTGGGAGGAAAGGAGAAATATTGGGAGATAAAGAGAAATAATGGGAGATATTTTATTACGTTGGGTAACATAAGGAATAAGCAGTGACGATAGTAGTGAATCAAGTCCACGCGAGCGGAGCCGCGGGCCCGGCTAGTATATATATATATATATATATATATATATATATATATATATAATATATATATATATATATATATATATAAATATATATATAAATATATATATATATATATATATATATATATATATATATATATATATATATATATATATATATATATGTATATACACAAACGGAGAAAAACTTTATCTTACATATTAAGAAAAAATGTATTCTTGATAAAAAGTTCTGTATCACATGAAAATCCGTAATCAAGCATCAAAAGTTTAAAATATTTGATGGTATACATGGAAAATAAAAAATAATTGTTTATAATTTCCAAAATATAATTAGCACAGATTTATTATGAATGTAATTGTTACAAAGCAGATAAGAAAGTTATCAAATTTTTAACAAAAATATGATATAAGCAAAATCAGTGCACTAGTTTTTAATTAATTTCGTTTTTCTTTATTCAATAAATAATCCGACAATTACTGGCGTGTTTGCTGAAGTCTTTTTTGAATTCTTAACTAGGAAGGCCACAAATCTAAACGTGAGCATAAATTTTAGTTCCTATTAACATTTTCATTTAATATTTTGTTTTGTATTTAAATTTAAACACACTTTACTCTTCATTATAAACCATTATTTTTTTATTTTCCCTGTATACCATCAAATATTTTAAACTGCTTGATTATAGATTTCCATGTGATATAGAACTTTTTATCAAGAATAAATTTTTTTGTAATATGTAAGATAAACTTTTTCTTCATTTGTATAAAACTTTTTGGGACACACTGTATATATATATATATATATATATATATATATATATATATATATATATATATATATATACATCCCTGAAGGTTTTACGTATATTTGTGAGAAAAGTGAGTAACCAAATTTATGAATATTTTGTTACCATTTAACGAATTTTATACATAATTAATTTAAGTAAATATATTCATCTAGATATGCACATTCATCATTGTACATTGGAATTACTGAGAAACGTTAATGATTTCACATTTGTGTGTGTAATTAATTAATTAAACCAAAAATAACACTTACACATTTATTTTAAGAGAAAATGGGCTTTAAGAACATTTAGCTTATGATATGATAAAGAGGTCGAAACATCTTTCTACCTGCTTATTTTTCTACTCGTTTAATTCTGTTGTTTAAGGCGAACTATCGATTCTTTGAGCCACAGTTTCTTGTACCTCAGTTAGGAAGGGCACCATGCCTAAGAATATTCTTTATCCATACTTGAGGCCGCATTCAGATCTGTTAAGCTGCTCACTTCGCCCAATAATACTAAGACTAAAATTAATGTGAAATTAAATTTGTCATTTTATTCTATAAGGCTACAGGTCTTCTTTACTTGTTTCTCAATAACCGTTGATACAACTAGTAAGGAAGTCTTGTAGATTTTTTTTTTTATTATTAGAAAACTTGTGGTGTAACATACATTTTTATCTGAAAAGGTGCTATAATATATACCGGTACATTTCCTAAACTCAAGGAGTAGGATACGGAAAGATCACAATTTGATTGTTAAATATATGAGAAATTATCTATTATGAAGTAATCAACTTTATACCACCTAGCCCACGCACAAGGTGTGTGCTTCCATTTTCTAGGGACGAAATGAGGGAAGTTTAGATAGGTGAGCGCTTCATCCTGGGGTGGATATAACAAAGACATATAAATTAATCTTGAGTAACAGAAACTAAGTCTATATATATATATAATATATATATATATAATATATATATATATATATATATATATATATATATATATATATATATATGTTATATATATATATATATATATATATATATATATAATATATATATATATATATTGAAATTCTGACCTCCTTGTTTCGCCCTCTAGTGGATGAAGAGATAGTGTCATTAGATTTAGCTTGCCGAGGTCTATTAAATCCAAATTAGTTAAGTGACATAAGTGTAAATAAAAACCAGAAATTTTTATTTTTAATTTAAAAAAAAGAGTAAATTTACAGTAATTCTAATCACAAAAAAACGAATTTTTTTTACAAATATCTGATGATTCTTGTCACATCTATGTCTAACACATATAACCCCCATAGTTTTCAAGTTGATACATCCACATACAAAAAAGTCTTTAATATAACCACTATAATATTTTAGATTGCCATATTAAGTTTAGGAGTGATAGGAGACCAATTAGCAGGGGAAGCAGAAGAAACCATAAACATATGCCATCGTTTATTACAAGAAAGAAACAATTTTTCTCTATATCGTGATGACACGGAAATAAAGTACCAAATTTACCTGATAAATCAGCAGGCTTATCATAGAAAAATTAAAATAAGCGCTGCTGGATTCTTTGCAATAGATCATTCAACAATTCTTTTTATTTTTACACAAGCTTGTACTTATTTAATTGTCATATGTCAGTTGTTGGCATCTAGTACCTAATTTTATCAGTGAAGATAAAATAAAGGGTTTTTTACTCATATCTAAAGTAAATTTTGTATGCCTCCTATTATATCGTAATATAATAGTTGATTAACCATGCATATATTGTGTATCCAACAGTAAACTGTGTAGCACCTTTATATAAAATAAAAATATTTTCAATTAAGCTAAAATACTTAAATTATGATAATTTTCGTATAGGGAGGATTATTAATTTCTACCTGTACTAAATGCTAATAAGAAAACGTAACTCTAATAAAGTCACTTGGAAATACTTTTTCTCTTAAATAAAGGCAAAACAAAAACAACTTGTTTTGCTAAAAGCCAGCAGGTTCCTATGGTATGACATGGTCGTCTAAAGTCCTGTTGGCGACACCTATGATAATGTTTGCTGTATTTTAAGATATAAGTTACTTCTTCGCACACTAAGGGTTTTCTCACTGATTCGCATAAGTTCTGCTTTTTGATTATTGCAATTGACAAGGCACAGACATAATGTTAGATTTATAAGTGGTGATTTTGAGGCTTTTATTGATTTGATATGATAAGGTTCTAGTCTAGCATAAGAAAACAAGTAAATCTCAAAACTCAAAAATGTTTATTCAACACGATTTCCTTTCAACTAGGTACACTCAGTGTACAAAGTAATTCTACCCTTTTAAAAAAATCTTTTTCTGGTTTGCAAACCAGTCTTTAGCAACATTTATTACCTCTTCATCTGAATGAAATTTGTGTTCTTTCAAGTGTTTTTTTTTTCAGTTTTCGGAATAAGTAATAGCCCGAGGGAGCTAAATCAGGGAAATATGGAGAATGATCAATTAGTTTAATTAATTGGTGTGCAGGCGCACTACTTTAGTCAGTTTTCCTCGGCATTTTTGCACGTTTTTTAAAGTTTAGTTAATAAAGAGGAATAATATTCTTCAATCACTGTTTTGTCGTGTTTCAAGTAATGTGTATGAAGTATATCATGCAGTTCCAAAAAACGGGCAAAGGTTCTTTTTTGCTATTTTCTGTAAGCAAAACTCCTTTGACTGCTCTTTGTCTACGTATCCTAATGATGGCCCACGTTTCAATCACAGTTACTATTTAAGCCACAAAGTTATATGAATCTTTTTGCACACCACTACCAATCACCTTGGATATGGTGATTCAAAGTCGTTTTTGATGGGCGTTTACACATTTAAAGATTTATTCAACTGACAATTTTTTTATTTACAAATCAGAGTGAACAATGTGAAAAAATCTTCGTATGAAATGCCAGTCTCTGCTATACGTTTTCGCCTAATTAGTCGATTTTCTAAAATCGTCTTATGCACTACCTCAACATTCTCTCCAAAACGGCTTCTAAAAGCGATAAGCAACAGATGGTAATATCAGCAACTTCTGGATCGTCTTGTTGAACAAGGACCTATACCAAACTAGTGGTGGGACTGATTAGCGGTCACTGTCACCTGAGGAAACATTTACGAAAAATGGGTATCCACGATGGTCTGACGTCATACAGACTCTGTGGTGAAGAAAAAGAAACCTCTATGCCCAACTGCCTGAATGTGCGGCTTTAACTCAGAACAGACATAAATTGTTCGGAGAGGGGAACACTGTCGCCCACCCCGTTTACAGCCAATCAACATTCTCTAGGTAGACACAGAAACGGGTCTTCTAGAACATTCTTCATCAATGATTTCGTTGTTGGACGTATTAATGTACGACGACCATTAGAGTCTAAGCTCTATAAGCTACTATACAGATTTTATTATGTGTTGTGTATTGTTCTACAACTTTAATGATAATCATTACAGTTCAATAAAATTCAGTAAATCATTGCCGTTGCTATAGGTAGTAATTTGACATTTAATAAATGTGTACACAAAGTTTGGTGGCCCAGATTTTCTTTTACTAACTTTATACAACTAACGCGTAATTTTGTAGGAAGTCTATACCTATTTGAACACGTAAAATAAGTTAAAAAAACATTACGTCGCTATAGTAAAAGCCAAAAATAAAAATTCAGTCTACGATTTAGCAATTGGCGTGTGGAGGTGAAAACTCTTACCTAAAAAGTTGTATTAATGATTGAAGACTAGGAGAGATAATACGTAATTTTTTAAATTTAATTTGTTTTCTGGACATTCTTTTTTTTTACTTATAAAAGTGTACGGTAGTTTATAATTAAAAAATGGTTAGTTTACAACATTGTAAACAAAAGAGCGCGGGGAACATGTCTACAGCAACGAGAATTTGGAGCAAAATAACAATACAAATCAAAACAGGTTATCGAATTTGATGGGATTTATTGTCTGTTTTGATTGGTGTTAATCCCACCAAATTCTCGGTACTGGGCTCTTTTTTTTACAGTGTTGTAAAATGATGTTTTTCCGTAATTTTAAATGCCCATAGTCGAAATTCTCGTAAAGAACCATTTCACCTAATAAAACTCGAAGGGTTTTAATTTTTTTTTTTTTTTCAATATTCAACAAATAGCATGTAACATCCGGGGGGGGGGGGGGGGGGGGGGGGGGCATTGCAAATAGGGAAGCGCGGAGTAATAAGGTTAAGAAATTTCAGCTTTATATCTACAAAATGTGTTTTTTAGTATAACATATTTTTATGAGAAAAATTCGTGTTTAGTATAAATTTTCTTATCTTTCCAATTAACTTTAATTTCTCGAATTAACGACGGCCTGCGTTGTCCCCATAAAAGACTCGTTCAGGTTAGTTCAGTTAAGGTTAAAGAGAACTAAAATTGTAGATATTATGAAAGAATAGAGTCAAATTCAAATATTTTTATTATAAAACGCAAACAAATAACTAAGAATTTCTTTATAATGGCTCAATATTCTTTCATGGAAATACGGAGATATGTGTAGTCGGATATTTTCAAATAAATAACCCATTATTAATCCATAATTTTGTACATTATTTCTATTATTAAAAGTAATGTTTTCACTTGTTTGTGCGTCGTTCATAAAAATATATTTATAAGGTGTTAAATTTGTGTGTGGCAAATAAATATAAAATTTGACAAAATCTACTTGTTTCATTTCGAATTATTCTCTTCAATGAAAAAGTAATTAGTAAGGATTGAGATAGAGATTGAGTAAGGTTTTCAGATTCCTCAATAAATTGACTGAGGAACTTGAAAACTTGGTATGTTAAAAAAATTCTTTCTCTGCTAAATTTAGATTTTCATAGAAAAGTTATTATCCAAAATTAGGATTTTTCAAATATTATGACAGATATAATTTAGTAGGTTTTTCAACGCGATTTTAAAAATACATAATTTTTTGAATCATTTATTATTGGATGTTTCAATGTAATTTTGTCCCATTTTTAGTGTTCCGTATAAGATCACTTTGGCGTCTATCTACCCGTTTGTCACATCCGATTTTCTCCGAAACTATTTGACATAGAGAGTTGAAAGGACTACGCATCCTTTAAATACTTTAAAACACTTGAACAAAACAAAAATGGACACAACTCGCGAAAATGCTTCCTACCCCCGCGATTCACCGCATCAACCCCAATTGAGCCCAAGCGAATCCAATCGATCATTTACTGACAATTGAAAAAAAAAACTAAGTTTGAATGCTCAAAATAGGGTAGTACTCTCACCTGGTAGGTAAAATTGGATGCTCTTTCAGACAATGCAATCAGTTTTTTGCTACAACCCCTACAAACCTCAGAAAACGAGGTCGTAAGGGGACGAAATATTAAAATTCATGTATGAGATCTTATACATTCATGTGTAAGACTCCAAACTGGAGGCTATGGAGTTTTCGGGTGAGCCGAGTTTAGTTTTTTAGACATTAACGGTATTATTTAGGCCTTACCCCCCAGAGATAAAATATGTGAAATAATCAATTGATGCGGTTTTGAAAAAACAGAAAAGTTTAAAAAAATATTAAAGAACTAAAAAGTTACAAAAAAAAGTGGGATAAGTATCCGCGACGTCCTCGTCGTTTATCCTGTTTAATGCTAATAGTAGATAATATAATATATTATAACGTAATACTGATGGTTTTTAATATTTCATCCTTGCGACCCCCTTTTTCACCCCCTTCGGAAGGATGAAAAGTCTCTAAAACCTGAAAAATCAAATTCGACGAACCCGAAAACTCCGTGGATACGTGTCTGATAAAAAAATGTTTATATATATAAATTTTATAATTTAACTCCTTCATAACCCTTATTACAACAAATAATATCCTTAATGTCTAAAAAAATTGAACGCGGCTTACCCGAAAATTCCATGGCCCCCTGTTTGGGTAAAAAGAGCCTTTTGGTTATTTCATCTCTTTATAATTTTTTGGGTTTTCTCATTTTTATTTATTTTTTTTACGTTTTGTAACTTTATATTTTTTAAAACTTTTTAATGTTTTAATATTTTTTTATCTTTTTTATTTTTTCAAAATCGCATCAGTTGATTATTTTACGTATTTCATCTCTTGGGGGGGCCTAAATAATACCCATAATGTCTAAAAAACTGAACTCGATAAAAAGAGCTTACACATGAACGTATAAGATCTTATAAATGAATTTTAATATTTCATCCCCTTACGACTCCGTTTTTCGAGGTTTCTAGGGGTTGTAACTGATAGCGTAATCTGAAAAAGCA
>CM032454.1:125258864-125298864 GCA_019049505.1 Pachyrhynchus sulphureomaculatus
GGACCACGATGATATGAAAATATTACGTATTTTAATACTTGTGAGCATACATTCTTTGGGATAGATAGTCATGTTTGTGTTAATGATCTAATTTTGTTTCGAGGGAGGAGTAGCCCTACCCCACAACAACTCTTAATTATGGTTTCGTTAAATAATTGATAAAAAGGAAGAGTTGGGGTTGGTAGTATGAAGCCATTTCAATTCCCTGGTTGAGAAACCTTACATAGTTATCATACCTATTTAAAAAAAAAAAATTCTAATTATTTTTGGAAGTTACATTTTTGTCAACTGTTTATACGTAGAGTCTTCCTAAATGGAATCAATAAATTTGGAAGTCGAACGTACTTTTATTGGATTCAAATGATTGATTAGCTCTTATCAAAATGATCTTTCTTTTGCATCAATCTAGACCTTTCTTTTCATAGCTTATGGGTGGTTATTGTAATTATAGATGTCTCATAATTAAGTATTCCTAGAGCTTGCCCAGAGAATATTTAATCTAAATAGTAGTTTATAAAGAAATTAAAATTTAAAAAACCTTCATAACAGAGTGAACAACTAGTTATATACTTTCCATATCTGCCATTCCTTTTAATTTATTACATTTTAGTTTTAGTACAACCTTTCTTACATGCTATTTTGAGAATATTCATAGAATATTTACCTAGAAATTATATTTGTATTGTTGGGTTATTTGGATCACTCTTACTAATAAACTCCTTAAGTTTTATTTAAGATAAAATAAAAAAAAAAAAAATAACATATTATGGCATGTAGATTGGGTATTTAATGGTATAAACCATTCCAATAATTTACGTGAATAGATATCCAAAACCTATTAAGTTAATGCGCGCCTATATTTTTATATTTGTGTTGGCCATACCTAAAATGGATATACCCACGTAGACAATTTTGTTTTGAAAATTACTGGGAGACAAATAAAAAATTCGTGTACATTTTATGAATTAGGCGACTTATTTAATTTTTTTTTAAATTATAAACTTTAGTTTATCATTTTTTCCAAAAGTTAGGAGGAGTCGAAGAAAAAGTGAAGCCGTACCTCTTCTGAGCTCATAAATAACAGAAAATGCCTTTATTATTTCCCCACGGACGGTTTATTTGTTGTTATAATCTAATCCCATATATTCTTAAAATTAAACGTTGATTTATCAATAGAAAGAAGTGATGTTTTTGATTTAAAATTTATTCAATTTTATATGGTCAATCGGCCCTAATATTAGTAGCACCAATTTGGTATATGTCGTAATATCAGTTGTCCAAAACTCAAATAAATAATTTTAAGTCAGCAATTACCATAAAACGTTGCAATAGAAAAATATTATTTAAAGACTCAATCATGACGAAAATTTTAGATGCCAGTAATCTGTAATTTGGAGTTTCCTCCCTTCCAACTAACAAATACCTTTTGAATAAAAAACCTCTGAAAATATTTAGCGGGCTCTAAAATCCGTAGACACAGTCTCTCACACATAATTAAAACCTAGATTATATATATGTTTTTAATATTTATATATATATAATCATAAACATTGAAATGTTTTATGAATGGTATAACAGATTAATCAATTTATAATTAGAAATAAAAACATTTATTACATGTTACATTTGATAAAAAATAAAACCAAGAAAACTTTATTTTTTTTGTACTTTGAATTTGTCCTAACCCCTTAGTTATTATTCTTTTTTTTCCTTCCTTTTAAAAAAATCATCATAATTCCATAAAGTAATGTTCGAAAATAGCATTCATTGTTCTGATACCAAACGCAAAAAAAGAGGTAAGTACCTTCCATATATTATATACTCAAAGTGCGTATTCCGTAACCATACGTACTTTCTTAATCTTATAATGGCTCCGAAATCAACAAATATTATAAACAAATGGAAAAGACAAATTCCATGTCATTAAGTACGATAAGGATAAAATAAAAAAATCGGTAAAGAAGAATATTTGACCATCTGTACCTTTTTTCCTTGGAAAATGAGCAGTTTCTAAAATAGAATTGGCCTTTCCTCAAAAAACAAATAACACAGAAATGTAATATATATATATAATATATATATATATATATATATATATATTATATATATATATTATATAAAATACATTGATTGATTGATTTTATAGTTGTCTTGTCTGCCGCATCGACTGCAGTGGTCATTGTTGCGGCCACATATAGAAATGTAATTAAATCATGTTTAAAACCTATGTTAATAATTTCCTTGAGGAATGAGATGGATTTTGTTTTGAATTGATGGTGTTAGACATTGAACTTGATTTGTTGAAAGTAATAGGCATAGTTGGTGAGGAATGTCATGATTACTTTCTGATTTGATGAATATTCTAGAGAATTTCAAAATATGTGTTTGATTGGAGAGCTTGATGTGTTGCATGTGTGTGGGCACGGGGGGGGAGGGTCCCCTTCAATAAGTGGATATGAGTGGAAGATAAGTGTGTCCCACATCAAGTCTTCATCCTCTCCAGACTGTTTTTTCCTTTCTAGTCTCATTTTATAAAAATTGTGTAATGGGGGGAAATACGAGGTTTTCATTCACTTTCCCAGAGCTTATTATAAATGTGTTTTTCCGTCTTTTCTTCTCTTTCTATAACCTTAATCTTCTATTTCCATGATCCCATTGAAGTTTGGAAGACTTTTTGTTGTAAGATTTCTTTGAGGAAGGTTTGAAGTTGAATCCGCATGGTGGTTTTCAACTTACTGTAGATTGGCATAGATTTTAGCATGCTAGATTTATTCTGCATGGGTGTCCAGCTTAGATCATTGTACCCCTCTTATACCAGCATGAACCTGGAATCCATATAAAAAAAAAAAAAGAAAAACAATTTGGACGTTTTCTGATATCAGCTATATTACAATAAGTCCATTATTTTGTCTAATGAAGGAATAGTTCTTGCTTGCGGACTGAAGATGGAGAGCAAAAGCACTTTGAGAATCAGACACGATAATAATGATGTACAACTTTCTGCCCAAGTTTTGAGTTGAGTTGTATGTGCCTGAGGCTTTTCTTGATGGCTAACAACTCAGGCGGAAAAATTATGAAAGTGTGGGGAGGAAGTTCAAAAAAGTTTTGATGTTGTTTACCCAATGATGTATGATGCGCCTACTCTCTCCTACCGTCGCTTTGAACTTTGATCTCATCAGTTATTAGACATGTATGAATATCCTGAGTATTTCGGTTATTTTATTATGAACAGAGAAATTTTGATTTAAAATTAGTTGGCTGTTGTGTGTAGAAGATTTAAAAGTGTCTCAGTGAGGGAGATTCCAATGTGGGTGTGGGAGAAGCAGCCTTGGGTGAAAAGAGTAGTTTGTAAGGGATTGTATATTATAAGTAGGTAAGGAGACTGATTTATGTGTAAAAGTAAGATTTAATTCTTTGAATGATAAATATTATATATATATATTAATATATATTAAATATATATATATATAATATATATATATATATTATATATATTATATATATATATAATATATATATATATATACACACATATATATATAACATATATATATACATATTAATATATATATATATATATATATATATTATATATATATATATATATATATATATATAATATACATATATATTACACATACATTATATATATAATATATATAATAAATATATATATATATAAATATGCATATATATATTTACACATATATATACATATTTATATATATATATATAATATCTATAATACACATATAGATTCTCGATTATCAGAAATAATATATGGACCAAAGTGATTTCAGATAATCGAAATTTCGGTTAATCCGAATTTTTATTTTATAAAATAGAAGATAGAATGAATACAATATTGCAGATTGACTTTAAAGCATTATACGACATGCTTCATTACATACATAGATATTTATTAGGAAACAAAAGAATAGAACCATTAGTTTAACTTATATTGTGTGTATATGTACGGAAATTCGCAAATAAAAACAGTTTCATTAGTCTTAAACCTTAAAAATAAGGGGTAATTTTTATAAAAAACTGCACGTATCGATTTTTGCGTTAGTTCTGTTTTTGGCTGGCAATGTCTCTCCAACGTTTCGATAAGCAAAACGTTATCGGTCCGCGACGGTTGCATTTTCTTGTTGTTCTACATAAGTTAACGCTTTTTCTAGGCCTCTAGTGCTTCTGAATGTGACATTTTGTTTTTTACTGGAATATTGGTCAGTGGCTTCTACTTCGTTATCATCATGGGTCATCACTGCCTATTTTATTAGGCATTTTTCTTTTTGGCATACACTTAATTAATTAATTCTTGGTCACTCGGGTCATTTCATCGTTCCACACTATCACTGTTTAACCATTCACAAACATCGTGTTTCCTAACGTCTTTCAACAACCTGATATTCTTGTAATAATTTGATTTGTAAACTTTTCATTATCTTCTATTTCTTTCTACCTCTGAGTAATGTCTCCCTCCTGTGAATCAGTTTTGACAGGGACCAAGATTTTTTACCCAGAGTACCTACTCTTTAACTTGATTCCAGGCTGGCACTAATGCTATCCAATATATAACATTTTTTAACATTTTTCAAATTTATGATCTTTTTAGACAATCAGTGAGATTGCCAACCTTCATGTTTTACTTTTCTAAAATATACTCCAATAACAAACGCCTGTAATTGCGTTTTTTTAAATTTTCCAGTACAAACCCTGACCATAGGTTGAATGAAAGAAGTTTACAGCAGTAGTAAAAACATTGCTTTTTTTTCCACCCACACTTTCAAGTTGCTCCGCACTTGGTGAAAGTGGGGGCGTTATCTAGTAATAAAAGGTTACATTTTCTAGGATATTCATGTTCTTTTTAAAAAAAAGTTTCCAACTTTTGGGAACAAAATCTCCAACAAAATCAGTCCTTTAAATAGAATCGCGTTTGTCCAGGCCATATTGTTTTGTTTTTTATACAAAACAAGAAAAGCATTGCGAACGAATATTCTTAAAGGTTCGTGGAATATTGGCTGACTTAAACAATACATAAATAATGGGATTTGTTGTCGTGTCCAGAAAGCATTACTGCATGCAAGAACAGTTTAATACGTTCTTTGCTACGTTTGTAACCAGGTGCTTCCAGCATCTTCCGTTTTTGAAGCTAAGGTATTTGACGGCAACATTTTGTAGTTCAACAAGCCTGTTTCATCACAATTATAGATTTGGTCTGGTTGTAAACCATGTTCTTTCATAAGCTGCCTCAAAAGTTCTCTGCAAATTTTTTTGCAGCAGATACATCAGAGCCGACAATCTTTCTCTACAAACTTTCAGAACAATATTTGAGGTACACCATGTCTTTTTTTGCCACCTGTCTAGCCATTCCATCACTTGCAGAAAATTTACAGGTGCTTCAATAACCGGCAACCTCTTCTCTTAAACTCACTGCCTTATGTTTTTAAAATTGTTCCTGAAATTGGTATTCCACGTTCTCGATTCTGTGTAAACCATAAAATAAAGAATCATCACTTTTTGGTATCAACACACAACAAAAAAACCCATCACACAACACACCGCATTTTCATACTTTTTCGTGCGTGTAGGCGATGACAAAACACTACACCTATTTTCAAATTTTTTTTTTTCAAGTTTTTTTTGCGCGATTTTTTCCTCATACTCACACATTCTGGCTACACCGAAAATCTACTTCGCTATCATTTTTTAAGGAAGTTTCACCATTAATCTAAACGGTGAATTGCTTTTCAAGTTTCTTCTTTTTTAAGGTAATAGCACGTTTAGCTTATTATTATGACGCTCCATTTTGTAAAATATTTATTAAAATTGAAACTATTACCTCTGCGATAATAATAGACGTAATGAGTAACTTATTATAAACTCGTCGACTAACCAAAACATAGACAGCGGTGAAATTCTAGATGTCGGGGAGTCCCCGACGCGTTAAAGAAACCACTCATCGTCTGTTTCTATAATGGCAAATTTTTCGTTAATTGGAAATACAATTTGCTTTTTTAACAGTTTGTTTCGGGTAAGTCCGGATTTCCAGATACTGCGTGATATATATATATAGATATATATATATATATATATATATATATATAAATATATAATAATATATATATTATAAATATATATGGACAGACAAAAAGGTCAGTTTCCTCTCAAGTAAGGTTTAAATTAGCTAGTAAAATTCCTGTTTATAAGAAAAACACATTGATCAGAATTTATAAAATGACTCTCAGTATAGCTCCTACTAAGTATCTTAATGCAAAAATAAATAGAAACGGCAAATAACCTCTTATTTTTAAAAGCTTAATATTTTAAAAGTTCATTAATATGGTTGTCCAAAGGGTTATCCTAGTTTAATTTGCGCTACAAACTTTAATCTAGAAGTAGGGCAATATCAAGGTTCATACCATAAAAGATAATAAGAGGAGAAGAATCAAAATCTTTAATTTGTATATTGTGAAATATTTTATGTTAAATATTAGGCCGAACACTTTTGGCCTTAGAAAAACGGCAAATCTAACAGGGGTATAAACTCGTCAAAAAGATTTACCTCTACAAAGCCAAAAAAAATGCGCAATCGTCAAAATACACAGAGCAATTCACAGGGAAGGAGCTTAACATTTCTATTTTAAAATTTCTATAAAAAATTAAATAAAAACTTATTAAGTTTACTTATGTCAACTCCCACAATAGAAATAGTTAGAATTCCTATTTATTTAAATTATGTGTCTATAAATGTAAAAATCAATGTTGTTTTAGAAACCCCCACAGTATAATAGGAAAAATAAAAAAAAAGCAATTCGATTTTTCGCCTTATACGGTTTTAAATTATATATCTGTTTTTTTAAAAATCTTAAGACAGACTTGACTACCATTAGGGTATTTCTTACGATTAACTGTTAAAAGTGAGTTTTTGCTTAAAATTTTGAATAAATAAAGGATATTTTAAGCATCATGCAATCACCTGCATCAAAATAAAGATAGATTAACCCTACGCCGTTTTGCTTTAATGAAACATTGAATAATAATTGGATTTTAGTATCAATGTATTTACTCCTTATCAGTATAAAGATAGATGGTATACTACGTCGGACGCCGTTTTGCTATAATTAATTGTTAAAAGTTTCAGATGTTTAACACGTTTATACCGATAGGAATCCATACTTTTTCTTCGTCAAAAAGAAAGCGTTTTATTACAATTTATGTTTGTCGAATGTGCAATAAAAAGTAAAAAGTGTTACAAAAAATTATATATTATATCATAAAAAAGTTACTTTGCGAATAGGTTTGTTAAATATTAAGGCATTTTATCACCTAGTTATTGCAAAAATATGGGGATAAATACATTACCTTTCATGAATTTTATGAGTGAATTTTCGCTGTGGCAAACGTAGCTTGTTTTAAGGAATGCTCGCGCAGACCGCGGGCGTTCTTTCAAATTTTGAATCATATATCCCCGAGCTTATAACTAAGATTTTTGACTTATCGAAGAGCGGCAGATAAATACATCACTTATTAAATGTGGCAAAATGAACCAAAAAATACAACTTATAGATCCAAATTCCGATTGCCTGCCGTGGTTATGGGCGGGGGTAAAATTGCAAAAACTTGAGGGTAGCCTGAACCCATCGCAGAGTGGCAGTTTTTATAGTTGTTGTGAGGATACTATAACCTTAATACCACGGAGACCGTTTTTCCAGTGGGAGTAAAACCTTTTTAAAACCTTTTTTTTCATTGAAAAAATGAGCTCAACAAATGAACTCATCGCTGAGTGGCAGATATAGTTTGGGGACCACCAAAAAGGAGTGAAAAAATATTATTTTCCATAGAACGTTTTTTTGAATTTCTATGAATTCCTGAACCTGTAGAGTTTTTGAACCCACCTAAACTCATTCGAGGGCGACAGATAAATAAACCAGTGTTCGAATACTATCATATAATAGGAGGTGAAATCCTGAATATGTGCCATGAAGTCCAGTCCCCCTGCTTTTTATCAGCAGAATTTTTATATTTTTAATGTAAAGCTTTAAGTTATAAAACAAATTGATTTTTTCCTATTCGCAGTATTACCTAGCTGTGATGGAAGGAGTTCATATGTTTTTTTACCACGTTAAAGTCGAATTTCTAATCGATTTTTGCTTAAAATTTATTAATCTTTGTTACAAATAAATTAAATTTTTTTCTATTATAACTTAATATAGTATTATTTAACTGGCTAAATTTAAATTCTCTGTTCATTATTTTTTTCCAAAAACTCAATTTATTTTATTATACTGACAATTTATTAGAATTTATTAATTTTCTTCTTTGGGAACTTCACAAAATTTTTTTATTTAGCTCTTAATTTTAATAAACTGA
The DNA here is from genome assembly GCA_019049505.1 of Pachyrhynchus sulphureomaculatus. Classification (NCBI taxonomy): domain Eukaryota; kingdom Metazoa; phylum Arthropoda; class Insecta; order Coleoptera; family Curculionidae; genus Pachyrhynchus; species Pachyrhynchus sulphureomaculatus. The sequence continues at coordinate 125,267,241 of CM032454.1, forward strand.
AAAAATTGATTAGAAATTCAGGCAGCAGGTCAAAATTCAATTAAAAAACTTGGGTGGGTAGAGCTTCATAAAAAGCTTAGATTTTGCTGTTATGAAGATAACTTCTATTTTTTTATAGCATAATTGTTTGTAAAAAATTGTTTATAACAATAGTTTTTTTTGCAAAAATAGAGTTTGAAGTATAAAAATAAATTATATCAGATTCCTTTTTTAGATAACTGCTTCAAAAAATTGTTAATAACAATTTAAGAGGTTATTTTTTCAAAAAACTAGTTGCGGATCGGATTCTGTGACCACAAAAAACATAAAGTACACTAGAGTGGAGTCGCAATGCTCGGAAAGTTTAAAAAGGACACAGTGAAACCCTGGGTGGGTATTCAGTCATTGTTGTATTGGCAATTAACAGAATACGGCAACAAATTATTGTACGTTTTAAATATTTAAAAATTTTAATTCTTGAGACTTTTTGGATCACCCTTATTGTCTGTCATCATGTTAAAAAAATCAAAAATTTCAAATGTACTACCCAATATAGCCACCAAACTTTTTTTTATTTTTCGTAATTAACATATTAAAAGAGGTTTTGAGGCTTTTGAAAATAAATTTGAAGTAATAAATAAAACAAAATTTAAAGGTTAAATATAAAAAAAATATAGACCAAAATTGCACTGGCAAATTAAATAAATATATTAAACTGCTTTTTTAAGATGGGTCTAGTACACGTGCTGCAGGAAAGTTCCTAAAGCGCTACAGGAGCGACAATGTGTGCGGAAAAAGCGATTCACGTTATTCTTGAATCGCTCTAAATTGTACTCGGTGGGAAACACAGTCCTGGGTTAAATTATTCCAAAGGGATGATGTTCTTCATATAAAAGACTGCTTGAAAAGCGTTGTACGAGGAGTATTAAGCCTGAATCTCATACGGATGTAAAGTATTAGCGTGACGCTGTATTTCTAACATGCACCGTTTAGGGAGGAATTAAGCGGGCTACATCCTTCGAACACTTTTCACGAAAATACTTGTAGAATAGGCTCACGTCGCCAACCGTTCTTCGATGTTCCAGCGAATCAAGGCCGCCGGTCTGTTCCCAGATCTCCAATCAGACGAGCAGCTCTTCTCTGAATACAATCTAACAAATGTAGTGTCTGTTTGGGAGCCGAGCCCCAAACATGGTAGCAGTATTCACTTGTTGGTCGAATTTGAGCTTTGTAAAGAACTAACAGTTGTTATGGAGTATAAAGCTTCCTGGTTCGAAATAATATTCTCAACTTTTGAGAAGCTCTCCTTGCTATGCCTGCAACATGTTGATGCCAGGACATATTTGCTTCCAAATTAACGCCCAACAAATTGAGTGACGACGTTAGAAGAATGGAGTACCCCGACATAACTCTGTCGGGTTCAACAACGTATTAATTTTTTAGAAAAAACTGCCGCCTGGGTTTTTGTAGTATTAAATTTCTCTTGGTTACTATCACCAAAGATAGAATTTCTTCCAGGTCTTTGTTAAGTTGAATAATTTCCTGCGGTCTGCCGATATTCGTCTGAGTAGCCGATGTCTAAGCATTCAAAGTGAATGAAGAGATAAGCGTACTGTCATCTGCAAAGCTGTAGATTGGATTCCCGGTCTTTTCCAGCAGTTCGTTAATGTAAATGAGGAAAAGAGTAGGAGACAGTATGGAGCCTTGGGACACACCGGCGTTGATAGTGAAGGTGTTAGAAAGAAATCCGTCGACTGTCACTCGTAAAAAACGCTCTCTGAGGAAACATCGAGAGAACCACAAACAGAACTTTTCGGACATACCATAAGAGCGTAGTTTAGCCAACAGTCCATCGTGCCAAACACGGTCGAATGCCTTGGATATGTCAAGAGCAACCGCTCGGAATTCTTCAAAGTGTTCAATTGCGTAGGTCCAAACATATGTTACATAAGCCAGAAGATCTCCTGTTGATCTATGTTTACGAAAGCCATATTGGTGATCGCTAATAATGTTGAATCCTTCAAGATATTTTAGAAGATGCTGATTGATAGTCTTTTCCATGACTTTCGATATTATTAAAAGCAATACGACTGGTCGGTAGTTTATTTGGCAAGATCTTCTTGCCTTTTTTAAGTATCGGATGAACTGTGGCACATTTTCCAGCAGGAAGGAAATATTCCCTTTCTGTAAGATAGGTTGAGAAGTCTACAGAAAACTGGTGTTAATTCCCTTGCACAGTTTTTGAGAACTATGGCAGGTATTTCATCAGCGCCAAAAGCTTTTTTGGTGTTTAGCTTCATTAAAATACTTTTTATGATACTGCTGCTTGCTGTCTGAAGCAAATACCGGGCATCCTTGACTTGGAAATCGACAATAGAATGTGAAGCAAAGAGTTCAGCCAACAAGTTCGCTTTCTCAACAGGTGTCCTTGCAATAGAATTATCTGGCCGTGTGAGTGGTGATATGGTGGATTTGGTGAAATTTTGACTAACTGCCTTAGCGACTGTCCTAAAGGATCTGGAATTGTTGGGACAAGCGAGAAGTTTGTTTCTAATTCGTTGATTGTGTGCCTCCTTGATTTCGTCGATTGTAACTGCTTGTAACTGTTTCAATGGTGATTTGAGCCTCTCTCGAGGCACTGGCGCATGTGTACAGTATTTGAAAGAAAAACAAATTACAGGCGCGCACGTTTCATAAATACTTATGCGTTATTACAGCAAAAAATTTAATTTATTTTAACAAAGACACGGACTCCATGGCAGATAATGGGTATTTTTAGTATATACCAACCTCAATAAACATATTAAAACAAATTTCATTCGCTCCTCTATGGTTTCAGATGGGTCCATTTTTCTGCAACTTTGGTCCGTTATAACTTTGGATTGACTCAATAACCATGGCAGATATTCGTTTTTCAGTCATATTTCACAGAAATGAAAACTGTACCCAGAATATCTGCCACTCAGCGATGGGTTCGTCCGCCAACTTTTTCTTGCGGCTTTAAAGTGCATTTCCAGGAACAGGACCAGACTTGAGGCTTCAAACTGCCTGGAGGGACTTAGGGGGGCATAATTAACAGTGATACTATTATTTGCCACTCTTCGAGGAGGTCGCATTTTGGTCGTAAGCTCCCAGACTAATATATGCATCGTACTGATCGGACTTTCTTTTAAACGACACTAGAATAAATGCGTGCCTCGCGCATTTATTTAGTTATAAATACTTAATAACTGATATATTTTTAATAAATAATTCATTGTATTGTTGTAATTAAACATAATTTTTACTGTATATCATGTAAAAGTATCAAGATATAATTAACCAATGATTGCGTGCAGTGAGAAGTAAGCGAGAAGCTACGTTGCCACATTCATTTTACTTTGAAAACCAAATTATTTCTCGTCTTTCTCTCTGCTCTCTCTCTGTCTTCTCGTAAGAAATACCTTAAATTTACATGTGCGTATTTTGCGGTGCAGAACAAACGGTAAAATTTCGTCTATCCAGTGGCGCGGAATTACTTAATTGCTTAACAAAATTAATATATTAACAGTAGCGTAGTAGTTAAAGTGTCTTCGATAGTCTATAAATTTTTATTTCATAAGATTTGGTTGATTGAAGGTATGCCTGAGGACATAAATATGCTATAAGAACGTAAAAGAGATTTACTTTTATTATACTCATATACTTGTAATTACAATTGTTCTTAATTAGTTTAATATTAAGTTTAATTTGTGCTGAAACTACTATAAAGAGCATTCTCTAAAGATATAACATACTTTTTATTTTCCTCATTTTTAAATTAACGGTGTTTTGTAGAAATGTCACCCACCACAATAGTAAAGGAGAAGATTTCCCAGGAGGTCTCCAATATTTCTTAGAACTCATATTTCAAAAAGTTTAAATTTTTCAATATGTCGCCTTTCTATTAATTTATTAAATTCGTTTACAGCTAAACTAGTAAAATTTTTACCTGTTTGATTTGCTCAGTGGCTTTTATTTTTTTAGGTAGGTGATGCTGCAATTTTAATATTGCACTTAGGATATTATGATCTACAAAATCACCATCCTTATTTTCGTGAAAAAACTGGATCGGAGAGGGCGGCCCTAACATTGCTGTTAAATATTCTCAGCTTGGTGTCTGTGTTGATTTGTCTTTATGCCCATATAGTTCTTAGTTGGTCAAAGACTTGCTGAGATTTTTTAATTCGATTATGTATGTCAGCATATACTGCCCAAGTATATCAATTCTTCTCAGTTCTCTCTGTCGGATCCAGAGATACTGAATGGTATATTTATGTTGGTGTTGATTCTAATGCACTTAGTTTTGGCCCCATTTATTGAAAGTCTACATATTTTTGCTTCATGGTCCAAGTTTTCTACCATCTTTTTAATGTCGTTGTATGATTGGGCCATCAGACAGATGTCATCTGCATACTCTGGATGAGTGACGATTAACGTTAGGATCCAACGTATGCCTCGCATATTTTCCATTGCCTTCTTGAGCACTGAGTTAAAAACAATGGCGCACAGTAAAAGAGATAAAGTGTATTCCGGTCTGACCCCTGTTTTCACCTCAGAAGAACGGCTTCTTTGCCCGTTATGGAGGACTGTACTAGGAGCGTTGCTGTATAACTCTTGTATTATAATGATAATTTTCTTGGACATTCCTGCTTCTACTAATGTTTTCTAAATTGTTGAGTGTGATATGCTATCGAACGCTCTTTGGAAGTCCAGAAAAACTAGGTAATATGTAGAGGTTTATATTTAAAATATAATATATTTTTCATGAATATTGTAACGCGTCCATGAACAATCCTATATAGATTTTCAATAATGAAAATAGATAGTATAATCTTTTAAAACATGTACTAGAAAGAATACTGCATGTAAAGTGAAAAGAATAGACATTTTTATATAAAATATTCTAATAATCTTCAACATTATTGTACCTTAATGCACTAGTCGCATGCGCGATTTTCTAGGGGTAAGTTCTTACCTACGTCTACATAGAAGGTCTTTCTATGAAATATACGAAATCTAATGTAAAAATCTTGGAATAGGTAAGAAATTTTTACTATTTTTATTGTTTAAATTATAATAAAAAACAATTTTTGTGGTGTTATTTTTAGTTTGTGTGCTAGTGCTATTGTCAATTTGAACCCCTATTTGTCCAATTACACCAATTTAAATATTAAAAATATTTTTATTAAAATTAGGTAGTACATATAAAAATTTGATACCCTATTCATTATTTCCAAGTTTAAACTGAAATGGCATATAGGGGGATGAGATTAACAGAATGATTCAAAAAAGAAATTGAATGGTTCATTCAATATATAGGGGGGAGGTGTCCTAGTTATCATAAGAATGAAATAAAAATTTTTAATTGAAAGAAATGAAATAAAATTACCAATTTAACTTTATAAATCATATATTTGGTCTTTTAGCCTTCATTAATTGCACCTCCTTTTACAAAAAAATTAAATGTTTTATATTAATTATTTTAAGATCAAAAAGTAATGTCTAGTGTGACAACTTACCCCCGATCTGGGGTAGGTTGACTCAGATGAAGGTCCTTGTCACAGATCACTCTTAATGGACGGCCATATTTACGAATCTGTAGATATGGACTATTTTTTTCGCAAAAAATGGCTATCAGGAATTACAACCATTTATAGATATTTTGTCTGCTGTCGATCTCTTTCGACATATATATATATATATATATATATATATATATATATATATATATATATATATATATATATATATGTATGTACATATATATATATATATATATATATATATATATATATATATATATATATATATATATATATATATATATATATATAGCTGGGCCTCTTCTGACTCACTAAACAAAAATATGCGTATTTGATGCAGTAAATTATAGTGATCAAGTATAATATAATATATGTTATAAAGCCAGCCATTCTGCTATATGTTATTTTTATATACCAGGCCAGGATAACGTATAGTTTTTATATATTCATGCTGACATAACATATATATATATATATATATATATATATATATATATATATATATATATATATATATATATATAAATATATATATATATATATATATATATATATATATATATATATATATATATATATATATATATATATATATATATATATTGTAACATTCATTTTTTTCCTAGATTTTAAGACCATGTAATGTTACTGATTTTTCACTTCAAATTGTACTTATTTTCATTTTTGTATCGAACGGTATATTAAACAGAGATTCCAAGACGTTCGGTATATACTGTGCAGTGCGGGTTCCTGACCGAATCTACCGCTACGCCGCGATTGGTGAAATGTGTGTATCCGCAGTTTTGGTTCCGGCGTCGCCATATTACCGGCAGAGTTTGCACGGTTTATTTAAGGGTCCGAGAAACGACTGTCAGGGCTAATTTCCATCCAGCCGCGAGGCTGAGTCAAGCCGCAGCCAGGCTAATTTTCATCGGAGCCGCCAAGTAGGCTTCCTTCGATTGAGCTACAGCAAAGGCTCATAACAACCATCATGCGAGCTAAGTAAAGCACCAGTTTCTTAACGAAAAGCCGTAGTGGGCTCTCTAAGTGTTTACTAGAAAAGTGTGAAATCGGTCGTGTTCCATCAAAGCCGGAATAAGAACAGTAAGTTACCAAAACATCCTTCAATAGACCTATCCCTGAGTAGTGCCTTAACAGCAATTTAAAACTGACTAAAAAGTGAAGTGAAAAGCACTATTTTTCGTCTTCGGGGGTAGTCATAGTTCAGAATTTAAATGTAATAACTACTAGTTAGGCTAGAATTTTTTTGTAGAACTGCAAAGGTTAGAACTTTTTATTTTTAAAAACATGAATAAATTTTCTTTTTGTTGATTAAAGCTAGTGTCTCACTGAATACCTATTTTTCTTTTCGGGATAAGTTGTACTAGACTAATTCTTTTTAGTAATACCCATAAAACCCTTCAGTATTTTTTCATTTTTTTAACTGAAGTTAGATCCTTTCTATTTTAAAATGAATGGTGCCCAAAAAAACTTGTACAACTGAAGCTTTTTAAAAATAGAAAAAAATTCCAAAAAGACGTACAAAAATTATCTCTTACCCATATCTCTCTACCAAGGAAAAACTGAGCTAGTGTGTTGTTTAATTTCTTTAGTTCTTTTAAAATCAGGATTCACTCGATTCATTATCAGAAATTAAAGCGGGGCTGCAAGAAAATTGTGCTCAAGCTTGGGGGGTCCATTCAAACGGTACAAATGACGCATTCAATTAAACAACATAGGCAACAAAATTGCGCTCAAGCGTGGGACAAACAACTTCTCACAGGGTACAAAAAAAGATGCCTCAAACTGAGGACAGTTTAGCAGGTTACAAAATGACACCACAACGTGCGGGCAAGTTCCAATGTTACAAAATAGCGCTGTCAACGCGGGGCTTTTGGAATTTTATTTTTTAAAAAAGGGTTCAGTGTACTAGCTTTCGAACAAAGTAAAAGCTCTAACTTTGCAGATATTTTTATTTCATAATATTTATTAAACGAAACTACACTATAGCAGTAAGACAAAAGCAGGGAATTTGTAGAATTTTTTATTTCAATTTATCTGATGGTGGTATAGATATTTGAATTTTGTTAATTGACTCTAAGATAAGCGATTCCTACTTTTTTCTTAAAAGCTAGCTTTTATAGTTCAGATTAGCAGATGTACTGGTTACTTAAATTTTGCAGTGTTAGATTTATTTTGCGGCATAACCGAAGAAAAAAAAACGGTACGTTTTTTCTCACCGATGTTTTGCATGAATATTAAAAATACTTAGCTGATACGAAACGATATTTGGAGATTTTTTTTGTTAGAAAATTCTTAACATATTTGGTAAAAGAATTTTAATACAAGGCGATACTTAGAAATTTTTTTGAAATTGTCGAAGATTTTTTTTAATGTTTAGTAAAGAAGTTTACATATTTTAAGTGCCTTTACATATTTTTTTTATTTAGACTATTGGGAGCACAGGAGAAATATTTTCACGATTTTTTAAACAATTCTTTTAAATTTTATTCATTTATCATGGAAGCCTTCAATTTTAAAGTCAATCACCTACTGGAAAATGAATTAGACTATGAACTGAAAATCCGTCGTACTTTCTCAGAACGTCCGGTCGCGGATAAAAGAAAGATTCTAACGAGGATCTTAAGTAAAGAAATATTCCAATAGATCAGATTGGACTAAATAGTTACAAAAAGTTTCTGATTTTTTTTTAAGTCTAATAAAAATTCTCCTTTTCAAGTTAAAACTCCTGCTTCTCCAAATGGTCACATGTCTCCTTTATTCGTGCATAAATATTTAGATAACAGACCGCATATCAAGATAAATCTATTAGGTGCCCATTTCTCGGCTTTATTTGACTCTGGTGCAAATGCCTCCGTTGTAGGTCAGAATGGTATTAAAATTTTAAGTCGTTTAAGTATAAAAATATGCCATGTCAAAAATAGAAGTGTTACCACTGCAGATGGCAGCCGTCTAAAAGTTTTAGGTACGGTTGAGTTGCCGCTAGTCTGCAATGGTCATTGTTTTAGTAATCCCTGCTCTAGTAGTACCTTCTCTATCACATACTTTGGTTTTAGGATGTGATTTTGCACAAAATTCGGAATTTTAGTAAATTTTAAAGATAATTCGTGGTATCCACAGTCCCTAGAAGTCAACTCTCATACAAGTTTTAAAGATTGTTATTCAGAAAGTTCTTTAGAAAACCTTTTCTCGCGTCTATGTACCCTAGATGATCTCTCGCGGACGGAACGCTTAAACGCAGAAAACGTAATAAGCTCTTTCAATGAAATAAGTAGTAAAGATAGGTTAGGCCGAACGAATAAAATAAGGGTTAGACGAAATGTTGAAACTCGGAGTGACTTCGTCTAAGCTATGACGGAAGAAAGCTCAACGAGGTCAACAAATTTGATAACTATCCATTACCGAACATCGACAGATGTCTATAGATACGGCTGATGCCAGTCCTGTAAAGACAAGGCCCATCGCCATGTCTCCGTATATGTCAAAAGTATTAAATAAGGGGTTAGACGAAATGTTGAAACTCGGAGTGACATCGTCTAAGCTATGACGGAAGAAAGCTCAACGAGATCAGCAAATTTGATAACTATCCATTACCGAACATCGACAGAATTTTGACATCACTCAGGAATGCTAAGTATGTATCTTCGATAGATCTTAGGAAGGCTTTCTGGCAAATTCCTTTAGACAAATCCTCTAAGGAAAAGACCGCTTTTGCAGTAGGCCGAGGTCTATTTCAGTTCGTCACTATGCCGTTTGGTCTTAAGAACGCTGCTCAAACTCAGCAACGTTTAGTAGACGCTATATTTGGTCCGAAATATGAGCCACATGTTTTTACCTATCTCGATGATATTTTAGTAACATCGGAAGACTTCGAATCGCATATTCGCTTACTTAAAGAAGTAAAAGATAAATTGAAAGAGGCCGGACTGACGATAAATTTGAGCAAATGTGATTTTTTCAAAACTTCTCTAAAGTTTTTAGGCTATATTGTAGGCTCAAATTCCTTGCGTACCGATCCGGATAAAGTAGCAAGCATGGTTAATTATGCGAGACCTACTAATACTACGGAAGTTAAGCGCTTCGTAGGAATGTGTTCATGGTATAGACGTTTTATTCGAGAATTTTTCTACCTTGTTGTCACCTATTAATGATCTTTTGAAAGGACGAAAAAAAGGACAATCGATAGATTGGACAAACGCAGCAGAAAGATCTTTTATAAAGATTAAAGAGCTATTGGTTTCAGCTCCAATTTTATCCCAACCAGATTTTTCCCAACAGTTTTATATTTCTAGTGATGCTTCTAATACCGGTTTAGGGGGCGTCCTAACACAGAAAATCAATGGTGAGGAAAGAGTGATAGCGTATGCCAGTAGAACTTTATCAAAGGCTGAACGTAACTATTCGGTTGTTGAAAAAGAATGTTTAGCAGTACTCTTTAACATCGAAAAGTTTCGACCTTACATAGAAGGTGTTCCTTTCACGGTCATAACAGATCATTATAGTTTATTGTGGCTTAATTCAATTAAAAACCCTAGTGGCAAACTAGCGCGTTGGGCGATTAGGCTGAGACAACATACATTTAATTTAATTCATAGAAAAGGAGTCCACAATGTTATTCCTGACGCTTTGTCAAGAATCCCAGATCATACAGTGGACGAAAACAGTCTTAATGCACAGATTGGCGTAAGAATCGATACAGTTGACATAGATCGCATTGATCCATGGTACGACAATTTACGGCAGCAAATCAAAGAATTTCCTGAAAATTTTCCGCAGTGGAAAGTGGAAAATGATTTCGTGTACAAGTTTATCCCAAACCAGTTGCCTTTAAAAGTTAATGTACCCGAGTGGAAAATACTAGTTCCTAAACCACAGAGAGAGGAAATTATAGACATGTGTCACACTCCTCCTACTTCTGGTCATTTTGGCTTTTATAAAACTCTTCACAGGGTTCAGGAACAGTATTATTGGCCAAAAATGCGTTTTGACATCGTAAAGTTTGTGAGGACTTGTGAAGTATGTGGAGCGCAGAAATCTCCAAATGCACTACCTATGGGACTGATGGGAAAAGAGAGAAAACGGTTAATTACCCTTTTCAAGTCATAGCAGCTGATCTAGTAGGCCCATTCCCACGTTCAAAAAAGGGAAATAAATGGCTTCTCGTGGTTTCTTGCTGGTTTACAAAGTATACCATGCTATTTCCTTTGAAAAGCTCTAAAGCTGGATATATAGAGAGAATTTTGGAAAATAATGTCTTTCTAATCCACGGGGTCCCATCGCTCTTAATATGCGATAACGGTACTCAGTTTACCTCTAAGAGTTTTAAGAGCTTAAGTGAAACTTATGGTTTTAACATCCGTTTTAATCCGTGTACTCTCCCCAATGTAATTTTGTGGAACGTAATAACCGAACAGTCGGGACCGCTTTAAGAAGTTACGTGGATTCACATGACACTTGGGATGGCAATATTTCCAAAATCCAACAAGCTATAAATACCGCAGACACGAAGTAACAGGGTTCACACCGTCTTTCTTAGTTTACGGCAGACATATACCTCTATCTGGATCATATTATAAAAACTTAGATTTGGATGTCAATGTTGACAGCGAAATAATTCCGGGTAACAGGGGTGAGTACGCCGAAAATTTAAAGGGTTTAAAAGATATTTTCACCGACGTGCGTAGTAGGATACATAAGGCTTATGAACGGAACAGTAAGTCTTACAACCTTAGGAAAAGGGATTTTGCCTTTAATATAGGTGATCACGTTTGGCGAAAAAATAAAATTCTTTCCAGTGCAGCAGATAAATTCACATCTAAGTTGGTACCTAAGTATGTGCATTGCGTGATTAGAGAAAAGATTTCAGATTTAATTTATGGTTTAGTTAATTTAGATGGGACTAAAATAGGAAGATGGCATATTAAAGACTTAAAACCATTCAATGAACCTAACCCTAGTGAAAGTTTGTCAGAAGAAGAATAATTTATATTTACATTATCTTAATTGCTTAAATTTTTTTTTGTTGCTCTGTAGAGGTGACGACCTCGTTTTTTTTGACTGTTATAAAAGTTGAGCAGAGAATAGCTTACTTTTGTTGTTTAATGCTAAGGTTTTGGGTACTGATCATATCCAAACTTAGGTTGATTGTAGTTGATGTTTAGCATCGACTCAGCTGTTGCGAGCTTGCGAAAGAGTCACACTCAGGATATATCATAAGACTGGTATGTCGGTGGTCGCGGGATTTGATTTGCTTATGACCCCAAATAATATCCAGTTCTTGACACTTGGAAGCGAAATTTTGATTAGAGGCAATCCAAGGTGATCTTGAGTTAGGACAAGCGCAAGATGTAGCTCGTGTGGTATGATGTAGAGTCAAAAATTTTTATGAGCAATTTCAAAGTTTGTTACCCGAGTGGGTGTATTTCTATTACCTTAGTGGTATATGTTGGGTGCAATTAAGAGTAAATTGATTTTGGTTTAACCAGTAAGTCTAAGACTTGGATTATTTTGATTTAGATCTTCTTCTGAATTGACAAACTGAGGGTATACTTTATTCTTTTCAGAGCCGTTTAAACGTTACCTTTGAGTCACAAACTTTTTAAAAAATTTTTTTTGCATGGACTCATAGGCGTCTGTTGAGTTTTTTCGGTCTACTATCAGGTTGATAGGAAATTGAAGTCCTGCAGGAGAACTAAAGGCTGATCATTTACAAGAGATGAGAGCAGAGTAAGACAGTCGTTTCACAAAGAAATGATCAAAATCTGATACCGAGATGAGAACCTTGTCAAGAGAGGCTAAGCGCAGTGAAGGAAGATTCCTAACCGAATTTTTAGATTTTCACCAGAGGTAATCTAGAAGTTTGGGCTGACAGAAAACGGTTATGCCTGATACCTGTAGCAGTTTCTTCTAGAGGCTATTGTCTAGGAAGACGATTAACACCATGATCGAATATTTTAGCTGTCAACGATGTTTTCTTCTTGTTTCTGATTAAGCTGGAAAAGCTCTTGTCGTCTTCAACAGTTTTGTTGCGTTGCCACGAAAAATAGAGAAATTTTTGCTTCATGTAGCTTTTTAAGCTCATTTTCGTTTTTTTGGAAATTTCCGTTAGAAGCTTGGTTAAGTCAACCTTGTAAACCTTTTAGGTTGTATCCCATGAGTTATCTGTTTTTACAGGCTGTGATGCACCGGGTGCTAACAGATGCCGTTACGACGTTTGGCAGGAAGTTAGTCTTCCTGAGGAACAGACTGATTGGAAGGGTAGTCTATGGGGGGTGAACGTTTGACCTTTGGGACCTTTAGGGGTTTTGTTACCCAATGGTTATTTCTATTTGAACCAAAGGAGAGCCTAGCTACTGTAGTCGACCTCAGCTCCAATTAGCCTATTAGTGGTGACAGGCTGTTGGCAGTAGTGTGTTTCGGAACACCCTATTGATTAAATTCCTTTTTTTTGACTTATGGTGGTGTGGTAGACACCGTTTTAGTTTAGTGGATGCTATAATCTACTCCCTTTTGTTGGTGGACACCAGGGTCACCATTTCCGGTATTTTATTGTCTTCACGATTCAGTATATCGTGGTGAGGTGTTTGTCTCCTGTTATGTGGGATGGATTAAATTTTTTCGTTGTTGTTCTAGGGCGAGACCAGTACACGAGGGTTCTTCATGCAACTTGGAGAAGCGCAATGCTGGTTAAGTTTTATATCTCTGTGTAGCCACCCTGAAGAATGACGGAGGGCGTTTTTTCTGGCTCATGTTTCTAGGCAGATTTGTCACTTTGGTGCGATGTGCTGAAGATTTGATTAGCTGTTGCTAAGAGCTTTCACCAAGCTCAGTATGGAGTTATCGTAACCAAGAGTTTGGGATTTGAACTCCTGAATGTACTTCTGTATATATTTCTGTATATATTTCTGTATATATTTCTGTATATATTTCAGTGTATGTTGGTTGCCTGAGGGCATGTGCTCAAAATGCGAGATTTTGAGTCGTTTTGCTTATGGACTCCTATATTTAGGATTATGACTTTAGGGAGGTCCTATTTCGAGACTTGCTGTCTCATATATTTATGTTAGGAATGTTTCCTTGAATGTTAGTTGCGCGCGGACTAATCATTCTGTTCTTTGTGAACATTGCTTTTTGAAGCAGGATCATTCAGTTTAGTGAATTTTAGCTTTTATAGCTATTCACTGTGTTTAGGGTGAATTTTAGCTTTTATAGCTATTCACTGTGCCTATAGTGATATTGTTAGCTTTTATAGCTGCTCACTATGTTAAAGGCGGGATTGTTCTTTTAGAACGCAGACTTTGTGTAGTCGAGGACTACTTACAGAGTGTTTTCTTGGCGAGGAGCCGAGTTTTTTCTGGCGATATACCAGAGTGTTTTGTTGGCGATAAGCTGACGTGCTTTCTGGCGATCAACCAGAGCGTTTTCCCTAGCGATTTTAGCATGTCTAGATGTCTTAGGACGTCGACATTGCGCGATAGAGTGCGATTATTTTCCGAGTGCGACTAGTAGTGATACTAGATTTAGAATGTTCTCTTAGCGATGAGCTAGAGCATGGATGGCGATTTTTCCGAGCGTTTGTCTGGATATTTATCCAGATATTTTTTTTTTTGGCCTAGTGCTAAATGGTCTGACAAGACTTTTTCTTTTTAGTGTAAGTGTTTGCACTAGAATCATTTTTTTATTTTTTTCTTTATTTAAGAATTTTTATAAATTTCTTTTGCTGAAATAAAAAATTTTTCAGACAATCCTTAAAATATTTTAAGGGGGGTGTTCATATTTTGTTTCAGTTCACTTTTTTTGATTTAGACAAGAGTCTAGACAAAGATATAATTTTTTGTTTTGGTAACAATAATAGAGCTGATTCTTTTATATAAGAAGACCGCGATTGTTACTTTGAACAGGTATTTCTTATGTTCATGCAAGGATTTTTATCTGCTTTTTGATGTACTTAACCTTAGTGTCTAATTAAGTTAAGTCTAGTTATAAGATTCTTGTGATCATGCAAAGATTTTCATTTGGTTTTCATTGTACTTAATATTAGTGCTTAATTGAATTAAGTCTAGTAGTAAGGTCCGAAGTCTGTACTTTTGTTTTAAGTTCTGACCTTAGTATTAAGTGATAGTGTACCACTTTGTACCTTTTCATAAGTAGCCTAAGTTTAATAGACTAGTGTAGTCTATTTCTTTTTGGAAGGGGGTAAATGTAACATTCATTTTTTCCTAGATTTTAAGACCATGTAATGTTACTGATTTTTCACTTCAAATTGTACTTATTTTCATTTTTGTATCGAACGGTATATTAAACAGAGATTCCAAGACGTTCGGTATATACTGTGCAGTGCGGGTTCCTGACCGAATCTACCGCTACGCCGCGATTGGTGAAATGTGTGTATCCGCAGTTTTGGTTCCGGCGTCGCCATATTACCGGCAGAGTTTGCACGGTTTATTTAAGGGCCCGAGAAACGACTGTCAGGGCTTATTTCCATCTAGCCGCCGAGGCTGAGTAACATCAAGCCGCAGCCAGGCTAATTTTCATCGGAGCCGCCAAGTAGGCTTCCTTCGACTGAGCTACAGTAAAGGCTCATAACAACCATCATGCGAGCTAAGTAAAGCACCAGTTTCTTAACGAAAAGCCGTAGTGGGCTCTCTAAGTGTCTACTAGAAAAGTGTGAAATCGGTCGTGTTCCATCGAAGCCGGAATGGGAACAGTAAGTTACCAAAACATCCTTCAATAGACATATCCCTGAGTAGTGCCTTAACAGCAATTTAAACAGACTAAAAAGTGAAGTGAAAAGCACTATTTTTCGTCTTCGGGGGTAGTCATAGTACAGAATTTAAATGTAATAACTACTAGTTAGGCTAGAATTTTTTTTGTAGAACTGCAAAGGTTAGAACTTTTTATTTTTAAAAACATAAATAAATTTTCTTTTTGTTAATTAAAGCTAGTGTCTCACTGAATACCTATTTTTCTTTTCGGGATAAGTTGTACTAGACTAATTCTTTTTAGTAATACCCATAAAACCCTTCAGTATTTTTTCATTTTTTTAACTGAAGTTAGATCCTTTCTATTTTAAAATGAATGGTGCCCAAAAAACTTGTACAACTGAAGCTTTTTAAAAAATAGAAAAAAATTCCAAAAAGACGTACAAAAATTATCTCTTACCCATATCTCTCTACCAAGAAAAACTGAGCTAGTGGGTGTTTAATTTCTTTAGTTCTTTTAAAATCAGGATTCACTCGATTCATTATCAGAAATTAAAGCGGGGCTGCAAGGAAATTGTGCTCAAGCTCGGGGCATCCAATATTCAAACGGTACAAAATTGCGCTCAAGCGTGGGACAAACAACTTCTCACAGGGTACAAAAGAAGATGCCTCAAACTGAGGACAGTTTAGCAGGTTACAAAATGACACCACAACGTGCGGGCAAGTTCAAATGTTACAATATATATATATATATATATATATATATATATATATATATATATATATATATATATATATATATATATGTATATACAAATATATATGTATATATATATATATATATATATATATATATATATATATATATATATATATATATATATATATATATATATATGTATAAATATATATAAATATAATATATATATATATATATATATATATATATATATATATATATATATATATATATATATATATATATATACCTGAAGGTGTAGCAATTTGGGAGAAAAGCGTTGACACAACTAGTAAGGAACTCATGTAATATTCTTCTAATTATTAAAAAACTTAGATGTAACATACATTTTTATCGGAAAAGGTGCTATAATATATATCTGTACCTTTCGTAAACTCAAGGAGTGGGATCACAATAATCAACTTAAGATCACGTAACCCTATACACAAGCTTATATGGCTCCATTTTCTAGGGACGAAATATGGGACTTCAAAGTTTAGATAGGTGAGCGCATCATGCCGGCTTAGATATAACAAAGACATATCATAAACTAATCTTAAGTAACCGAAACTAAGCCTTGTACATGTTGCCCATATACAATGAAACTCAGACCTCCTTGTTTCGTCCTCTAGTGAAGATGGTATCATTCGATTTAGCTCGTCGATGCCTGTTAAATAAGTCCAAATTAGTCAAGTGGTATAAGTATACTTACATATAAATAAGAACCAGAAATTTTTATCTTTAATTAAAAATAAACAGTAAAATTACAGTAATTCCAAATACAAACGAAAATTTGTTACAAATGTTTGAAGAATCTTGTCACATCTAAGTCTAACAAATATAACCCTTATAGTTTTCCAGTTGATACATCCACAAACAAAAATATCTTTAATATAACCATTATAATGTTTTAGATTGCCATATTAAGTTTAGCAGTGACAGGGGACCAATTAGCAGGGGAAGCAGAAGAAACCATAAGCATATGCCATCGTTTATTACAAGAAAGAAACATTTTTTCGTTATATCGTGACGACACGGAAATAAAATACCAAATTTACTTGATAAGTCAGCAGGCTTATCATAGAAATATTAAAATAAGCGCAGCTGGATTCTTTGCAATAGATCATTCAACAATTCTTTTTATTTTTACACAAGCTTGTACTTATTTAATTGTCATATGTCAGTTGCTGCCATCTAGTACCTAATTTTATTAGTGAAGTTTAAAAAAAAAATGAGTTTTCACTCATGTCTAAAGTAAATTTTCTATGTATCGTATTATATCATAATATACAAGTATTCGATTAATCGTGCTTATATTATGTATCTAACAGTAAACTATATAGCATCTTAATAGAAAAGAAAAATATTTGCAATTAAGCTAAAATACTCAAATTCAGAAAATTTTCGAATACGGCGGACTATTAATTTCCACCTGCAATAAATATCGATAAGCCTATTGGTATAAGGAAACGTAACTCTTTAGAATCACTTGGAAATACTTTTTCGCTTAAAAAAAGGCAAAATAAAAACAACTTCTTTGGTCTGCTAAAAGCAAGCAGGTGCTTATGTTATGACATGGTCGTCTAAAGCACTGTTAGCGATACATATGATAATGTTTGGTGTATTTTAAGATATATGTTACTTTTTCGCGCACTAAAGGTGTTCTCACAGTTTCGTATGAATTTTACTTTTTGATTTTAAAAGCAGATTGCAATTATTATTGCACAGATATAATGTTAGAATTATACGTGGTGATTTTGCGGCTTTTATTGATTTTATATGAAAAAATTTCTAGTCTAGCATAGGAAAACACACCAAAAACCACAAATTTTTATATGACGCAATTTCCTTTCAACTGTGTACACTCAGTGCAATGGGTATAAAGTAATTCTACCCCTTGGAAAAAAAATCTTTTTCTCTGTTTCCAAACCAGTCTTTAGCAACATTTATTACTTCTTCATCCGAATGAAATTTGTGTTCTTTCAAATGTTTTTTTCAATTTTCGAAATAAGCAATAGCTCGAGGGAGCTAAATCAGGGAATATGGACAAAAAAATAATACGAATCAAAATGGATAATCGAATTAGCTGTCTGTTTTGATTGGTATTGTTAATTCCACCAAATTCTAGGTACTATAAACATCTTCCCCGCGCTTTTTTTTACACTGTTGTAAAATGATGTTTTTCCGTAATTTCAAATGCCCACGGTCGAAATTCTCGTTAAGAGCCATTCCACTTAATAAAACTCGATGAGTTTTATTTATTTATTTGTTTTCAATATTCGACAAATTAGCATGTAACATCCGGGGGGGAGGCATTGTAAACAGGGAAGCGCGGGGTGATAAGGTTAAGAAATCTTAGCTTTATATATAACAAAAAGTGTTTTACTGTAACAGATTTTCATGAGAAAAATTAGTGGTCAATATAAGTTTTTTATCTTTCCAGTTAATTTTAATTTTTAAAATTAAAGACGACTTACGTTGTCCCCATAAAAGACTCGTTCAGGTTAGTTCAGTTCAGGTTAAAGAGAACTAAAACTGTAGATATTATAAAGGAACAGAGTCAAATTCAAACATTCTTATTACAAAACGCAAACAAATAACTAAGAATTTCTTTATAATGGCTCAATATTCTTTCATGAAAATACAGAGTTAAGTGTAGTCGGATATTTTCAAGTAAATAAGTCAATATTAATTCTTATTTTGTGCATTATTTTTATTATTAACAGTTAATACTCCCACTTATTTCTGCGTCGTTCATAAAAATATATTTATAAGGTCTTAAATTTGTGTGTGGCAAATAAATACAAAATTAGGCAAAAACTACTTGTTTAATTTCGAATTATATCCTACAATATAAAAGTAATCGATGAGGATTAAGAGAGAGCTTGAGTAAGGTTTTCGAGTTCCCCAGTAAATTAACTGAGGAACTTGAAAACTTGGCATGTCAATAAAATTATTTCCCTGCTGATTTTAGATTTTTATAGAAAAGTTATTATCGAAAATTAGAGAAATTAGAATTTTCCAAATATTAAGATAGACTTAATTTAGTAGGTTTCTTCAACGAGATTTTAAAAATACATAATTTGTTGCATTATTCATAGTTGTTCTTAGATACGAAACATTAAAGTTGTTTAATCAAACACTTATTGGATGTTTCCGTGTAATTTAGTCGCAATTTTAGAGTTCCGTATGGAAGACTTATAAGATCACTTCGGTGTCTGTCCGTCTGTCACACCCGATTTTCTCCGAAACTATTTAAAATCGAAAGTTGAAATTTGGCACTAATATAGTAATTGATGACCTCAGCCATGTAGTTTTGAAAGTTAAATTTTGGCTTAAGGTTAAGGTAAGGTTTTGGGGGAAGTGACATTTTTTTTTACCCGGTCATCGAGTGGGGTGTCAAATGTAAGCAAGTTTACACTTGCGCAAACTTTTCTTTGTATTATTTTTAAAAAATTGAGAATAATCGCTTTCCCACCACCCTTATCTCGAAAAGTACTGTACAAAAAAATTTGAAAAATATCTGGACTATTCTCCATAGGGTAAAAATTGAACGAAAATTATCACGAGTACATTACCTTTAATAATTTATCTGGTATATAACTTATTTGGGGTGTATTTTGTGAAGTCATTGATCATTTTATACCTCCCTAACAAAAATGTTTGTTTTAAAAGCAATCAATGTACGGAACACTCATTGCGCAAGTCCGACTTGCAATTGGCCCTTTATTATTTATTTTATGCGACATTTTTTGGCTACCCAATCAAATTCAGATAATGGTAATGTTTTTAAAATGTATGATCCTGTAGTAAAGTTTCACTCTAGAAAGTAACAGTTGTGGTGCAGAAGTAAGAGGATAAATTTCTTTGGAAAATAGAGTGGAGGGATCGATGAACATTCCTTCTGCAAAGAAATATTCTTCCAGTGGTACAATTTTACATCTACAGTTCAGACCTTTTCAAAATTATTGAACTATTTTTATCTTTTTCTAGGTATAGGTATGTGTTTACTGAATTTGGTTAGATACGGTAAATTATCTTAATTACAGTTTTTAAACATTGGAACATCCATTTTTTTTTGACAATACTTTTTATTTTCACTTATCATTCTCTTTATCGTCTTGTGCGAAATGTACGGTTAACTATATTTTTTATTACATATTACGTATACGATCGATAAAATATTTTAATGTTAAATATGCTTATGAAAAAAAAAGGAAAGGATTATTAGAATTAAGAGGGCATCTAATCTGGAATATTGCTGCTCGCAGCTCAGGTGTTTCCGGTTTCAGAGTGTGCGGTTCGGTATGGTTGAGCAACTATTCAATCTCACCCGAGAGCTCTCCAGTCACTTATCTTTACAGCTAGACGGTTTTTGAGAAGAAATGGAGGGCTGTGGAGGGATCATTATGTCATTCAGGTAGATTCTAATTTGGGTGAGCAATATTTTTCTTAATAAGTCAAATTATCGGCCAATTTTTTTTGAACTCAGCAAACCAAGTTTTATGAGATTTTGCTGCTCAATAGAATACATAAACGCCTTTAGGAATGCCATTACCAATAGTAAAATTCCGGTTTAAATTTTATAGGACAATTCGTGCATGACATATTTCACAGTGCCGTTTAAAGCTTCAAAAAAAAAATACAGCATCCAGTGTCACATGCCACTAAACTACATTTATGTAGGATATATAGGTTTCAGTGTGACAGTCATGTAGTGAAGTGACGCATTATACATCTTTGATAAGAGTCTCGAACAGTTATTAGTGTAAATTAATTTTTTAATTTTTTGATAAAAGTAAAAGAATAAACAAATTATTTATTATGATAAGCTTTTTCGAATACCAGCTATCTCAAAAAGATGTAAAATTGGAAACAGTTGGAAAGAAACAAAGATAAAGTCACTTCCTCTTGTTATTTATGAATTGTTTAACAGTATTTAATCTTATTGTGTTAATTTATATTTTTAACTCAATCATGCAAGGGCAATAAAATGTACTTGGTAAGACAGGACTAATTCTATAGAATCTGCTGGTAGTTACTATCAAAAATAAATTAAGAAGTTGCAAGATATTAAAATAAATTTTGGCTCAATGTTTTTGAATAATAACGTTAACTTTGGATCAGGAAAATCTTTATCGTTAAAAGTAAATTAAAAATGGATTGGTGCAATATAGATGGGAATTTCAACTGATTAGATAACTATTAATTGGGACAGGTGTAAAAACCTGCTCGTCGTCTATCACGAACAATATACGTTTCCTCTTGTTACTTCACTTGCAAAAGAGAATGCCCTCGTCTATCATGAACAATATCAAATCAAATCAAATCAAAATCAGTTTATTTGCCAATATCTACAAATTCATAATGTGACAAAAATTAAATTTGCTCGAAATATGACAAAAAGGATGGCGCAGCGACTATAAATAGCCGATACCACAAACCCTTCACTATTTGGGCATGTGTAGTGCCACCCAGTGGCGAACCTATATCTTAAAAATAAATAAAAAACTAATAGAAAAAATTCTAAAAATAAAAATTCTAAAAAATAGCAGAGCGTAAAGAGGGATCGGCGAGCACGCAGCGAAACGGGTGGCGGAGACGCGGGGAGATGTATATGCATAAACAGAGTAAATTTTACATAATATGATATGGTGGGCAAGTGATACCACTACTAAAAGGATCCCAAAAAATTATATACAAAATAGGTAAATATTACGTTAAATTAGAATTCTTTTGCTGGTTAATAAGTTGGTGTTTTACATAGGAAGAAAACTTGCCTGGTGATAATTGTTTAACCTCTTGTGCCAAAGAATTCCACAAATGCACAGCAACAAAAATAAAGGACTTTTGAAAGGCTGCCTTCCTGTGTTGAGGAACTCTAAAAGAATATACGTTCCTCTTGTTACTTCACTTGCAAAAGAGAACGCCCACCAAGACTTTTGCATTTCTTCACGTTCTAGAATCTTCAGATTACTAAAAACAGTCTGGCATTTATATGGGACTATCTGTCAGTCTGTTGGTACGATTAGTCTTGAATGATAAAAGAGATTAATTTGAAATTTGGCGTACATGTAATACTTGACGTCTTAAACGGTATAAATTTTGAGAAACGGTGGGAACGTGATGATAATTTTTGTATAATTTCAATAAATTATGATAATTCTTCCTGGTTTTGGGTAAAAGCTAAAAAATTCTTAAAGTAGAAAAATCCGAAAATTAAGTTATTTTACATTATTTCCAATGTTAAGAGAATCTCATCCTTTGCTGTACTTTTTAATATCTCATTCTAAGCATTTAAAAGAACGAGTGTTAGAAAGTTAAGTCTTCGGAGGAATACTAGCGTTAAGTAACAGCAAGAATAATAAGGAAAACTGCTGACTTGACGATAATATCCTTTCTATTAGTTAAAAATTGATTTAATTGTTATCTGTCATTATTCAATATGTGTATGTCTATATATGCCGAAATTTATTTAGTCAGATTACATGTCAAATAAGAATTTACCAGTGTTCAGTTTTAATTAACTATTAATTTAAAAATTTTATATATATATATATATATATATATATATATATATATATATATATATATATATATATATATATATATATATATATAAAATTTTTAAATTAATAGTTAATTAAAACTGAACACTGGTAAATTCTTATTTGACATGTAATCTGACTAAATAAATTTCGGCATATATAGACATACACATATTGAATAATGACAGATAACAATTGATTACCATTCATATTAATAACAAAATATATTATCTACTGCCGGTGTAGGTTAGCACACAGTGTGTTACAAAGATTAATAAATAAAATTTATTTTGATATACTCGTCATATATTTTTTTAAACATTAAATGTTATATAGGTATTAACAGAAATTAATCTGCCATTATTAATATATATATATATATATATATATATATATATATATATATATATATATATATATATATATATAAATATATATTAATAATGGCAGATTAATTTCTGTTAATACCTATATAACATTTAATGTTTAAAAAAATATATGACGAGTATATCAAAATAAATTTTATTTATTAATCTTTGTAACACACTGTGTGCTAACCTACACCGGCAGTAGATAATATATTTTTGTTATTAATATGAATGGTAATCAATAGCAAATAAACTTAACATTACATAATAAATTATGAATGAATCTGTTGTCGTTTTATAAATTCCATTTTTCATTTAATATAAGGGTTGTGCTATTAATTGCAAGAAGTAAAATATAATAATAAAATAAAATGTAATTAACTATAAAAATAAGAAGAGAGAGTGAATACAGTATTAAAATCGATATTTTCCTCGAAAACCTTTGTCCTTAGAACTATATTTACAAATTTTCAGCGGTCTGTCAGTTGCTTGCAGTTTAAATGTGGTTTGTATATTGTTTGTCTGTTGCCTCAATATCTCCTAACTGAATCTCACTATCACTTAGAGTATGAAAGAAAGCTCTAGTTTTTCAACTTTGTACCCCAAGAATACATTATCAAATGAAGAGAAAGACAGAGAAATGAAAGAGAGAACGAAAGAGCAGGAAAAAGAGAAAAATATAGAGAAATATGCAGCGCTAGGCACAACTTTTGTGAGGATTCTATCCAGATAAATATATCTTTATATGAACTACTAAAATTAAAGTCCATATTTTAGCAAATACGTACTGTTTTTTCATATGTCGAACCACCTCAGGACGCATTTCATTATACCAAAAATTAGGAATTAGGAATATCTATCCGCTATCGAGGCAAGGGCTGTTTAAGGCTACGACAAGAATAGATGAAGTGTTGTGTGAGGATACTTTCTCAGTTGCTAACAATTATTACTAATGTAGGTTTTGTTCTCTTCCCTGCCGAACATAATGGTTCATGAGTCATGAAATGGAAGAACAATAAATAACTGCTGAAATATGAACTTTGTATAATGTTATATTTGATATTGATTTTAATAAAGACATAATTAGATGGAAATAAAATATCTTCATTAATTTATTTCAAAAAATAATTAAAAATTGAAAAATATAACGAATTAGCTCGATAAAACATAGCAATTTCATAACTCATATTTATACACCAATTATATAGTAAATAACTGCACACGTGTTTGCGTAATTGTGAATGGAGTATGTTCTATCTTTCATTAATTTAAATTTGGAAACAATATGACTTTTCGCCACCATTTTATAGTCGAATTACAGAGAAATTTTAATTATTTGGCGTGTCTCTTGTATAACACAAATCCATTTAAACGAAACTTGGATTTATACATATCTAAAAAGAAGAATTGTTTTTATTCCTGTTACATTACTGAAGTAAAAGCATACGCTTCTAAAGCCACGTTTAGAAAAACAATACGTTCTATGCTTTCAAGATCATTGAAAACGTATTATTTTTCAAATCAAGGCTTAAATTGATTTGGGCAATTACAAAATAAAAATAACCTGCATTAATCGCTTTTAATCATATTTTTGCGATACATTCATTTAGTTGTGGTCTCTAATCGAATAGAAATTTATTTTAATATATGCTACTTGTATATTAAATCCGTTGTTTCAGTTATTATTTCGTTTATGCAATGATAAGAATAATACTTATTCGCGCAGTAGACTGAAACCAGTAGAAAGCAATGTACGTGTGTACAATCATCGACTCACAAATATTGTAGTTAAATTTTGAGAAATCCATAGAACAATTTTCGTAATGGTAAGAATTATTTTTAAGTACACTGTTTATTAATGAAAACACACTAATATAAAGGGTGCCCCATAGGTATGGAATAATGATTCCAAAGCATTTATTAATCAGTGTATTAAAAAAAAATATTTAAATAAAAGTTATAGGGTGTTATACGGCGCACATGCTGACGTTGACAATAAAATGTTTTGAATTGTCAGTTCGAAGAAATTAAGCTATCTTGAGCTATTTTTTTTAATTGGAAAACCCTGTATATTATTTTATTTTTGAGTCTTACTAAAAACTCTAGATATTATTTGTCTAACATACCATATGTCTAAATTGAATTCTTTTGGAATTATTGTCATTTGAAATTTAAAATAAAAAAAAAGATAAAAAAAAACTATTAATAGATACTCTAGGTTTATATTGCTCAAAGTGGCTACCGTTAACAGCGAGGCAATGACTCAATCTTTCATAAACAGCCTGAACAGTTTTGCAGAGAATCCGGAGTGATCTGTGCTACTTCATATTGAATTCTTTATAAATTCTCTACAGTTTCAGGTCGACTTCCCTAAACCTTGGTTTTCAAATGACCACATAGAAAAAATCGAATGGCGTAAGGTCGGGACTCCTTGTAGGCCATTCTACAGCACCTCTTCTGCCTATCCATCAATTAGGAAAAATCGCATCCAAATATCTACGAATATATAGTAACTGCATAATAAAAGTTACAAACGGTCTATTTTTTATGGGCCTAGCACACGTGCTACAGGGAAGTAGTTAAAGCGCTCCAGAAGCAGCATGTGTGCGGAAAAAGCGATTCACGTTGTTTTTGAATCGCTGCAAATTGTACTCGGTGGGAAACACAGCCCTGGGCACATTATTCCAAAGGGATGATGTTCTCCATATAAAAGACTGCTTGAAAAGCATTGTACGCGGAGTAACAAGTTGAACCTCATACGGATGTGAAGTATTAGCGCGACGTGTATTTCTAATATGCACCGCTCTGGGAGGAATTAAGCGGACTACATCCTTCGAAGACTTTCCATGAAAATACTTGTAGAACAGACTCAAGTCGCTAACCGTTCTTCGATATTCCAGCGAATCAAAACCACCAGTTAGTTCCGGATCTCCTGTCAGATCTGACAAACAGCTCTTCTCTGAACAGAATCCAACAAAAGCAGTGTGTGTTTGGGAACGGAGCTCCAAACATGGGAGCAGTATTCCATAGTCGAATTTGAGCTTTGTGAAGAATTAACAGTTGTTGTAGAGTGTAAAGCTTTCCGGTTCGAAATAATATTCCCAACTTTTAAGAAACTCTCCTTGCTATACCTGCAACATGTTCATGTCAGGACATATTTGCTCCCAAATTAACGCCCAACAAATTGAGTGAAGATGCTAGGGGAATGGAGTGCCCCGACATGACTATGTTGGGTTCAGCAACGTTAACTTTCTTAAACAAAAAACTGCCGGCTGGGTATTTGTAGCGTTAAATTCCAGTAGGTTACTATCACCCCAAGATAGAATTTCTTCTAGGTCTTTGTTAAGTTGAACGACCTCCTGCTGTCTACCGGTATTCGCCTGAGTAGCCGATGTAAGAGCGTTCAAAGTAAATGAAGAGAGAAGCGTACTGTCATCTGCAAAGCTGTAGATTGGATTTCCGGTCTTTTCTAGCAAATCGTTAATGTAAATGAGAAAGAGAGTAGGAGACAGTATGGAACCCTTGGGGCACACCGGCGTTAATAGTGAAGGTGTTAGAAAGAAATCCGTCGACTGCCACTCGTAAAGAACGCTCTCTGAGGAAACATGAGAGCCACAAACAGAATTTTTCAGACATACCATAAATGTGTAGCTTAGCCAACAGTCCATCGTGCCAATCCCGGTTGAATGCCTTGGATATGTCAAGAGCAACAGCTCGGGATTCTCCAAGATGTTCAATTGCGTTGTTCCAAACATGTGTTACCTAAGTCAGAAGATCTCCTGTTGATCTATGTTTACGAAAGCCGTATTGGTGATCGCTAATAATGTTGAATCCTTCAAGATATTTTAGAAGATGCTGATTGATAATCTTTTCCATGACTTTCGATATTATTGAAAGCATTGCGACTGGTCGGTAGTTATTAGGCAAGGTCTTCTTGCCTTTTTTAGGTATCGGCTGAACTGTGGCACATTTCCAGCAGGAAGGAAAAATTCCCTTTCTGTAGGGTAGCTTGAAAGGTCTACAGAAAACTGGTGTTAGTTCCCTCGAACAGTTTTTGAGAACTATGGCAGGTATACGCTTTATGATACGCTGTTTGAGGACAACTTCGGGCATCCTTGACTGCCATATAGGAATAGTAGATGGTGTTTTTCCTTGGAAATCGACAGTAGATGTGAAGCAAAGAATTCAGCCAACAAAGGTGTTACGATTTATTGTGTTAGATTTTTAGATTTTTCACGCCATTGTCGGTAGGCAATATGTTTAGAAGCAACAGCTTCTTTGCATTTTCGGTCAAACCAAGGCTTGCCGAAAAAGGGATGTAAGCTTCCATATCAGCCAAAATAACATCGGAGACCTTCCTGGCGGAATCAAATGAGTTATCGAATCGAAAACAAATGTCTGTCTCATTTAGCAGATTTGCAGTGCCAAATCTTGCGCAACTTAAGCGCCTCTCTGTCAATGACTGGTAGGATACTCGATGTCGAAAGCAGTTTATGGTCGGAAGAACCTAACGGCGGATTTACGGTGACCGTGTAAATCTCTGGATTGGTGGTTAAAAACGGATCAAGAAGACTGGCGAACTCTCCGTTTCGATCAGAGATCCGTGTTGGTTCATCAATAAGCTGAGTTAAGCCACAACTGACTGAGAATGATTCAGCTTCACGAACTTGTTCGTCGGTAGTATTTGAATATTTAAGTCAGTTGATATTGTGGACATTAAAGTCGCCCAGGATGACAATTTCTGCACTTGGATAGTTAGTTTGTAAATGATCGATGGCGTCTGCAAGAGAAGCGAAAAGTGTTCTGAAGTTGGTATTTCTTGGTTGTCGATAGAGGTTACAGATGAACCTTGTGGTTTGTTGAGTCGTTATTTTTAACCACATAACATCCAAGTTTGGGGGCTCCACAGTCTCTCCTCGCTGACAAGAAAGGTCGCTTCTGGCAAAAAGACATATTCCAAAGTTACGCATAAATCGGGAATAGAAGTCGTACCTAGGATAAAGATAGTTGACTGTATTGGTCGATGAACTGACCTTGGTTTCATAGAGAACGAGTACATGAGGTTTATTTGATTGCAGGTGTTGGTGCACTGAATTTATGTTTACGTTTTAAACCTCGTATGTTGAAAGAATCTATTTTAAAATTATGATCTCTGCATGTCGACGCCCGTGAACCAGCCCCCACTTGGAGATCCAAAAGGGAGCTATTTTACCTACGGAACTTTTGGTATCCAGGTGCCTCATCGTGCTATTTGGTCCCACAATAGTTAATGTGGAATTTTCCTGTTCTGACACATGTTTATATTTGTCTTCTTCGCTTTGATCCAGGGGGTGTTATTATTGTGTAGTTTGAGTTCTGAATCGGTCATGAAATAATCCTTCGAGATTTGATCACGTCACGAAAAAACATATTGTTAAGTTTCCCTGGTCTGTATGTCGCCAGTCTATCCTATATGGCGTTGATCTGTCCTTAGTCTATTGCAATAATAATTCTCGAACCAAATAAGACATTTAAAATATATTTTTTTTTTTTTTAAAGAAACACTCTTTTGAATGAGTTTATTGTATAGCAATATAGTAAATTAACACTAATGAGCTATTTGTTTTTAATTTAATTTGCTACGGTTCTAAAGTTAAAAGGTACTTATCCTATGATAGTCACGTTGGTTTTGACATTTATATTTGTTACTGTTTTCAACGTGCACTGAGTTTTATTAATAATTTTACTGCAGTCCACACTGGTTTCAGGACTCGTTGATAAAGCAAGAGCTTATTACATACTGACAGGGATGAATATCTACCCAATAACCAGTACATTTTTCTGTACTTCAACTGGAGTTGTTCACATTTTTTCTTAACATGTGTTTTCCGCCTAAGTTTAGCATCAAGGGTCATGCCAAGATATTTGGTCGTATTCTCGTACAGGACTACTTGTTGATTTATGTATACTGGCTTGTGCTCGATTTGTTTCCTATGAAATCGATATACATTGATTTATTTTCATTCTTTTAATACGCTATTTTACTGTCCAGCGTTGTATTTCGGCAATAGCTGTCTGTAACTTTTCGGTTGAATTAATGTTATTGACTCCAATGGCTAGAATTGCAGTGTCATCTGCAAATGTAGCAACAACATTTTCGTTGAATGTAGGTAAGTCTCTAGTGTATAGTAGAAAAAGGAATGGTCCCAATACAGGAAGTGCTTGGAGTGCAGATCAGAATAGGTATCTTCCTGTTTGATTCTGAAGTAACATTCGGATATACAGGATCCTAAAATATTTGAATATTGGGCAGGGAAAAGAATTTTGAGCTTATGGTTCAAACCCTCATGCCAAACTTTATCGAGAGCCTGTGGAACGTTCAGAAATACTGCTGAAGGTATTGCTGAACATACTTTCTTTTCATCTAATGATTTTTCGATGACATCGGAGATTCTGTGGACCTGAACAATCGTGGAATATTGGTTCCGGAAACCAAGTGATCCGGAATAAGATTGTTTTTCTTTAATGATTGGTTTTATTCTTTTCAGTAGAAGTTTTTCAAACAATTTAGACATAATTGGCAGTAGTGATATTGGCCGGTATGATGTTGTTTCATGGGGTGGCTTTCCTGGTTACTTTACTTCAGCCACTTCCCACAGTTGTTGTACAAATTGTGGTTTGAATGAAGCATTGATTAGATTAGTGATTTTAATTAATGGTTTTCTCGAAAGTTCTTTTAAAATTTGACCAGGGGCTTTTTTCGGGTTGATATCGGTGTTTATTTCTTTTTTAATTTCAGTCAGAGTGACCAATGGGATTTTCGTTTTTTCTTGCTCGATGACGTAGGGCAATGTTTTGTCATTATTTACTGTATTGGGTTGAAATATATTTTCAAGATGGTCTGCAAATCTTTTAGCTTTTTGCTCATTGTTTCTGGCCCAGCTACCATCCTCATTTTTTATTGAAGGTGTTTGCATGATAGATTTTTTTAGATTCTTGGTAGTCTTCCATAGCGAATATTCAGTACTAGAATCATTAGTAAGTTCACGCAGAAATTCACTAATCGTGTCATTTTTTAGCTGTTTAATTTCATTTCTCAGTTGAGATGTAAGATTATTCAACCTAGTTTTATCTTGCTGAGCTCTGGAATAGTGTCATTTCTTCCTCGCTCTTCTTTTTTCTAATATCAGTTCTAAAATTTCTTTAGGGTTGTTATTACCTTTCAGTTTTCTTTTGATTTCTGGAGTATTTTGCCACGCCGAGTGCAGAATATCTTTGACCAATTTCTCCACCTCGAAATCCAGTTGTTCTTCAGTTTGTAGTGGGACTGCCAATTTGATTCTCTTCTCTAATGTTTTTCTAAAACTTTCCCAATCGGTTTTTTTGTTGACTAGATAGAGATTGTTTGGCTATAATATAATGTGTTCACTTAGAGTAAATAAAATCGGTGAATGATCTGAGTTTAGCTCTAGATTGTCTTCAATTTGCATGTAGTTGCTTGAAATGTAGGTTTACCTGTTGAGATAGTTTCACATCCATATGCTCGAACAGCTTGCAACAATTCTTTACCTATGATTTTCAAAACTCTTCATATCTTTCAAATTTGATACTGTGTTTTGGGAGCTATATATACTGATTATAGTGATGTTGCAATTGTTAGTTGGAACGCTCACAGCTGTGGCCTGAATATCCTCTGCTTCAAATTTAATTTCCTCAAAGTGAATATTTTCTTTGATTATTACCGCACTTCCTCCCTTTGCTGCGTTTTCTGGATGATTTGTGCAGTATCCTTTATAACCCCCGAATTTAATAAAGGATTGCTTGGTAAAATGTGTTTCGGATATCATACACACATCTATCTTATTTATATCAAGGATTGCTTGAAGCTCTTGTTATTGGTTAAGCAATCCATTTACATTCCAAGACATGATTTTGAGTGTGCTATTCATTTTGGTTTCTTTCAATTTTCAAGGAAGCTTTTTTTCTTAACACTTCCTTCAAGTTTTTATTGAAAATATGAAATAGTTTTTGGGCTAGTCTTTTGTTCCGTTGATCTTTATATCGCCAATCTATTCTTTGTTCTGGTGTCAATCTGTCATCAATCGGTTGCTACAATAACTCTTAAAATGTAATATTGACTTAAACGTTGGCACACATCTGCTATTTAAAGAAAGAAATATACCTGTCGTATTTAAACTAGATGCTGTTCGGAAATATCATAAAAAGGGTCGTGGAAAGCGAGATGTGTTGGATATAGTTTGTTATGTATTATATTCAGAGTTTTTCAAGTTGTAGAACACAAAGAGAATTATTATTATTAATTATATTAATTATCTTCAGTTTTAAAAAGTATAAAGAGGGACAAGATTGAATTGAAGTTTAAAAATATTAGGGAATTTTTAGGAAATACCTGAAATAATAAATAAGGCCTAATAAAATTTTTTATTTCTACACATAACTATATTCAGTAGACCTTCCACATTATTTTAAAGTGTAGGTAAGATCTATTTTAAAATCATTATTTATATAGCTCCAAAATGCACACATACTTTGCTAAAAATCCTTAAATTTTTTTTTACTTCCCTGCCTAAATTATATTCGCGAAAATATCACAATTGGAGGTTGTTGCTTTGATATATATTTTGAATCCCTAATTTTCGTCGGTCTATCTATTTAACTGTCGGTCAATTGGATAGACAGAACTATTTTTGAAAGAGGAAAGTAA
>CM032454.1:125303864-125451502 GCA_019049505.1 Pachyrhynchus sulphureomaculatus
TCGTAACCATTGACTTGTGATATGGTGCATTGTCTTGATGACAGATCACTTTTTTTGTTCATTTGGGGCCGTTTCTTTGCAATTTTTGCCTTCAAGCGGACCAAAAACTTAATATAGTATTCGCTATTGATGGTTTTTCCCTTCTCAGCAGAGTCGATGAAAATTATTCCATGCGAATCCCAAAATACAGACGCCAAAACCTTCCCAGCTGACTGTTATGTCTTTGGTAGCTTCGGGCGGGTTTCACCGGCTGCTGTCCATTTAGCTGAGAGCCGATTTGATTCCGGTTGGTAGTGATGGATCCATGTTTCATCCATTGTTATATATCGCATGAAAAAATCCTTTTTATTGCTCTTAAACAGGTCCAAACATCACTCATATTCATGAACAAGTTGTTTTTGGTTCACGGTGAGCAAAGGCCATTTCGAATACAGCTTTTTCATGCTCAAATGATCATGCAAAATATGACAAACACGTTCTTTTGATATCTTTAGGGTGTCAGCTATCTCAAGCAATTTCACTTTACGGTCATCCAAAAAATTTGTAGATTTTTTTTATGTGTTCCAGTGTAACCGTCCAGAGCATTCAGCATCATTTATATCTATACGACCGCGTTTAAATTTAGCATACCAGTAAATGATGAGTGATTCTCCAGGAACAGAGTCTCCGCAACACTTATCAAGCCATTGCTTTTTTGACACGTATCGTTTGAAGGTTGGTACTTCCCAGAAATCGCTGGCTGCTGCCTCTCGATACTGTGATCTTGCTGCAGCTGCCGCACAAAGCTAACTGAGAAACCAACGTGTGGTTGCCGTCTTTTATAGGTCATCATAGATGATTCAGAAATCTTCCATCCACATTTAATCCCTTCCGTTCTCAATTTAACTGTTTGAGCACATTTTCCAAGGCGAGTGTGAACAGTTTCGGTGACGCTGTATCGCCCTGCCTAACGCCTCTTTTTAATGGAATTTTGCCAGTTATGGTGTCTTCGTCTATTCTTATGTGCATCGAGGAATGATTGTAAAGGTCTTTTATTATGTTGCTGTATCGAGAATCGACTCTTGCGTCGTCCAGTCCCTTGAGGATAGCCCATAATTCTAATGTGTCGAAAGCCTTTCAAAAGTCAACGAAAGCCACATGCAATGGAATATTATATAAAACCACTTTTGTAATTAATTGAAGCAAAAAAATAACACATATTTTAACATTTAGCTTATAATATGATAAAGGCCTCGAAACATCTTTCGATCTGCTGATTTTTCTTCTCTTTTGCAATTTCATTGGCTAAGGCGAACTATCGATTCCTTGACCCATGGTTTCTTTCACCTCAGTTAAACAGCGCACCATGCGTAAAAATACGCTTTCTTTATCCTGACTTGAGACCCGATTCAGATGTATTAAGCTACTCACTTCGCCCAACAGTGCGCAGTTTAAGACTAAAATTAATGGGAAATTAAATTTTTCATTTTATTCGAAAAGGCTACAGTTTCTCAGTAAGTGTGGACACAAGTACTAAGGAAGTCATATAGTATTCTCCTTTTAATTACAAAACTTAGGTGTAACATAAATTTTTATTTGAAAAGGTGTTATAATATTTTTACATATGTAATGTTAAATATATGGAAATTTATCTATTATTAGATAATCAACTTCATACTACCTAACCCTACACACAAGGTGTGTGCTTTCATTTTCTAGAGACGAAATATGGGACGTCAAAGTTTAGTGAGCGTTTCCATGCCGGGTTGGATATAACAGAGACTAAGCCTTGTATATTTTGCCCCCTATGCATTGAAATTCTGACCTCCTTGTTTCGCCTTCTAGTGAATGAACAGATGGTGTCATTCGACTTAGCTCATCGAGGTCTGTTAAATAAATCTAAATTAGTCAAGTGAAATAAGTATACTTGAACACTTATCTATAAATAAGAACCAGAAATTTTATCTTTAATTTAAAAAATTACAAATGAAAAATTTTTACAAATACTGGAAGAAGTCTAAATCTAACAAGTATAACATGCAAAAAGTCTTTAATGTAACCATTATAATATTTTAGGTTGCCATATTGAGTTTAGCAGTCACAGGGGACCAATTAGCAGGGGAAGCAGAAGAAACTATAAACATATGCCATCGTTTATTACAAGAAAGAAACAATTTTTCTTTATATCGTGATAACACGGAAATAAAGTACCAAATTTCCCTGATAAGTCAGCAGGCTTATCATAGAAAAATTAAAATAAGTGCAGCTGGATTCTTTGCAATAGATCATTCAACAATTCTTTTCATTTTTACCCAAACTTGTACTTATTTAATTGTCATATGTCAGTTGTTGGCATCTAGTACTTAATTTCCTCGGTGAAGATAAAAAAATGAGTTTTCACTTATGTTTAAAGTAAATTATTTATCAATAAAATAACTTCATTACTTTGTCAACTGACACTAAATATATTTTTGTAAAGATTTACAAATGCGATTTCGTAGTACAACTACATTTTCAAAAGCTTATCTAAGACTAAAACAGATTTTTTGGTATTTATGTTTATATAGTGAAAAAATGTGGGTATATTAGGTGCTATAAAAGTTGGTAAAGGTCAGAATTACCTTTTCCAACTTTTATAGTACCTAATATACCTACATTTTTTCATTAGATGAACATAAATACCAAATATCTGTTTTAGTCTTAGTTAAGTGTTTGAAAATGTAGTTGCGCATAACGCATTTGTAAATATTTACAAAAAATATATTTGGTGTCAGCTAATAAAGTAATGAAGTTATTTTATCGTTAAAATGTACTGTCATAAAGTAACGGACCAATCAATCAACTCTTTATCTGTCTTTATCTATGTATCTAACAGAAAACTGGGTAATATCTTATTAGAAAAAAAAATATGTGTAATTAAGCTAAAACATTTAAACTAAGCAAATTTTTGAACAGGGAGGACTATTAGTTTCTACTTGTAGTAATATGCCTAATGCTATAAGCACACCTGAATTTTTAAAATCACTTGAAAATACTTTTTCGTTTAAATAAAGGCAAAATAAAAGCAACGTATTTGACCTGCTAATAACAAGCACATACCTATCGTATGATATGGTGATTTAAAACCTTGTGGGCGAAACATATGATAGGGTTTTATGTATTTTAAGATATAAGATACTTCTTCGTGCACTAAAGGTGTTCCCACCGTTTAGTGTTGATTTCAAAAGCAGATTGCAATTAATAATGCACAGATATAATGTTAGAATTATGTGTGGTGATTTTGCGGCTTTTATTGATTTATTTCTGTAGACTTCTTTATACAAACATTTAGTCTTAAGTAAAACACTTATTGTTGTCAATTACTTTGTACTTGTTATAATGTAAGTTTGTGTAAAATTTTTACTCTTCTACATACATAGTTGAAAAAATGCCATTCTTAAAATGAACACAATACAATCTTGCTTTAAGACATCCTTCTTATTAAATGAATAAATTGCATGCTTTATAAAGTATCTATCTAGATGGTTATTCTTAACATGAAATAATATATTCTGTTAAGAAATGGAAATTTTTATTTAAGAATTAACAATACTTCCTGTATATGTACATTCTGGTTGTTTTTGTCTTATAATTTTTTTTTTCTATTTTGAGGTAAGACAATAACGAATTTATTTTATGAACGAAATATGTCTTTAAAATTCTTAAAAAATACTTAAACAAGATACATAGTGGATTATCGAACGAAGACCGACAGAAAGTTTGGTTCTAGCAATAAAAGTACGGGAATCCAAGAATTAGAGACATCCATGGCATAACCCTAATTAGTCATTAAACTAAAACATGCCAAGTTTCACTTCATTTCAAAGTTCTTTACCTACTCTAGCTGAAAAATTGTACCAGAATCTGAGCAATAGCAAAGATTTAATCTGGAAATATCTAAGGACACTGTTGGTCTTCGTCTGATAAGCCGCTATAATTTTTTTCTGTTAGAAAACTATAGATTCTCTGAATAGGTTATTCCTAACTAGAGACCGGATTATATGCAACAAAAAAATTTTGAAATATGCATGCAAATATACATGAAAAGGGTCAAAATATGCAATATTAAATAATAATAAAAGTAGTAATTTTTAGTTTTTTATTTCAAAATCAGCATAAAATTAACAAGTTATTGACGATGTTTAAATTTAATTAACAATTATTTAACATTTTTTTAAATTATTTAACATTTGTATTCTTGTACACGTAAACAATAAGGTATTGTTCCAAATGTTGGGTAGTAAGATTGTGTCTTCGATCACTTAAAATATTTTTATAAATGGAAAAAGACCGTTCCACATCCACTGAGGTAACTGGGCAGTATTTGAATTTGGGTGCTATATTAGCACTTATTGTTTCTGGCAAAAGTTCACCCGTCCCATTAATAAAACTATCAATTTGAAACAAAGGTTCATGCATGGGTTATTGTATTAAATGTTTTCAAACTTTTCTTTAACTCTACGCGGGAATACATCTGGCAATGTGGAGTTTATTTGACGGATTTTATTCATTAACTGAATTGATTCGGTCAACGCCAAACCTCAAGACCAAGAAACAAAGGAATAAAATTCGTCGTAATTTTGGGTATTCCCTTGGCACTATAACCTAATCGATGTTTAGACTATTGCAGGTAATGTCCCGGCGCACAGTCGGGAAAAACGAAAAATCGTGTTTCAAAATTGTCTAGAGCCTTCAATTTTGGTTCGATTTGGACGATTTTTTTTTTAAAATTGAAGCTTATTAAATTCCGTACAAAGTTATCGGAGCCGATTTTGCAATTAAACTTTTGTTTCAAAATGGCGGACGTCTTCAAAATGGCGGTTTCTGATTATATAGCGACTGAGACACAGAAAACGCTTACAGTTTCAAACCAAGTTGTATATATCTATATCACAGTTACAAGATTAATAATAATGAACCCAAAATGGCTGCCATGAACAATAAAAGTATTATAAATATGAATAAATGTACCATTATTATTTTATATTCATAACATTTACATAAATAATTTCTTTAAGGTTGTTAATTATAAATATGTTTCAACAATTGACTTAAAATGACAAATCAAGTATGGCGGATGCCAAAATTGAATCGAGCAAGAAAGTTTCTCTGTGGCATTTAGACTGTGGCAGTCAGATCATTCAAGTTATTCAAGTTTAGTTGCGGGATTTAAATTTTCATGCAGTTATTGCTAGAATATTGCTGCTGTAAATTTTAAATATGGTAGACAATTTTCTAGCAGATACAAAAAACAGCGATACACGCAGAAAAGGACAGCTCACACAGCTAGAAAATGGCTACAGCAGCTAAAACGTTTTGTTAAAATAGGGACAGCTAAATATTTTGCTGCACTAGCCACATTGTTTGCTGTTGTAGCAAAAAAGTGGCTGCTATTGCTAAACAGTGGCACAACTTGGTTTGAAACTGTAAGCGTTTTCTGTGTCTCAGTCGCTATATAATCAGAAACCAACGTCCGCCATTTTGAAACAAAAGTTTAATTAAAAAATCGGCTCCGACAACTTTGCTCGGAATTTAATAAGCTTCAATTTAAAAAAAAAATCGTCCAAATCGAACCAAAATTGAAGGCTCTAGACAATTTTGAAACACGATTTTTCGTTTTTCCCCACTGTGCGGCGATAAGATCGGTTCCAGAAGGCGACATTAACAATACCCTGAACTATTCAATTGCCTAGTAATACCGAGAAATATTATAAATATAGGGAAAAAATGCATCATTACTAGATTTTGGGGTAAAATATGCAATAATCGGTGAGAATGGTCTAAATAAGCAAATACATATAAAAATATGTATATGCTTATTTAGACCATGCATATAATCCAGTCTCTATTTGTAACTTTAAAAGTAAGATATTAGTTTTTATATATTTTACATTTAATTTTATAATATATAGAATTTTATGAAAATACAGTAGCACTTTTGCGAAAACAAATTTTCGAGATTTTGACGAAATATTTATGATGTCGCTTGGCACTTTATTTTACAAGGGCGGATTGATAAGTCTCTAAATTTTAAAACTCCAAAGTGCTTATTCAACGCAATTTTCTTTTAATTATGTACACTTAATATAATGGGTATAAAGTAATTCTAGTCCTTTCAAAAAATCTTTGTCGATGTTGCTAATAGGTCTTTAGCAACATTCATTACTTCTTCATCTGAATGAAATTTGTGTTATTTTAAATGTTTTCTCAGTTTTCGGAATAAGTAATAACCCGAGGGTTTTCTCGAGTTCTTACAAATTTAAAGTCTAGTTAATAATAAGGTTTAATTTTCTTCGGTAACTGTTTTCTCATATTCCAAGTAATCTGCATGAAGTATCCCATGCAGTTCCAAAGAACGGAGGCAGACGTTCCTTTGTGCTGATTTCTGTAAGCAAAACTCTTTCGACTGTCTCTGGATCCTAATGATGGTCCCTGTTTCATCCACAGTTACCATTTAAATCAAAAAGTTATATGAATTTTTTTTGAAAATCGCTATCAGTCATCTTGGATATTGTAACTCTCAGTTATTTTTGATCGGCGGTTAGACATCTAAAGATCCATTCAGTTAACAATTTTACAAATCAGAGTGAACAATATGAAAAATATGTTCGTATGAAGTATGAGTCTCTGTTACACTTTTTGGCCTAATTCGTCCATTTTGTAAAATCGTTTCATGCACATTCAACATTCTCTCCAAAACGGGTATTAAACACGATAACCAACAGATGATTATATCAGCAACTTCTAAATCGTTCGCTTGCAACATCTGGCCAAAGAC
Source organism: Pachyrhynchus sulphureomaculatus (assembly GCA_019049505.1). Taxonomy (NCBI): domain Eukaryota; kingdom Metazoa; phylum Arthropoda; class Insecta; order Coleoptera; family Curculionidae; genus Pachyrhynchus; species Pachyrhynchus sulphureomaculatus. The sequence goes on from CM032454.1 coordinate 125,310,661, forward strand.
GTGCGAGGGACGTAATTGGCAGCCGCTCAAAGAAACTAACAACTGACGTCTTTTGTTGGACAAGGGCCCAGACCAAACTAGTATTGGGACTGATCACTAGCCACTGTCACATGAAAACATTTCCATAAAATGAGTATTCACAATGGTCTCACGGCATTCAGAGTATGTGGTCAAGAGGAAGAAACCTCTGTACTCAGCCGCCAGAATATGCGGCTTTAAGCCGGAACAGACATAAACTGTTCGAATATCTTCATCGCTGTGTTAAATTACCACATGAAAGGAATGCAAGGAAGCCAATAAACATTCTTAAAAGAATAACGCTCATGTAACCAAAGGAGGGGAGCACAAACAAGCGCAATCATCCGCCCCGCCTACAAACAACCAACATTCTATCGGGTAGACATAGAAACGTCGTAAATGTCTTTAGCGGACAGCCCTTTCAAAAAAAAAGATATTTTATCACTAATAAATGTTCCATTTTACTAAATTCATAATTTTTGTCGATCATATATTCAAAAATTTACTGTAAATAGTAAAAGAAAATCTGGGCTACCAAACTTTGTTTACGTGTTTACTAAATGTCAAATTACTAGCCACAGCAACCGTAATTATTTACTGAATTTTATTGAACTGTAATGATTATTAGTAAGCTTGTGAACAAATATACATCCCTTTCTTAACTTTTTATACAACCTTTATTATATAGCTACAAAATAATAAACTAATATCTTAACCTTAAAGTTATTAATACCACCTCGTTAGTAATAAAAGTGAATTTGTTTAAACTCATAATCATGACGCGAATCCACAATTATAACAAAAAGGAGAAGGGTATCGCGTGTCGCTCTTGTACGACAAGAAATTGCAATAACAAATACAATGTTTTTCTAAATATAAATAATTGTTCACGAGTAATTTAGTCTAGAAGTGTTTAAAACATCGGCTAAACACTTTCAACTTTTAAAGATTTATGTGTTTTTTTATGATGGATTACAATGTGTCTGATGAAATTATGTCTATGTGCCCATTGTAATACTACACCGATTTATTTTGAACTAATGGTCGTCGGCAATTAATATAACTTAATGCAACTAATAGTACGCATAATTTTATACATAGTCTGTATCTATTCCATCACATAAAATACCTTAAAAATATTACGTTACTATAGTAAAAGCAAAAGTCTAATTATTGCACATCGGTTAAGTTTTAGTTTATGATTTACATGATGGTGTGCGGAGATTACAACTCCTACTTAAAAAGTTGCATTAAAGATTAGAAGCGATGATAAATAAGTTTTATATTATATTTTTAATTTTATTTATTTATTTTAAATATTTGATTTATTTTCTGGACATTCTTTATTTTCTTTAATTATAAAAGTGTATGGGTATCTTTAATTAAGACAAAACGCCATTTTACAACACAAAAGAGCGCGAGGAAGACGTTTACAGCAAAGCGAATTTGATGGGAATAACAATAACAATCAGAACAGGTAATTGAATTTGATTCAATTAACTGTCTGTTTTGATCGGTATTGTTATTTCTACCAAACTCTCTATAAACATCTTCCCCGTGGTCTTTTGCTTACAGTTTACAGTGTTGTAAAATTATGCTTTTTCTTATAGCCGCCTATAGTCGAAATTCCCGTAGAGAGCCATCTCACCTAATAAAACTCGATGGGCTATTTTGTTTTTTTTTCTTTTTAATATTAGAAAAAAAAAAAAAAAAAAAAAAAAAAAAAAAAAAAAAAAAAAAAAAAAAAAAAAAAAAAAAAAAACAAAAAAAAAAAAAAAAAAAAAAAAAAAAAAAAAAAAATGAGAAATTTGTGTGAAAATAGTTAATTTTAATTTTTCGAAATAGAGACGGCCTGCGTTACCCCCATAAAAGATTCTTTCAGGTCAGAGGGAACTAAAAGTGTAGATATTATGAAGGAACAACAAAAAACAAATTTATAAATTATTATCACAGAACACAAACAAATAACTAAGAATTTATTTATTAGGGCTCAATATTCTTTCCACGAAAACACAGAGTTATATGTAGCCGGATATTTTCAAGTAAACAGCTCAATACTACTCTTTATTTTGTACATTATTTTTATTATTAACAGTTAGTATTCCTTTTTATTTCTGTGTAGTTCATAAAAATATATTTATAACGTCTTAAATTCGTGTCTGGCAAATAAATTCAAATTTAGACAAGAACTACTTGTTTTATTTCGAATTACATCCTACAATAAAAAAGTGTGTGTGTGTGTAAGTTTTTTGACAGTTATAGTACGTGGTGTCTTAAAAAAAAAACTATTTTTTGAAGTTATTAGTCAAAACTAGAGAAATCAGGATTTTTAAGTGGCAGCCCTTGTTATAACAGATATGGTTTAGTAGATTTTTTCAACACGATTTGTAAAAATATATAATTTTTTGGATCAGTTGTTCCTATATATGGAACTTCAAAGTTGTTTGATCAAACACTTACGAGGCTGGTTTGAAAAGTCCGTGCAAAAATAAAAACTACTTATGTGTTTGGGGTAAACCTTTTTTATTTTTCGACATAGTCTCCTTTTAGGCTTATACACTTCGTCCAACGATGTTCTAGTTTGTTGATCCCTTCCGAATAATAGGATTTGTCCAAGTCTGCAAAATATCCATTAGTGTCTGCAATCACCTCCTGGTTAGAATAAAATCTTTGTCCCGCCAGCCATTTCTTCAAATTGGGGAACAAATAGTAGTCCAAGGGAGCCAAATCTGGAGAATAGGGGGGGTGTGAAACGAGTTGGAATCCTATTTCCATTAATTTTGCGACCACAACTGCTAAGGTGTGTGCTGGTGCGTTGTCGTGATGGAAAAGGACTTTCTTGTGGGCCAATCGCGGGCGTTTTTCTTGCAGCTCGGGTTTCAAACGGTCCAATAACGATGAATAATATTCACTTGTAATAATTTTACCCTTTTTCAGATAGTCGATGAGGATTATCCCTTGCGAATCCCAAAAGACAGTCGCCATAACCTTTCCGGCCGAAGGAACGGTCTTCGCCTTTTTTGGTGCAGATTCCCCCTTGGTATCCCATTGTTTAGATTTTTTTTTTTTTTTATGGGTCTAGCACACGTGCTACAGGGAAGTCCCTAAAGCGCTACAGGAGCGACACGTGTGCGGAGAAGGCGATTCACGTTGTTCTTGAATCGCTGTAGATTGTACTCGGTGGGAAACACAGTCCTGGGCAAATTATTCCAAAGGGATGATGTTCTCCATATAAAAGACTGCTTGAAAAGTGTTGTACGGGGAGAACCTCGTACGGATGTGAAGAATTAGCGCGACGTGTACTTCTAACATGCACCGCTCTGGGAGGAATTAAGCGGGCCACATCCTTCGAACACTTTCCATGAAAGTACTTGTAGAATAGGCTCAAGTCGCCAACCGTTCTTCGATGTTCCAGCGAATCAAGGCCGACGGTCAGTTCCGGGTCTCCAATCAGACGAACAGCCCTTCTCTGAATAGAATACAACAAATGCAGTGTATGTTTGGGAGCGGAGCTCCAAACATGGGAGCAGTATTCCATAGTTGGTCGAATTTGAGCTTTGTAAAGAATTAACAGTTGTTGTGGAGTGTAAAGCTTTCTGGTTCGAAATAATATTCCCAACTTTTGAGAAGCTCTCCTTGCTATGCCTGCAACATGTTCATGCCAGGACATATTTGCTCCCAAATTAACGCCCAACAAATTGAGTGACGATGTTAGAGGAATGGAGTGCCCCGACATAACTATGTCGGGTTCAGCAACGTTAACTTTTTTAGAAAAAACTGCCGCCTGGGTTTTTGTAGCGTTAAATTCCACTTGGTTACTGTCACCCCAAGATAGAATTTCTTCCAAGTCTTTGTTAAGTTGAACGACTTCCTGCTGTCTGCGGATATTCGTCTGAGTAGCCGATGTCCGAGCGTTCAAAGTGAATGAAGAGATAAGTGTACTGTCATCTGCAAAGCTGTAGATTGGATTCTCGGTCTTTTCCAGCAGATTGTTAATGTAAATGAGAAAAAGAGTAGGAGACAGTATGGAGCCTTGAGGTACACCGGCGTTGATAGTGAAGGTGTTAGAAAGAAATCCGTCGACTGCCACTCGTAAAGAACGCTCTCTGAGGAAACATGAGAGCCACAAACAGAACTTTTCCGTCATACCATAAGAATGTAGCTTAGCCAACAGCCCATCGTGCCAAACACGGTCGAATGCCTTGGATATGTCCAGAGCAACCGCTCGAGATTCTCCAAAGTGTTCAATTGCATTGCTCCAAACATGTGTTACATAAGTCAGAAGATCTCCTGTTGATCTATTTTTACGAAAGCCATATTGGTGATCGCTAATAATGTTGAATCCTTTTTTTATTTTAGAAGATGCTGACTGATAGCCTTTTCCATGACTTTCGATATTATTGAAAGCAGTGCGATTGGTCGGTAGTTATTTGGCAAGGTCTTCTTGCCTTTTTTAGGTATCGGCTGAACTGTAGCGCATTTCCAGCAGGAAGGAAATATTCCCTTTCTGTAGGATAGGTTGAAAAGTCTACAGAAAACTGGTGTTAGTTCCCTCGCACAGATTTTAAGAACTATGGCAGGTATTCCGTCAGCGCCAGAAGCCTTTTTGGTGTCTAGCTTCATCAGAATACGCTTTATAATACGCTGTCTGAAGACAACATCGAACATCCTTGACTGCACTATGGGAATAGTAGGTGGTGTTTTTCCTTGGAAATCGACAGTAGATTTGTTGTTTGGTCTCAGGAGTATAGTAATGTATCCATGTTTCATCCACAGTGACGAAACGACGCTTAAAGTCCTCCGGATTATTCTGGAACAGCTGCAAACCATCGTTGCAACACTTCACACGATTTCGTTTTTGGTCAAGCGTGAGCAATCGCGGCACCCATCTTGCGGATAGCTTTCTTATGTCCAAATGTTTATGCAAAATATTATGTACCCGTTCAGTCGAGATGCCCACAGCACTCATCTCACGCACCTTAACTCTTCTGTCATCCATCACCATATCATGGATTTGATCAATGATTTCTGGAGTCGTAACCTCCACAGGCCGTCCAGAACGTTCAGCGTCACTTGTGCCCATATGGCCAGTCCGAAAATTTTGAAACCACTTATAAAACTGTTCTAATCGAAGGTGCAGAGTCACCATAATGTTTATCAAGCTTCTCTTTAGTCTCCTGAGGCGTTTTGCCTTTCATAAAGTAATGTTTAATCACCACATGAAATTCTTTTTCGTCCATTTCTTGAAAATCACTCGACTTCCTTGATTCACACGAATGCCAAACACAAAAAAATAGACCAATATGGCTGAAAGTTGGTGTGCGTTCATTCAAGAGATGCTACTAACTAAACATGACCTCGATACGCGCCGGTGGTGCCATCTCTCGGACTTTGCACGGACTTTTCAAATCAGCCTCGTATTAGACGTTTCGGTGTGTAATTTTGTCACATTTTCACAATATACATTTTTATGCGACCTTGTTTCGATACAGTATCCTAAATCTGTGATTAGGAGTATGAGAAATTTTTTTTAGTACATCAATGCAGGTCTACAGTTACCGCACCGCAATTCAGAGCACTTTCACTTAGTATCAATTTGTTTTTAAAATGTATGATAATGTAGTAAAGTTTCACTTCAATAACCAACGATTACAGTAAAGAAGTAATAGGATAAATTTTTTTGGAAAATAAAATGGATGGATGGAAGGACATTCGTTCTTCAAAGAAATACTTTTCCAAAATTATTGAACTATTTTTATCTTTTTCCAGGTATAGGTATGTGTTTACTGAATGTAGTTAAATACAGTAAACTGCCCTATCGGTAAAAAATGGAGACGACTAGTTCCTATTTCCAATCATAAAAAGAAATTAAAGTTTTAAACATTGAAACGTCAATTTTTTGTTTGTTGTTCAGTTTAATTTCACTTATAATTCTCTTTATCATTCGATAAAGATAATAATAAATATTAATAACCAGTCAAGTGCAAGTTGAACTTACACAATTAGTGTTCCGTACGTTGATTGCTTTTAAAATAAAAAATTTTATTACGAAGGTATAAAATGATCAGTGACAAAACACAACCCAAATGAATTTTCAATAAAGTTTGTTTCCAATCTTTACTGAAACCTGATGACCTTGATATTTGTTTTTTATATATATACCAGATAAATTATTAAAGGTAATGCACTCATGATAATTTTCGTACAAACTACACCCCGTGGAGAATATTCCAGAATTTTTTCAAAATTTTTTGATCAGTACTTTTCGAAATAAGGGGAGACAGCGATTTTTCACAATTTTTTAAAAATAATACAAAGGAAAGTGTGTTCAAGTATTACATTATCTATATATATATATATATATATATATATATATATATATATATACGAGGCTGGTTTGAAAAGTCCGTGCAAAGTCCGAGAGATGGCACCACCGGCGCGTATCGAGGTCATGTTTAGTTAGTAGCATCTCTTGAATGAACGCACACCAAGTTTCAGCCATATTGGTTTATTTCTTTGTGTTTAGTATTCGTGTGAATCAAGGAAGTCGAGTGATTTTCAAAAAATGGACGAAACAGAATTTCGTGTGGAGATTAAACATTACTTTATGAAAGGCAAAACGCCTCAAGAGACTAAAGAGAAGCTTGATAAAGATTATGGTGACTCTGCACCTTCGATTAGAAGAGTTTATAAGTGGTTTCAAAATTTTCGGACTGGCCATATGGGCACAAGTGACGCTAAACGTTCTGGACGGCCTGTGGAGGTTAGGACTCCAGAAATCATTGATCAAATCCATGATATGGTGATGGATGACAGAAGAGTTAAGGTGCGTGAGATTGCTGGTGCTGTGGGCATCTCGACTGAACGGGTATATAATATTTTGCATAAACATTTGGACATGAGAAAGCTATCCGCAAGATGGGTGCCGCGATTGCTCACGCTTGACCAAAAACGGAATCGTGTGAAGTGTTGCAAGGATGGTTTGCAGCTGTTCCAGAAGAATCCGGAGGACTTTAAGAGTCGTTTCGTCACTGTGGATGAAACATGGATACATTACTATACTCCTGAGACCAAACAACAATCTAAACAATGGGTTACTAAGGGGGAATCTGCACCAAAGAAGGCGAAGACCGTTCCTTCGGCCGGAAAGGTTATGGCGACTGTCTTTTGGCATTCGCAAGGGATAATCCTCATCGACTATCTGGAAAAGGGTAAAACTATTACAGGTGAATATTATTCATCGTTATTGGACCGTTTGAAAACCGAGCTGCAAGAAAAACGCCCGCGATTGGCCCACAAGAAAGTCCTTTTCCATCACGAAAAAACGCACCAGCACACACCTCAGCAGTTGTGGTCGCAAAATTAATGGAAATAGGATTCCAACTCGTTTCACATCCCCCCTATTCTCCAGACTTGGCTCCCTCGGACTACTATTTGTTCCCCAATTTGAAGAAATGGCTGGCGGGACAAAGATTTTATTCAAACGAGGAGGTGATTGTAGACACTAATGGATATTTTGCAGACTTGGACAAATCCTATTATTCGGAAGGGATCAACAAACTAGAACATCGTTGGACGAAGTGTATAAACCTAAAAGGAGACTATGTCGAAAAATAAAAAGGTTTACCCCAAACATATAAGTAGTTTTTATTTTTGCACGGACTTTTCAAACCAGCCTCGTATATATATATATATATATATATATATATATATATATATATATATATATATATATATATTACTCGTATTTGCACAAGCTTTCATTTGACACCACACTCGATGACCTAGTAAAAATCTTTTTTTTTCGCTTTCAATTTCACCCCCCAAAACTAACCCCTTAATTTAAAATTTAAATTTGAAAACTACACGGCTCTGATGAGGCCATCAATCCCGCACTCATGCCGCTCCTGAAGCGCTTTAGGGACTTCCCTGCAGCACGTGTGCTAGACCCATAAAAAAAATCCTATATTATTACCAAATTTCAGATTTCTATGACAAATAGTGGGGTGACAGACAGACAGACACCGAAGTCATCTTATAAGTATTCCGTACGGAACAATTAAATTTCTCCGTTTTGGGCAAATTATACGGTTAACTGGATTTTTTCTTACATATTACGTATACGGTTCATAAAGTAATTTAACGTTAAATATAACTATGACAAAAGAACGACAGGGTTGTATTAAGAGAGTATTTAATTCGAAAAACTAATGAATTTTCATATTTTTGGTATTTGTGTATTTTGAAAATCCTAAGTTTTCTGAGCTGCTAGAGGGTCATGTATTTCCGGTTGCAGGTAGTTTCTAAATATGGTGAGTATTAATTTTGTACATTTTTTAGGCTTGTCCGTCAATTTCATTAGAACTTTTTAGAAATTATTTAACAATTAATTTAATTAATACCTGACATTATTCATCATATATGTCTATGTCTACATAAGTCCAAATTTTAGTATTATTATTCAGAATCAGATCATATGTCAAATAAGAATTTACCAGTTTCTAATTTTTCTTAAATACTAATTTGCGGCTTTAATGTATATTATAATGTGGCAGATTAAATTCTTTTAATACCTTAGGGCAGTAAAAAAAGGCATAGTTTATGTACAGCAATATTATGATTTTATCCTCTCTGGGGTATCACCAAGAGTATTGTCCTGAGTTTTGGACCTCCAAATACTTGTGCTCTTTTGTTTATAAACAATTTAAGTTTTCGAAACGCGTTTTTTGAGCTTAAAATGTATATAACGCCTGTTGTATCAGCCGTATCGGAACAAAAAAAAAATTAAACGCCTCGTAATGAAATTTCCAATAAATCCTTGTTAGTTTTAAATGACTCAAATGTGTACATAACCTACAAAATTGAAAAAACATTCGTTTTTTTTTTCATTTTATTGTACAGGTCGATTAAATGAACCAATGGGCTTCTAATTTTCAGAAAATATTTCTTTTGTTATAGCAAAAATACCCTGAAGTTTTGGTACAAAAATATTGAACCCAATGGACACAATTGAATTTGTTATTTAAAATTTGAATTGTCCGCCATTTTGGATCTTTTTTTTCAAAATTTAAATTTCGACATCAGCTTTCCGATGCCATTAAAAAAACATTTTTTTTGGAGTCTTTTAAATCTTTTTTTTACATTTGTTTATTAATTAAATAACAATTGACATTTGTAAAACAAAATTGTTAACCAAAATGATTTTTTTTTTAAAATAATTCTCTACCAGATATGATCAAAATTTTTCAATTTTTTTTTCCAAAATGACCGAGAAAAACGCATTTATTTTTACTTGATTAATAAACAAATGTAAAAAAAAAAAAATGACTCCACAAAAAATAAATTAATGGCATCGGAACAATGTCAGGACCTAAATTTTGGAAAAAAAATCCATTTTGGACCAAATGGCATAAAATGGCGGGCAATTTAAATTTTAAATAACAAATTCAATTGTGCTCACTTGGTTCAATATTTTTGAACCAAAATTTCAGGGTATTTTTGCTATAACAAAAAGCATATTTTCTGAAAGTTTCAGGCCTTAGTCGTCCTGTACAATCAAGTGAAAAGAAAAACAGTTTCTTGTCGGTTTTTTCAATTTTGTAGGTTATATACACATTTGAGCGACTTAAAAGAATTTGTTGGAAATTTCATTAAGAAGAGTTTGTTTTTGTTTTTTATCTCAATCCGACATATATAACCGGAGTTATTTAAGCTTCAAAAAAACGTTTTGAAAATTTCAATTGTTTATAAATAAAAGAGCGAAAGTTTTCCGAGGTCCAAAACTCAGGACATTACTCCTGGTGATACCCCAAAGAGAATAAAATCCTAATAATGCTGTATCTTAACTGTGCAATTTCAAATGTCTTTTTTTACTGCACTGTATATAACATATTTATTGATGTTTCAAAAAAATTAATGTAACGAGTATATTAAATTAAATCTTATTTCTTGTTGTTTGTAACACTCTGTATAACAACCTACATTGGAAGTAGATAATATGTTTTTGTGCTGAACATATTTATATTCAATCAATAATAAATAAACTAAAGATCAATTGATAAATTAATGAATTTATTGACATTTTTTATTATAAGGGCTGTACTATTAATTGCAAAAAATAGAACATAGTAATAAAATAAAAAGTAATTATAGAAATAAAAAAAGATAGTTTTTTAGTGTCCATCGAAATATATTGGTAATAATTGTATAGTTTAAATGTGGTTTGTATGTTGTCTGCCTGTTGCTGCAATATTTCCTAAATCAGAAAACCATAGTTTTTAAACTATGTACTCAAAGAACAGGGCATCAGAAAAGAAAAAGAAAAAAAAAGATATAGAAATATGTCGCGGTAGGCATTTAGTTTATTAGGGTTCTACCCAGGTAATTAAATATTTGTATCAACTATCAAAATTAAAAACCATATTTTATCAAATACTTACTATTTTGGACACGTTCCGTTATAACATGAAATAATTTTTGAAGACATACCTGTTGTCGGGGGCTGTTTACAGCTACAACACGAATAGATTAATTATTTAGCGAGGATACTCTCTCTGTTGCTAAAAACACTAATTTAGGGTTTATTCTCTTTCTTGTCGAACGTAGTGGTTCAAGAGTAGTGAGACGACGAAATACATCCCTAGAGGGTTTGACGGATGGACGAAAAATAAATAACTGCTGAAATATAAACTTTGTATAATTTTGTTCTTGATACTGATTTTAATAGAGACCTAATTAGATGGAAATAAAATATCTGCGTTTATCTCTCTTAATTATATTTGTGCAATAGAGTCTCATCCGTTTAGTTTTGATCTCCAATGCAATAAAAATTTAAGTTAATGTATGCTATATTGAAACCATGGTTGTTTGTTACTTTATTTAAGCATTGGTAAGAATAATACTTGTTCGCTCATGACACACGTAGAAAGCAATGTACGTATAACTCAACAATCATCGACCCACAAAAATTGAAGTTAAATTTTGAGAAATCCATAGCAGATTTTTTCGTAATGGTAAAAATTATATTTATGTACACTCGTGAGCAAAAAATCGACTCAAAAATTTTACTTAATGTAAGACTGATCATTGAATTTAATTTTCAAGCAGTGGTATTATTTTTGGTATCATTAGAATGCTGATTTTCTACTCTTTCCAATAATCTAAAAACATTTGAATTTCCAAAAAGATTAAAACGGTTCAACAGAACCGTTTTTCCTTGCTTAGCAACGTACTTGTTGCGCGCTATTCATGTCTATGAAAACACATGCAACTGAATTTTCCTATCATTCCTTTATCAGAACTTGAACCGTCGCTAATTACGTCATCAGAAAATGGATACTACCCCGCAAGAAAAGACACAAGTCATTGCCCTACTGCAAGTAAGGTATAGCCAATGTGTAGTCGCTGCGCAACTGTACCTGAGCCTGTCAGCTGTAGCTAGAGTCTACAGATGTTACCAAGAGACTGGCGCCTTTACGCAGAGACCAGTATTAGGAAGAAGAGGGTGTACCGAGACGACCGCTCCATTATCAACACAACTGTAAGAAATTGTCACTTGACCGGCGTTGGGGTCCAGCAGGAGCACCAACAAGTTCGTGGACAGTCAGAAGGAGACTTAAAGAAGTTAACCTAATTCCGAACAGACGAGCTAACGGACCCAACTGATAGCAGCCCGTCGACAAGAGCAACTCAGATTTACCCAAGAACATGTCAAGCAATGGCGGTCCGTTTTATTCTCCGATGAGTCCTGAATGTACCTGCATGGCAATGATGGAAGAGTCTATAGGAGGCCTGGGGAGCGTTATACGCAGTGCTGCATTTCTGAAACGGTCGCCTACGGAGGAGATTTTGTCATAGTGTGGGGAGGCATCTCACTGGCTGCGAAAACCGATTTGGTGTTCGTGACTGATGAGACTCGTAGTGGTGGATTAACTGCTCACTAGCACATCGAGTAGATACTGCAAAAACACGTCGTTCCTTACGCTGGGTTTGTTGGCGATAGGTTCGTGTTAAGGCACGACAATGTGAGGCACATGCTGCTGCAACAGTGCAGCAATAACTGGCGGAAGTGGAAATACCCACATTAGACTTGCCTGCGCAGAGTTCTGACCATCGAGCACATGTGGGATGAGCTCAAAAGAAGGGTTCGAGCCAGGAATCCAGCTCCTGCATCGCTGAGGGACTTAAATGCTGCAATGGCGGAAGGGTGGGGAAGAATCCCACCGACAGTGGTGAAAAAGCTCACCCGCTCCATGAAAAACCGACTGGAACCAGTGATAAGGGCTAGGGGACGTAACACAAAATATTGATTTTTAGGATCTGGGTTAAATGAAGCCAAAATTTGAGTCGATTTTTTTGCTCACCAGTGTACATTGTTTATGAATATAAACACAATAATATATATATATATATATATATATATATATATATATATATATATATATATATATTTATTTATATGTATGTATATATATACGAGGCTGGTTTGAAAAGTCCGTGCAAAAATAAAAACTACTTATGTGTTTGGGGTAAACCTTTTTTATTTTTCGACATAGTCTCCTTTTAGGCTTATACACTTCGTCCAACGATGTTCTAGTTTATTGATCTCTTCCGAATAATAGGATTTGTCCAAGTCTGCAAAATATCCATTAGTGTCTGCAATCACCTCCACGTTTGAATAAAATCTTTGTCCCGCCAGCCATTTCTTCAAATTGGGGAACAAATAGTAGTCCGAGGGAGTCAAGTCTGGAGAATAGGGGGGATGTGAAACGAGTTGGAATCCTATTTCCATTAATTTTGCGACCACAACTGCTGAGGTGTGTGCTGGTACGTTGTCGTGATGGAAAAGGACTTTCTTGTGGGCCAGTCGCAGGCGTTTTTTCTTGCAGCTCGGTTTTCAAACGGTCCTATAACGATGAATAATATTCACCTGTAATAGTTTTACCCTTTTCCAGATAGTCGATGAGGATTATCCCTTGCGAATCCCAAAAGACAGTCGCCATAACCTTTCCGGCCGAAGGAACGGTCTTCGCCTTTTTTGGTGCAGATTCCCCCTTGGTAACCCATTGTTTAGATTGTTGTTTGGTCTCAGGAGTATAGTAATGTATCCATGTTTCATCCACAGTGACGAAACGACGCTTTAAAGTCCTCCGGATTCTTCTGGAACAGCTGCAAATAATCCTTGCAACACTTCACACAAATCCGTTTTTGGTCAAGCGTGAGCAATCGCGGCACCCATCTTGCGGATAGCTTTCTCATGTCCAAATGTTTATGCAAAATATTATGTACCCGTTCAATCGAGATGCCCACAGCACTAGCAATCTCACGCACCTTAACTCTTCTGTCATCCATCACCATATCATGGATTTGATCAATGATTTCTGGAGTCGTAACTTCCACAGGCCGTCCAGAACGTTCAGCGTCACTTGTGCCCATATGGCCAGTCCGAAAATTTTGAAACCACTTATAAACTCTTCTAATCGAAGGTGCAGAGTCACCATAATGTTTTCCTTAGTCTCCTGAGGCGTTTTGCCTTTCATAAAGTAATGTTTAATCACCACACGAAATTCTGTTTCGTCAATTTCTTGAAAATCAATCGACTTCCTTGATTCACACGAATGCCAAACACAAAGAAATAGACCAATATGGCTGAAACTTGGTGTGCGTTCATTCAAGAGATGCTACTAACTAAACATGACCTCGATACGCGCCGGTGGTACCATCTCTCGGACTTTGCAAGGACTTTTCAACCCAGCCTCGTATATATATATATATATATATATATATATATATATATATATATATATATATATATATATATATATATATATATATATATATATATATATATATATATATATATATATATATATATATATATATATATATATATATATATATATATATATATATATATATATATATATATATATATATATATATATATATATATATATATATATATATATATATATATATATATATATATATATATATATATATATATATATATATATATATATATATATATATATATATATATATATATATATATATATATATATATATATATATATATATATATATATATATATATATATATATATATATATATATATATATATATATATATATATATATATATATATATATATATATATATAATATATACATTTTTGGATTAATTTTTTTTAAAACTAGGAACATAACAACCTAATAAATTTTTTTTTTTTTTTATTAAGAATGGCTTTTATTTGACTAACTTTAGATGATGTCTCTATAATCTATTTTCATGAAGTTTCCCTACATGATTTATTTGGAATTATCTGGAGAAGAAATTAAAAAATGAAACGTGCCAAATCCTATCGCTTCGACCCATAACGGCTGCCCAGGATGTGATGCCCGTTCCGTTAGTGATTGTCTAAAAAAGTCATCATCCAGAATAGCTGCGCTCTATATCTTCATTGTGAATCAATCGAAACACAGAAAACTGATATCTTCTTAAGGTATATCATTTTATTCCACCGAAATTTCGATGACTAGTTCAGTTTTTACTGAATGCCCTGGAAACGGATCGTGTAATTAGTATTGTACACCTTTATACTTAAAATGTTTTTGTTTTTCTTGGGACACTATATTTATTGCATTAAAAACAGTTCACTAGATTTCTTGTTTGTTTCTTCCTTATTAAGCCTTTTAAGTTAATAAGTTTCATGCATAATATGATTTTAATACGATACCAATACAATATATATAATAATTTAACATTCAGTTCATTTGTTGTCATTTTTACGTGAGGTTGAGAAGTTATTAAACATGTTTAATGCAAATTACTTGTTTCGTATTACTTCGACAATATAAGTTTTATATCCTCCAGATTACCTGAACTTAAAAGCATCTAATATAGTATATAGAAGATAGGCAGTCTTTTACACAATTATCTTTATTTCAGTTGTAATTTACTCATCATATTATTCAGAGCAATATAACGACGTCCTAACTTGTATTAAGGAATATTCATTGTGGTTTATTAAGAATTTGTAGTATTTTGATCGTTTTTCACTTATTCACTAACAACCACAAATTTATTGCACTTAAAAATATGCTTCTGTTAATAAATGGGGAGAACAGAAGATGGGCATTTTCGAAAATAAGTTATGTAGCTATTTTTCTTTTATATCTCAATATTATCTTTAAAGTTATTAAAGTAACTTCAAGTATTGACAAACATGGAATAATTTCGACACATGGCATAACATTATACTAAAGAGAACAGAATCCATACTTTGCGTGGTATTTATTTTAATTTTTGAAGTAACCAAGGACTTAAAAAGTTACTAAACAATTATTAATGATTAAATAAAAACACAACATTTTAAGTAATATCATTTCGCCAATAAACGGAATTTTTAGCTCTATATTTGCTGTATTAATTCTTGACTGTATTCTTTTGAATTTACGCACTATCATATTTTCAATATTTAAATCCCAATATTGGGGTATTAAACCGAACATTGGGAATGTGGATTTCTAACAGCTTTGTCATAGTAAATACTTAATGTATTTAGGATTACTGTTAAAATATTTTATATTAATCAACAAGTATTTATTTATGGCTGTCGCTTATGAAAATGAATCATCTAGATAGTGAAATACGATAATTTTTCTATGACACTTAATTACAATTATAAATAAATTTTAATGGAAAACGAATATTTTATTCATATATACGAGATCTGTTCGAAAGATATCCGACTTACACTAATAACTACGAACTGGCGTTACTCTGCGGCTCCTGGTGAATTATATGACATATCTGTTTATTACACATCATTTTTGTGTTATTGAATACTGTGTCAACTGGTTTAATAAAAAGATAGATGTTAGAGGCTACCATGTACATAGAAAACCAAATATCATTATACGATAGCAACAAAATTAATAACTGCTTTATAAAAGTTACTAATTGAATCTATGCAGCAACAATATGTATTAATGGATGAATACAACTGAATCGGTCTAAAAATAATACATCAAGACTCTGTCACGTTTTGGTGTCCTTAGCCAGTCTGTCTTATCTGGGATTGATCTGTCCTATGTCTATTGAAACACTAATTTTCGAACCCAACAAGACCTAAATTTAGGATTTGGCATAAATCTATCACTTAAAATATGAAAAAGTTCTTGAGCTATTCTTTTGTTCCGTTGGTCTGTACTGAAGTGTAAAAATATTAGGGAATTTTTAGAAAATACCTAAAATAATAAATAAGGCATAATCGAATTTTTTAATCGTATACATTATTCATTATTGTATTCTACTATTCTAAAGTGCAGGAAAGGCCTATTTTAAATCACTACCTACAGAGCTAAAAAAACACGAATACATGAGAACTTTGTTAAAAATCCTTAAAAATAGTTTTTTTTTTTTTTTTTTTAACTTCCCTTCCTAAGTTGTATTCGTGAAAATATCACCATTGGAGATTAGTACATTTCCATATAATTTGAGTCTCCAATTTTCGTCGGTCTGCCTGTCGAACTGTCAGTCCGTCTATCTATTTTTTAAATAGGAAGGTAATAAGATATCGAATTTAAATTTAGTACACATATGATACTTACAGAAGGAATAGAGCCTATTTTTAAGGATGTTATTTCAACGGAAGGGAGTGAAAGGGTGAAGGTTGATAAATTTTGTATAATTTCATTAATATTATGGGATTCTTTTCTAGGTTTTGCTTATCAACCTAATTAAATTATTTTTTCATTATCTACATTTTTAACAACCAAGAAGAAATACGATTATCGTTCGATTTCAAAAAAAAACTACTATTCTTTTTTAAATATTCAATTTATTTTTTAATATTAAATATAATTAAATAAAATATCCCTTGTGCATAACAATTTACATGTATTTGTGAGGAGTGTGAGTAACCAAATTTGTGAATATGGACGTATTTAAAGAAGTGTTCTTCCAAATTTCAAGAAATATTTTTCAATACATTCTTAAAACTTTTTATAAAATTTCTTCTTCAAAAATATATCTAAAAAACACTTATAAACTACACCAAACAGGATGGAATTCTGAACATCTGTTTAATAATTTAAGAGGGTTGTATCCTTATTTTTATTGTGTTTATACATTTCTGTAGCTTCTAAAGTATTTAATTTCCTTCCTTTTTGTACTTTATGTAATATTTGTAGATTATTTATGTCTGGAAAAAATATGATTTATTTGATGGAAGTGAGCAAAGTGAGAGTTTTCTTTGTATAATCTAAAAGAAGTTTGGTCTTCTTTAAATGTAGTATCGAAATTTCTCCCTGTTTGGCCTATATAAGAGCTATTACATTCATTACATGACAGTTCATAAACCCAAGAGTCTTTGTATTTATGAGTTTTCTCTTTTACATTGAAAAAGAGGGAGGAAAGTTTTTGGGGTAATTTAATAGCGATATTTATGTTGTCTTTAGCGAGAATATATCAAATTTTATTAGAAATTGGTCCGAAATATGAGGAGAAAGTTTGTTTTTTTTATCGTTCTTAACGTGTAAATAAATATGTATGTCTTAAATTTAGTTGTTTTAGTTTATTTTTAATTAGGTTATCTATGGTTTTTCCCTGAAATCCGTTGTTGTGGGCAATATTCTTGATTATATCTAATTATTTCTCTAAATTTTGTTTATTTAAAGAGATGAAGAATGCTCTGTGAATCATTGATTTATAGGCTGCGAGTTTATATGAGTTGGGGTGGCATGAATTATTGGGAATAGTGGTGTCTGTAAAAAAAAATTCTTTTTCTAATGTGAATTTTATATTCGGATATATTTCATTTAGGGAATTTAGGGTGGATTGGAGGGAATCATCGTCTCCTGTAAATATGTCGGCTGTAAACATGTCGGCTACAATATGTCGGCTACATATCGGAACCATAAAACTAAATCCCTTGTCTGCTGTGACTAGAAAATTGTTTTCAAAATCTGACATAAACATTTTGGCCATCAAGGGGCTTAGTGGAGATCCCATGGCAAGGCCCTTTTTCTATTTCAGAAATTGGTTGTTGAATTGACAATAATTTTCTTCTGTGCACAGTTCGAACAATATCATTATTTCGTGTTTTATAATAAGATTTGTCTTGATTTTCTCAAGTGAGTTTTTAATGATTTTTAGACACTCCTTATTCGGGATATTGGAAAACATGCGTATTTTTCATCTATTTTGTAATTCCATTGGCCGAAACGAAATGACTTCAGCTCTGTTAAGCTACTCAATCGACCCAATAAAACCGAACACAATATAAGACTAAAATTAATGTGAAATTAAATTTGTTATTTTATTCGAAAGAGCTTCAGATCTTTTTTAATATTTTCTCAATACCGTTGTCACAACTAGTAAGGAAGTCATGTTATCTGAAAATGGGATATAAAATATATATCTGTACCTTTCTTAAACTCATATAGCGCACATGTCTGTTACGGACATTTCTTTTATTTGTTGAGGTTAAAGTTCACTTTTGGCCACAATTTTAATAATAAACATATGGGAAATTACCCTAAGGATGAAATATGGTGTGTCAAAGTTTAGTTAGATCAGCGCTTCGGGCCGGGTTAGATATAACAAAAACATATCATAAACTATTCTTAACTCACCGAAGCTAAACTTTGTACATATTGCCCATATATTACTACAATGAAACTCTTACCTCCTTGTTTCGCCCTCTACTGGATGAACACTTGTTATTCTGAGGTTATTCGACTTAGCTTGTCGAAGTCTGATAAATAAGTCCAAATTGGTCAGTTAGCATAAGTGGGCACATACAGTTTCGTCCGCCCGCTTTAATTAATGGTCAAATGTGAAGAAACTGTTTACGTGAATATATACAGTTTCGTCCACTGCTAATTTTCGGGAACATACATTTTCGTCCGATTTAGCTGGTTAAAAATACACATAAATAATAAAATACGAGTACATACGAAAAGTTTAATAGAACAAATATAATCGCATATAATTATTGTTCTTAAAAAACTATAATAATGTGAATTTAATATTACATATTACAACATAGAAATATTATTAAGTTTTACAATATTTTCTTGTATAAAATTTTCTAGTTTCTGTGTTTTACTGTTTAAACGTTTGAAACTATTTACACTCTGTATTTGTACGTATATTTCACATTGGTAATATTTAATTGTTTCCAAAAATAAAAATATATTGGGATGACTAGGAATAAAACATTTATGTAAATGTGAGTGAAACAACTCACATGCTTTTGTTGTTCTCTGGCTGGAAGCTGATTTCGCGGCCCATATATTAGGTGGAAATAGCGCATCGTCTTCTATATAATTTTCCACGCGGTAGTCTGCAAATTTTTCTAACTGTTGGTTCCTAGGTCTCATTTCATTTAGCTCAAAAGCAAAGCATTCACCCACAATTTCTGTATCTATATTATAAAGAAAGATTAATTAGATAAAGTATAACGATATACTATAATAACCGAATCTTTGTATTTTGAAAGATAATATTAATCGGACAAATACTGAAATAATAGTTACCTAGGAAAAGACGGCCAAAACAATACCCAAACCATTTCCCTAGTTCTGTTCTCTTCTTATAGCCTCTGGCTAATCCTAGCGCTTGAATTTTTCTCCACCAAGCTTGACTAAGATGAAAATGACAGTCGATAATTTGCACATTATTCCAAACCTCCTTAACGGCCTTGTGGATTGATGTTTCAAAATCTATCACGACTTCTGCTGGTTGAAACAGCAATTTAAACTCTCTACATTTATTTAAAATATAGGTTAAACAATTTGCATATGAGTTTGTCGATTTGTCCTTTAATAGACAAAATACAGGCGGAATATAATGTCCATTGCAGCATCCGTGAATTGTAAAAAGTTGTAGAAAATGCTTAGGGGCATATTTGAATGTTCCGTCCATGAATATACAAGTACACGCGCACAAATGTTTCAAATTGGTTTCGCATGAAAATATTACTATATTCGACATAGAATTATTTGTTATCAAAAAATCTTCTCTTCTGTTTGTGACAATCGAAGTCATCTTATCCAGAGCATGATGTATATCAGCACAAGACTTGGGCAGTGTAGGAAACTTTTTTCTTACATCACCCCTATAAGCTTAAATATTTCATAATTATTATTATTGCATGGGCTTTTTCAAATTACTGTCAAGATCATACGTCTCTTTACCGTTACCCTCGGACGAAATTGTATATTTGAAATTTAAGACGTCGGACGAAAATGTATGTCTTAATTTATGCAAATAGAGATTACGGGCGAAACTGTAATTTCCGAGTAAAAGTATACTTGAACCCTTACATGTAAATACGCACAGAAATTTTTGTTTTTAATTTTAAAAAAAAAAACCGTTCAAGTGCAAGTTGCACTTGCGCAATTAGTGTTCCGTACGTTGATTGCTTTTAAAATAAAATTTTCGTTACCGAAGTATAAAATGATCAGTGACTTCACAAAACACATTCCAAATGAGTTTTTAACAAAGTTTTTTTTCTAATCTTTAGTGAAAACTGATGACCTTGAAATTTTTGTTTCTTTTATATTTCAGATAAATTGTTAAAAGTAATGTACTCGTAATAATTTTCTTTCAATTTACACTCTGTAGAAAATATTCCAGAATTTTTTCAAAATTTTTTGATTAGTACTTCTCGAGATAAGGTGGGGGGACAGCGATTTTTCGCACTTTTTAAAAAATAATATAAAGAGAATTATGCACAACTATTATATTATATATATTTTTGAACTCGTCTCTTTACAAGCTTTCATTTGACATCCCACTCGATGACCTGGTAAAAAAAAATTCACTTTTCACCCCCAAAACAAGCTTTCATTTGACATAACTTTCTATGTCCCACCCAATGACCTGGTAAAATTAAAAAAATTTAAAATAAGCGCAGCTGGATTCTTTGCAATAGATCGTTCAACGATTCTTTTCATTTACCTTCTCACACAAACTTGTACTTTTATTTAATCGTTATATGTGTTGTTGGCATCTAGTACCTAATTTTATCAGTGAAGATAAAAAATAAGTTTTCGCTCATGTCTAAAGTATCTTAATATATCGCAATATACAAGTATTCGATTAATCGTACTTACACTCTGTATCTAACAGTAAACTCTGTAGTACCTTCATAGAAAAGAAAGCAATTAAACTAAAATACTTCAATTAAGTAAATTTTAGAATATGGAGGACTATTAATTTATAATTGTAGTAAACATCGATAAGCCTAATGGTAAATGACACGTAATTTTTTAAAAACTACT
Source organism: Pachyrhynchus sulphureomaculatus (assembly GCA_019049505.1). Taxonomy (NCBI): domain Eukaryota; kingdom Metazoa; phylum Arthropoda; class Insecta; order Coleoptera; family Curculionidae; genus Pachyrhynchus; species Pachyrhynchus sulphureomaculatus. The sequence goes on from CM032454.1 coordinate 125,331,973, forward strand.
TGGTAATACTTTTTCGCTTAAATAAAAGCAAAATAAAAATAACTTATTTAACCTGGTAAAAGCAAGCCGGTGCCTATGGTACGATATGGTGATTAGCGACACATATGATTATGTTTGCTGTATTTTGAGATATAATATATCCTTTCGTGCACTAAAGGTGTTCTCACGATTTAGCGTGAACTCTGCTTTTTGATTTCAAAAGCAGATTGCAATAATATTGCACAGATATAATGTTAGAATTTGTTGTGGTGATTTTGCGACTTTATTGATTTATTTCTGCTGATCTCCCTTTTCTATACACAAACCTTTAGTCTTTAGTAAAGAACTTGTTATAGTGTAATTTTGTGTAAAATATTTACTATTTTATTTTCAAATCACTTTCTTATAGTTGAAAAAAAAGGCTATTTTTAAAATTTATTATTTTGTTTATTTATTTATTATCAATAAACGGGAAACCTCATTATAAAAGTTATAATATTCAATATATAAAGTAATAACAACAGTACAGTAATGGGTATCAGTGGTCACACCCACGTTAATGACTTGCCTTTTAAAGCCAGACAGCGAGCCTCCGAATGGATTGATGGAAGGATTATTATTTAAAAAGAGCAAGGATCTTGCTAATGGAGAATTCCATAAATAGTACTGTGATGACCGATGACAAATATCTCATTTCTTCTTAAGCAACGTTCTGTAACCTTCAACTGTATTTGCCCTAAGAGGGGTGGACAATCAATAACACTATTCAGCAATTTAAATATGGTGCAAAGATCTGACACCCTTCTCCAATACAATCCTAAGACGTCCTTCTTATTAAATGTAAAATAACTTAATGAAGTACTCAACGTATTCATTGAGTACTTCATTAAGTATCTATCTAGATCGTTAGCCTTAAAATGAAATAATACATTCTACTATGCAACTATTTATGTATGAATTAACAGTACCTCTTGTGTGTGTATGTTCTTGTTGTTTTTGTCTTATATTTTTTTTCCTGTTTTGAGGTAAGATAATAATGAATTTATTTTTATTAATGAAATATGGAAAAATACTTCGACAAAATACGAGTATATCGAACAAAGACCGTCAGCAAGTTTGGTTCTAACAATAAAAGTATGGAAATTAAAAAATTATGGACATCCATGGTGTACCCCTAATTAATCATTAAACTGGAACATGACATATTTTCTTCACTTTAAAGCTCATCACCAAGCCGACCTAAAGAATTGTAACCCAATCTAAACAGCAACAAAGATTTAAGCTGAAAATATCTAAAGACACTGTTGGTCGTCGTCAGATAAGACACTATAATTTTTTTCACTTTATTTATGCTGCCAGAAAATTCTAGATACTCTGAAGATGTTATTAATAGCATTACAAGTAGGATATTAGTTTTTATATATTTTAACAATTATAATTTTATAATACACAGGTTTGCAGGAAAGTACAGAACCATATTTGCCGAGACAAATCTGCGAAATTTTAACGCTTGACCTATATTTTACGAGGGCAGATTGATAAGCTTCCAACTTAGCATTGAAAAACACACAAATTTCAAAGATCAAAATGTTTATTCAGCGCAATTTTCTTTTAACTATGTACAGTTAGTGCAATGAGTATAAAATAATTTTAATATTTCCAAAAAATCAAACTAGTCTTTAGCAACATTTATTGTTTCTTCATTTGAATGAAATTTGTGTTCTTTCAAATACTTTTTTCAGTTTAGCCCAAGGGAGCTAAGTCAGGGAAATATGGGGTTTAATCATCTTGTGAGCCAGCGCACTACTTTAAACAGTTTTTCTAGGCGTTTTTGCACGTTTTTTTAAAATGTTATTCACAGCTTTTATTTAAGCTAAAAAGTTATACGACTCTTGTTCAAAACCACCACCAATCAACTTGGATGTTTTGACTATCAATCTTTTTTGATCGGCATTTAGACATTTAAAGACCAATTCAGCCGACAATTTTCTTATACACAGATCAGATTAAACAATAGGAAAAACACGATCGTATGAAATCTGTGTCTCTGCTATACGTTTTATCCCAATATGTCGATTTTCCAAAATCATTTGATGCACAAGTTCAACATTCTCCCCAAAACGGGCGCTAAAAACGCCAACTAACAGATGGTCATATTAGCAACATCTAGATCGTTGGCTTGCAACATTTGGCCAAAGACATGCGAGGGACGTAGTTTGCAGCTCCTTAAAAAACGAACAACTGACGTCCTTTGTTGAACAAGGGTCGAGACCAAACTAGTAGTGAAACTGATTACCGGCCATTATCATCTGAGGAAACGTTACAGGAAATTGGTATCCACAATGGTCGCACGACATGTAGATTTATGTGGTAAAGAGGAAGGAGCCTCTAAGCACATCGGCTTAAATCTACGATTGTGGTGTTAAATTACCACATGAAAAGCTCGCATGGAAGCCAGTATGCCTTCTTAAAGGGACGACGTTCATGTAACTAAAAGTGGACAGCACAAACAGGCACAATCGCTCACCTCGCCTACTAACATTCTCTCGAGTAGACACAAAAATGGATCTTCGATCACAGTCTTCATCACTGATGTCGGTTCTTTCTTTCTTGGAATCCTTCACCCAGTTTTTAATACTACCATAGGAAGGATATTGTTCATTCAACATACGAAGTATATCGTTGTAAATTTCTTTACCGGACAGTCCTTTCAAAAAGAGGTACTTCATCACCGATGGATATTTTTTTTTACTAAATTCACAACTTTTGTCGATTATATTTCCTTCGAAAACTTACCATTAAATAGAATTCGTCAGTTATAAATAGTAAAGAAAATATGGACTACCAGTAACTAGTTACCGAAGTTTATTAAACTCTAATGATTAATATTACAAAAATAAAGATCCTTCTTTTACAGCTCTTACTCTATAGTTACAAAATAATAAAGCTAATATCTTAACAAAGGTATTAATACTACCTCATTAGACACTTTACGTTTGTAATAATAAAAGTAGATAAATTTAAACTCATAATCGTCAATATTGTGGTCGCAGTTCTACAATTATTATAAAAATGACAAGGGTATGTATGTTGCTTTGTATGACAGGAAATTGCAATTACAAATACAATATTTTCCTAAATATGAATAATTATTCACGAGTAATTTAGTTGAGAATTGTCTAAAAACAACAAATGATAAGGGTATCGTATGCTGCTCTTGTACGACAGGAAACTGCAATTACAAATACAATATTTTCCTAAATATAAATAATTATTCACGAGTAATTTAGTTGAGAATTGTCTAAAAACATCGTCTAATAAATGACAAGAGTTTCGTATGCTGCTCTTGTACGACAGGAAACTGCAATTACAAATACAATATTTTCCTAAATATAAATAATTATTCACGAGGAATTTAGTTGAGAATTGTTTAAAAAAATCGCCTAATAAATGACAAGGGTATCATATGCTGCTCATGTACTACAGGAAACTGCAATTGCAAATACAATATTTTCCTAAATATAAATAAATTCACTAGTAATTTAGTTGAGAATTGTCTAAAAACATGGTCTAATAAATGACAAGGGTATCATATGCTGCTCTTGTACGACAGGAAACTTCAATTACAAATACAATATTTTCCTAAATATAAATAATTATTCACTAGTAATTTAGTTGAGAATTGTCTAAAAACATCGTCTAATAAATGACAAGGGTATCGTATGCCGATCTTGGTCGCCACTCTTTGTCCATCGCCCATTCTTAAACCTAGCAACATGTCCAGCCCAGTTCCATTTAAGATATAGAATGAATTTGACTGCGTCTTGCGCCCCCGTTCTCTTCCTGATAATGTGATTTGGGATGTGATCTCTAAGAGTAACGCCTAACATTGACCTCTCCATCTTTTATTGCATGACACATATTTTATTGATGTTTTTTCTTCGTCATTGTGAGAGTATCAGCTCCGTACGTAAGAACGGGGAGTATGCATCTGTCAAATACTTTTCTTTTTAAACACGTAGGAAGGTTAGATTTGAATACGTAGGCCAGTTTGCCATATGTAGCCCAAGAGAGACCTATTCGCCGCTGAATTTCATGTGTTTAGTTATCTCGTCCTATGCTGATTTCATGTCTCAGGTATTTATACTGGTGCACTTGCTCTATTGCGTTATTCAATTTTATAGTGTCACTTAATACAAGATTTATCATAAACTGTGTCTTGGATAGATTGATTTTTAGACTAACCTTTCCTGAAGCTTCCTGAAGTATGTGTAGCATTTGTGCTTCTTGTATTTTGTCTGTTATTAAGACAATATCGTCGGCGAAACGGAAGTGATTTAACCTTTCACCGTCAATGTTAAGTCTCATTCTTTCCCAGTTTATTAATTTTAGAATACTTTCTAGAAATGTTACAAAAAGCTTGGGCGAGGGCGTATCACCCTGCTGCACTCCTCTTTTGATTCGAAATTTGCTGGTGGATTGATTAGTTTGTGTTTTATCATGAGGGGTGGCAATACCACACTCAGCAAGCGCTTCCAAAAGTCTCTGCTGATTTACAGAATCAAAAGGCTTTTCGAACTCCACAAATATGAGTACAAGAGGCTTATTATATTCTATACATTTTTCAATAGGAATTTTAACTGGAAGCAGATGGTGGTTTGTTCCATACCCCGAGCGGAAACCTGCCTGCTCTTTTGAAAGGAAAAACTCGGAATTTATTTGCTAGACGTTTGGTAAGTATTTTCGTGAATAACTTGTATACATGGCTTAGGAGGCTAATGGGTCGATAGTTTGTAAGGTGTGAAGTATCTCCTTTTTTATGAATGATGACAATAGTTGCATTATTCTATTGCAATGGAGTTATTCCTTCCAAGAAGCATTTATTGAATCACATTTTAAGTGATTTAGTAATTTGTTGTCCTCTTTGTTTAATTGCTTCTACTACAATATTGTTTTCACCCGGAGCTTTGTTATTTTTCATGTCGTTCAAGGCTGATGTGATTTCTCCTTCTATGATATTTGAGATATCCTCCGATCCCTGATTTAAGAATTTTGGTCTGTTGATTTCTGTTCTTTTGTCTTGTAATGTCTTTCCTTCCTATTGTCTTCTTCCTTCTCAAGACTTTTAAGCTGTTATTCTGTTCTACAACATTTTTAATTTCCTCTGCATTTTTTTCTCTTATTCTGATTTTCCTCGATATCTCTCTATTTATAGTTCTGTATTCTTCTGTAGTCCTGTCCATCATTTCTCTCCTTTTCTTCATTAGCTGTTTTACTCTTTGACTTAATTTCTGTTATTTTTGTTGTTTTGGGCACGTTTTGTCAATGGCATTTTCTATACTATTTTTGATATTTTCAAATATGTGATCAATTGCTCAGTCTTCATTGTGTTCTAAGGAGCCTGCGATCTCTCTTCTATAAGAATCCACATCCTCCGGGGTTATCCATTTCTTATGCCTTCTTCTAAGGATCATGTTGTTTCGTTCCTGTTTAATGTTAATAAACACTTTTGCTCTCACAATGCGACAACATATATGTTATGTATAATAACGTTAAGCCTGGGCCAGGAAAATTTTTGTCGTTAAAAATCAATTACAAATTAATTGGTTTCATAAAAATGAGAATTCTAACTGATTAAGATAACTATTAATTGCGCATCGTCTATTACGAACCATATACTTCTTCTTGTTACATCCCTTGCTAAAGGGAAGTGTTTGTGAAAAAAATACCCACCAAGACTTTTGCATTTTTTTACGTTATAGGGTCTTTGGAATACCAAAACCAGTCTGACACTTGTATAGGTCTATCTGTCAGTCTGTACGCACGATTACTCTCGAACGTCTTGAACGATATCAATTGAGCAACTGGGTGTGAAAGGGTGATAATTTTTTATGATAATAATTTGTATATTATATTGATTATTAATATTATTATATAAGCTGGCCAGAGAGTGTACGTATATAAAAAAAGCACGTAAATGGGATAAGTGGTTCTGGAGTAATAAGCGCACTAATGGGCAGAAAGGCAAACAGTCACACAAAGAGTCGTTACATTTTATATATATTATAGAAGATTATAGATAACCTGGCCAGAGAACAAACGTATGAATTGAAAAAAAAAAACACGTAAATGGGATAAGTAATTTTCGAGTGATAAGCGCACTAACGAACAGACAAACACAGAGACGTTGCATTTTATATATATTATATTCCTTGTTACATGATATTGTTCTGTATTTAATGATTTAGGCAGTGTATTGCAAGAGAACGCGCGAAACTTTTTTCCGACTTGATTCGCTATTATCGTTACTGCTTATTCCTTATATTACCTAACGTAATAAAATATATCCTATAACTTGGCCAGGGAACATATGTATGTTTTAAAAAAAAACATTTAAATCGGATAAGAGGTTCTCGAGTGATAACTTCACTGACGGATAGACATACAGACAGAGAGACGTTGCATTTTATATACATTATAGAAGATTATAGGTAACCTGGCCAGAGAACAAATGTATGGATTGAAAAAAAAACACGTAAATCGGATAAGTGGTTCTTGAGTGATAAGCGCACTAACGGATAAACAGATAGACAGACAGAGAGACGTTGCATTTTATATATATAATAGAAGGTTATAGATAACTTGATCGGAGAACGAAGGTATAAATTAAAAAAAAAAAAAACATGAAAATTGGATAAGTGGTTCTCAAGTCATAAGCGCACTAACGGACAGGGAGACGTTGCATTTTATATATATTATATTCCTTGCTACATGATATTGTTCCATATTTAATGGTTTAGGCAGTGTATTGCAAGAGAAAGCGCTAGCGGAAATCTTTTGTCCGACTATATATATATATATATATATATATATATATATATATATATATATATATATATATATATATATATATATATATCAATCGGTTTTATAACGTCTTCTGTCTTCCGGTTTCTCCATTCCTCCTCCTCCAGATCTCTCTCTAATACTTCCTTGTTGATTCCTGCTCTCCAGCTTTGGAGTGGTCTTCCTCGCTTTCTTTTTCCATGAGGGTTCCAATTTAAAATCTTTTTAGATAGTCGGTCTTGTGACATTCTCTGTACATATCCGTACCATACTAACTGTTGGGTTCTGATTTCGTCCACTATATCGTGCTTTGTTTCTAAAGCTCGTCTTATCGTGTCATTTGGTATGCGGTCTTTTCTGGATTTTCTAGCTGCTCGTCTCCAGAAATCCATTTCTGTAGCTTTTAGTATTTTTTTTTTCTGTTCTTTCCTTCAATGGCCACACCTGGGAGCTGTAAGTTATTATACTTTTCACTATTGAGTTATAAATTCTCTTCTTATTTTCAATGGTTATATTTTTGTCCCATAGTATACTATTAAGCATTGCAATCGATTTTCTTCCTTGGATATTCCTCTCGAATATTGCTTCTTCCAGTGTTCCGTCCCTAGATATTCTCGTTCCCAAATACTTATAACTGGCACAGTGTTTGATGGTGTGTCCTGTGGCCAGTTTCAACTCCTGCTGTTGTCCTCCGACGCACATGTACTCGGTCTTTTTAATATTGACTTCTAGGCCCCATTTTTCATATTCCTCCATAAGTTTTCGTGTCATGTATTCCATATCATCGATGTCCTGAGCTACCACTACCTGGTCGTCTGCGAATGACAGCGTGTACAATGTAGTATCGTCATCCAGTGGTAATCCCATACTGCTGCATTTCCTTTTCCAGTTCTTCAGTGCACTCTCCAAATAGATTTTAAATAGCGTTGGGGATATACAGCAGCCCTGTTTGAGACCCTTTGTGACCTGGAACCCTGTTGTTATACCATATTTGATTTTCACACTACTTACTGCGTCTTGGTATAAGGATTTTACGGCTTTGATTATTTCGGTGCTTACATTACTCTGTTGTAGTGTTTCCCACAATCTCATGAGAGGCACGCTATCGTGGGCCTTTTTTAAATCAACAAACAGGACATGGACTTCCTGATCAAATGCAGTTTTCTTTTCTAGGATTTGTGTCAGTGAGAAGAGATGGTCTATTGTGGATCTTCCTGCTCTAAAGCCTGCCTGTTCTTCAGCTTCTACGTTCGCGTATTCCGTTTCTATTCTATTTTTAAGTATTTTTCCGTATATTCTGCTAATAGATCCTGTAACCGTTATTCCCCTATAGTCATCGCAATTATTTTTGTCTCCTTTCTTATGAATTGTTGATATGTATGATATTTTCCATTCCTCAGGTACTTCTGACGTGTTAATGCATCTTTGGAATAAGTTCCTCAAAGCGCTAAATAGCTTTTCAGTTCCGTATTTTACTATCTCTCCTGGGATGTTTCCTGGTCCTGGGGCTCTACCATTTTTTAGCTTTTTACATACTTGTTTAACTTCTGATGTTATCCTTATTGGGGATCCTCGTATAACTAACATATATTTGGGTTTCCATGTTGGGTACTTTTGAACTCTGGTCTATCTTCTGTTAGCATATTTGTAAAATATTGGTTCTATTTTTCTGGTGTTATTGGTGAGAAGATTTCTCTTTTCCGTTCTGTTCTCATATTTTTAAGAAGTCTCCAGCTTTCCGTGCTTTTTTCTTCCTCCTATGTAAGTGTTGAGTCTTGAGCATGTCTTTTCCCATTGGTTGTTCTTTTTGTCACTAATCATTTTGCGTACTCTAGCTTGGGATTCTTTGTATTTTACTTTGTCGTTTGTGTTCTTTGAACTTAAGTATTTGTGATAGCTTTTCCGTTTTTCTTCAATTTCGTATTTAATTTCTTCATCCCACCAATATGGTTTTTGCTGTTTTTCCCTTTTCTCTTGGTACCCTAATGCTTCCAGTGCGGCTGCGTGTAGGCATTCCTTTAAATACTTATATTCTTCTTCTATATTAACAAATCCCGTTCGTTGTATCTTTTGGTCCAGTCTACTCTTGTATAGATTTCTGATACTTTCATTTTGTAAGCTTTCTGTATTATATCTTATTGTTGTTTCACTTGTATCTTCCAGTTTGCTTTCCCGTGTTGTTCATGAGGTTATCTTTCCTTTCACAAGGTAGTGGTCGCTGCCACATGAAACCCCTCTTTGGACTCTAAGATCTAGGAAGTTTAATCTAGATCTCTGTCGTATTATCATATAGTCGATAATACTTTTTAAATCTCTTGTTGTTTGTCTCCACGTATATTTATGAATATCCCTATGCTGGTGGTGTCCGTTTAATATTGGTTGTTTTGTTCACATATCTCTATAATTCTTCTTCCGTTGTCGTTAGTAACTTCTTCGCCATATTTTCCTACCACTTTATCGAGTTCTTTCCTTCCTATTCTTCCATTTAGATCACCCAAAAGTAATATCTCTCTTGATCTTCCAATTTTGCGTATTTCCTCATTTAGTTGTTCAAAAAATGAATCCTTGTTATTAGCCAGATCGTTGTCGTTGACAGCGTATACCCCCAGTAAGGTTGTGTTATTACCTAGTATTTTGAGATTCATCTTTATGATTCTTTCACTAATCGGTTCCCAGGTGGTTATGAATTTTCTCAGTTTTCTGTGTATTAGTATGGATACGCCTTGTTTTGCTCTCTCTTCTTTGGGCACTCCACTATAAAAGTGATCATAATGCCTTTTCCTTTTCTTTTGTCCGACTTAATTCACTATTGTCGTCACTGCTTATTCTTTATGTTACCTGACGTAATAAAATATATTTATAAGCTGGCCAGAGAACACATGTATGTTTAAAAAAAAAGCACGTAATAACGGATAAGTGCTTCTAGAGTGATAGGCGCACTAACAGACAGACAGACAGATAGAGAGATGTTGCATTTTATATATTTATTATATTAACTTGCCGCATCAATGTATATTATAATGGCAGATAAAATTTTGTTAATACTGATATAACATATTTATTGAAGTTTCAAAAAAACTAGTATGGCGAGTATATTTAATTAAATTTTATTTATTGGTTTTTGTAACACTCTGTGTACTAACCTACATTGAAAGTAGTTAATATGTTTTGTTACGAATATGAATGATAATCAATAATAAATAAACTTAAGCTCAAATGATAAATTAATGAATCTATTGTCGTTTTAACAATTCCAATTTTCATTTAATGTAAGGGTTGTGCTATTAATGCACAAATGCAAGAAATAAAATATGAAAATAAAATAAAAGTTAATTATAAAAGAAGAAAAGATAGTGGATTACAGTATTAAAATCGTAAAGACATTTTCCTCGAAAACTTTTATCACTACCACTTTTCAATGTCCCTAGAAATATATTTACAAATTTTCCTTGGTCTGTCAGTTGTCTGCAATTTAAATCTAGTTTGTATATTACCTGTTGCCTCAATATCTCCTAACTGAATCTGAATATCAAATAAAGGTAGAAAGAAAGCTATAGTTTTTGAACTATATACCCCAAGAACAGGTTATGAAATGGAGAGAAAGACAAAGAAATGAAAGAGAAAAAGAAAGTGCAGGAAAAAGAGAGAATGACAGAGAAATATGTATCGCTAGGCATCGCTTTTATTAGGATCTTATTCACATAAATAAATATTTATATCAACTACCAAACTAAAGTTCTACCTGGGGTCTGTTTGAGGCTACAACAAGAACAGATAAAGTGTTGAGCGAGGATACTCTCTTAGTTGCTAACGATTACCAATACTCTAGGTTTTCTTTTTTTCTCTGACGAATGCAACGGTTCATGAGTCGTAAAACGATAAAATGCATCCCGAGATGGTTTGACAGATGGAAGAACAATATAAATGCTAAAATATGAACTTTGTATAATTTTATTTTTGATATTGATTTTAATAGACACCTAATTGGAACTCACAATATCTTTATTAGTTTCTCCTCCAAAAATTATTAAAAATTGAAAGACATAACTAATTAAGTTGGGAATGTGGAATCTTTGGCACAATGATACTACTCAGTATATATCACCACTACACCAAACACTTTATTTTTGCGCTCGACGCGCGTTTCGCTAACAATGTTAGCTTCATCAGGAGCGATGATTGACTAAAGCTAAACTACAAATCTACCCTATTTATACTTAGCCTAACCCTTGAATTACTCAGACGGAACTAATGGCATAGGCAAGGCCATCAGTTCCAGTCAAGTAACCAGTAGAGGGGACTATAGGGAATATGCCCTCTGTCTTTATTTAAACTACTTTTACATTTTATAATTTCCATACTTTCGTATGCGTTCAACAATCTCCTATCAGATACATTTTTTATTAATCTCAGATTATCTAATGTTACAATATGATCAGATTCAAGGGCATGTTCGGCAATGCTAGACTTTTCTGTACTACTGTATTTTAAGTATGCTAAATGTTCTTTAAATCGTGTTTTAATTGACCTTTTAGTTTGCCCAACTTACTTTTTGTCACAATCATTACAACTAATTTCATAAATTCCACTTTTCTCACAATTAGGGTTCTTATCTTTGGGATATTCTAAGATATTCCTCAGATTGTCTGATAACTTATAGACTAAGGTGAGGCCTACCTTATTAAATACCTAATTCAGTCCCTTGCTATATTTCGTATTATATGGTATGGAGACATACTTGGTGTTATTTTCTTGGCGTGTAAAAAAGGTGGAATTCTGAATATTAAACCTAAACTTATGTCTATTTATTAGCTTATTTACTAAGTCATCGTCATAACCATTAACTCTAGTTATATTTCTAATACGATTTCTTTCTTTATGAAAGTTTACTCTATTCAGAGGGAAAGTGACCAAACGATGAACTAAAAAAATGTAATGAGGCTAATTTGTGTTGTTTGCAATAAAATGAATCATTAGGAATATATCTATCTGTTACTGTGTTCTTCCTATAGATATCAAATTCTAATCTATTATTATTTTTAATAATTAAAATATCTAGAAAATGTAACTGTTGTTTGTTCTCAACTTCGTAAGTGAATTTAATGGAATCATACCAGCTATTTAATTTAGAAACAAAATCATCAATGTTTGCTTTCTTTGTATCAAAAATCGCGAAAATATCATCCACATATTCCTTGGGAAATATTCGAATTATTGACTGGCTTCGGTTTCAAACTTACTCATGAATAAATTGGCTATGAAAGGTGATAAGCAATTACCCATAGCTGTTCCTTCTTTCCGAACATAACATTGACTGTTATATTGGAAATAATTTTGTTCCATACAAAGTTTGGATAATGTTAAGTATTCACGAATAATTTCGTCCTCAAAGTCATTAATTCTAAGTCATTCTTCGAGATATTGTAAAGTTTGTGGTATTGGCACACATGGAAACAAAGAACTTACGTCAAAAGAAATTAAGAACTAGATTTTTTGTTTTATTAATGAATTCTAACGAATTCTTTACTGCGAAAGTATTTAATAGTAAATTCTCAAGTACTTTTGATAACCATTTGGATATTAAATATGTGGGTGATCCGACCGATGAAACAATGGGTCGCATTGCTTTTCCAGGTTTGTGAATTTGTCTCCGATTCGCTAAAATTTAAATTAAATGTGAGTAATCTGACCATACCAAAGTTGTATTGCTTACCCAAAATTCACAAACCTGGAAAAGCAATGCGACCCATTGTTTCATCGGTCAGATAATCCACATATTTAATATCCAAATGATTATCAAAAGAACTTGAGAATTTACCATTAAATACTTTCGCAGTAAAGAATTCGTTAGAATTCATTAATAGAAGAAAAAAATCTGGTTCTTAATGAAGGTGAAGTCTTAATTTCTTTTGATGTAAGTTCTTTGTTCCCAAGTGTGCCAATACCACAATATCTCGAAGAATTACTTAGAATGAATGACTTTGAGGACGAAATTATTCGTGAATACTTAACATTATCCAAACTTTGTATGGAATATTCCAATATAACAGTCAATTTTATGTTTAGAAAGAAGGACCAGCTATGGGTAATTGCTTATCACCTTTCATAGCCAATTTATTCATGGGTAAGTTTGAAACCGAAGCCAGACAAGAATTCGAATATTTCTCAAGGGTATGGTATGGGTATGTGGATGACATTTTCGCGATTTTTGATACAAAGAAAGCAAACATTGATGATTTTGTTTCTAAATTAAACAGTCGGTATGATCCATTAAATTCACCTGCGAAGTTGAGAACAAAGGACAATTGCCTTTTCTAGATATTTTATTAATAGATTAGAATTTGATATCTATAGGAAGGACACAGTAACAGATAGATATATTCCTAATGATTCATTTCATTGCAAACAACACAAATTAGCCTCATTACATTTTTTAGTTCATCGTTTGGTCACTTTCCCTCTGAATAGAGTAAACTTTAATAAAGAAAGGAATCGTATTAGAAACATAACTAGAGTTAATGGTTATGACGATGACTTAGTAAATAAGCTAATAAATAGACATAAGTTTAGGTTTAATATTCAGAATTCCACCTTTTTTACACGCGAAGAAAATAGCATCAAGTATGTCTCCATACCATATAATCCGAAATATAGCAAGGGACTGAATAAGGTATTTAATAAGGTAGGCCTCACCTTAGTCTATAAGTCATCAGACAATCTGAGGAATATCTTAGGAAGTCCCAAAGATAAGATTCCTAATTGTGAGAAAAGTGGAATTTATGAAATTAGTTGTAATGATTGTGACAAAAAGTATGTTGGGCACACTAAAAGGTCAATTAAAACACGATTTAAAGAACATTTAGCACATTTCAAATACACTAGAACAGAAAAGTCTAGCATTGCCGAACATGCCCTTGAAGCTGATCATATTGTAACATTAGATAATCTAAGATTAATAAAAAATATATCTGATAGGAGATTGTTGAACGCATACGAAAGTATGGAAATTATAAAATGTAAAAGTAGTTTAAATAAAGACAGAGGGCCTATTCCTTATAGTCCCCTCTACTGGTTACTTGACTGGAACTGATGGCCTTGCCTATGCCATTAGTTCCGCCTGAGTAATTCAAGGGTTTGGCTAAGTATAAATAGGGTAGATTTGTAGTTTAGCTTTAGTCATTCATCGCTCCTGATGAAGCTAACATGGTTAGCGAAACGCGCGTCGAGTGCAAAAATAAAGTGTTTGGTGTAGTGGTGATATATACTGAGTAATAACTAATTAGGTTAATAAAAGATTAGCAATTTCATAACTTAGATCTGTATAGGAATTACCGAATAATCAACGGTACACGTGTTTTATAATAATTAATAGAGTATTTTCTCTCCTTCATTAATTTAAATTTGGAAATCGCCATCATTTTATAGTCGAATTGCAGAAACATTTTATTAATTTGACTTGTCTCTTTTATAACATAAATCCGGAAATTGGCTTTATACATATTTACAAAAAAGGATAGTTTTTATTCCTGTTACATTATTGAACTAAAAACGTACGTTTTTGTAAAGGAAAGTTTAGAAAAACAACATGTTTCATTCTTTCAAGATCATTGAACACGTATTATCTTTCAAACAAAGGCTTAAATTAATTTGGGCAAGACTACAGAGATAACCTGCATTTATCGCTTTTAATCATATTCTTGCAATAGGGACTCATTCATTTAGTTTTGATCTCTAATGCAATAGAAATTTACATTAATATATGTTATATTTAAACCATTGCTTCAGTTGCTACTTTGTTTACCCATTGGTAAGAATAATACTTGTTCGTGCAGTAGACTGAAACCAGTAAAAAGCAACATACGTATGTATAACTCAACAATCATCGACTCACAAACATTGAAAATAAATTTTAAGGAATTTCTAGCAGATTTTCTCGTAATAGTAAAAAATATTTTTATGTACATTGTTTACCAACGAAAACACAATAATATATACAGTCAGTCCAAAAAGTCTCCATCCACCACCTGCTCTCTATACTATTTTTTTGTTACGTTTAAGTAATTAATTAGAATTATGAAAAAACATGTTTAAATTAATATTTGAAACTTAACCAACGAGGATTAATATTAAAAACCACTGAACGGAGCATTCTATTTAGAAGTTAAATCATTGTTATAAAAATGTAAACAAAATTATTGTCAAAAAGTCTCCATACACTTAAGAACTGCATTGAAAAAAGCATGTTATAATCAGCTGGATTTTATCAAGCTATCTATTACTCCCTAAACTGAAAACAAATAAATAATTTTCGCCTATACTTCATAATCTGTCACTTGTTGCTAGTAATTTTGCAGTGGGTTTTCAAAGTAGTATTAAAAAACCGGTCAAGTGCAAGTTGAACTTGCACAATTAGTGTTCCGTACGTTGATTGTTTTTAAAATAAAAATTTTTGTTAGGGTGGTATAAAATGATCAGTGACTTCACAAAACACACCCCAAATGAGTTTTCAACAAAGTTTGTTTTCAATCTTTACTGAAAACTGGTGACATTGAAATTTTTTTTTTTTTATATACCAAATAAATTATTAAAGGTAATGCACTCGTGATAATTTTCGTTCAATCTATACCCCGTGCAGAATATTCCAGAATTTTTTCAAAATTTTTTGATCAGTACTTTTCGAGATAAGGTAGGGGACAGCGATTTTTTAAAAGTAATACGAAGAAAAGTGTGCGCATATATATATATATATATATATATATATATATATATATATATATATATATATATATATTTTCACCACACTCGATGACCTAGTAAAAAAAATTTTTTTTCATTTCCGATTTCACCCCTCAAAACGAACCCCTTAAGTCAAAATTTATGTTACGGTGGTATAAAAGGATTAGTGACTTCACAAAACACATCCCAAATGAGTTTTCAATAAAGTTTGTTTCCAATCTTTACTGAAATCTGATGACCTTGAAATTTTTTTTTTTTTTTTATATACCATATAAATTATTAAAGGTAATGCACTCGTGATAATTTTCGTTCAATCTACACCCCGTGGAGAATATTCCAGAATTTTTTCGAAATTTTTTGATAAGTACTTTTCGAGATAAGGCCCGGGACAGCGATTTTTGGCGAATTTTTAAAAATAATACAAAGAAAAGTGCGCGCAAGTATAATATTATATATATATTTTTTACTCGTGTTTTCACAAGCTTTTATTTGACACCACACTCGATGACCTAGTAAAAAAAAAATTTTTTTTTCACTTCCGACTTCACCCCCCAAAACTAACCCCTTAAGTCAAAATTTAATTCTCAAAACTACATCACTCTGATGAGGCCATCAATTCCTATATTATTAGCAAATTTCACCTTTCTATGTCAAATAGTTTCGGAGAAAATCGGGTGTGACAGACAGACAGACAGACAGACAGACAGACAGACACCGAAGTGATCTTATAAGTGTTCCGTACGGAACACTAAAAATGAGCGAGAGAAATTGTGAAATTCCCATTCGAGTTCGAAAGATCATAATTGATTTGTGGAAAGATGGAAAATCGTACAGCAATATAGAAAAAATTGTTAAAAAATCGCAAGCTACTGTTCAGTACATTGTAAACCACTATAAATCAACGGGTTCCTATAAAATTCGACCACGCTCCGGTCGTCCCAAGAAACTGTCTCCACATGAAGAGGCCAGTATTGTTAGACAAATAATTATAGATCACAAGAAAAGTGTACCAAAAATAAAAGAAGTACGGGAAATATTTTCGAAAAATGTTTGTTCACAAACAGTAAGAAATTGCCTACACAGAGCAGGCTATAGGGGGTGTGCAACCAGGTAGAAGTCGTTAATTTCGGAGGCTAATTGCAAAAAGCTGATAACTTTTGCTAGGGAATACGTTACTAAACCTCCTGAATTTTGGGAATCCGTAATCTTTAGTGATGAAACTAAAATTAACCTTTTTGGATCTGATGGCAAAACTAAAGTTTGGAGAAAGAAGAATACCGCATTCGATATTAAAAACATTTGTTCCACGGTGAGACAAGGGGGTGGCAGTGTTCTACTTTCGGGATGCATGTCCGCTGGAGGGGTTGGAAATTTACATTTTGAGAGAAAATTTAAGAGAAAGTCTCCAAAAATTAGCACTTGAAAAAAGATACATTTTCCAACAGGACAATGATATACCGCAAACTTGATGCGAGAATGAATGATTCATAATGTGCGACCCCATCGAGCATTTATGGGAGGAACTTAAACGACGCGTTCGCAAACCTAATGTTTCAAATAGAGAATTACAAAACAGAATATTGAACGAATGGGGGAACATGCCATCAGAAGTTACTAGAAAGCTGGTTTCAAACATGACAAAAAGGTTACAGGAGATTATCAAGGCCAACTACGGTTCCACTAAATATTAGTTTAAACGAAGTTGTTTTTTTCCGTTAAACTCCGTCAAACTATTATTGGTAATTGTTAAGTGTACGTAGACTTTTTTGACATTAATTTTGTTTACATTTTTATAACAATGATGTAACTTCTAAACAAAATGTTCCATAATTGTTTTTAATACTAATCCTCGTTGGTTAAGTAGTGTTTTATTTCTTGCAAAACTTCTTTATATTCCTCATTTCTCCAGTTAAAAAATAAATTCTGAAAAATTACTGTATTTGTATTGTTTTGTTTATTTCTTATACCTCGAAAATAGTACTTACTGTACAACTTTCCTTTATAAAAACCTATTTATATTTGTCCTACTATTAGAAAATGACAATTTTTAGAAATGGTTTAATTTTTTTTCGAACTAGGAACCATAACAGAAAACAACTGAGATTTTTTTTATTGAGGCGGCTCTTATTGGACTGACTGATGATGTCTTTAAAAGCTATTTTTCTCAAGCCACCTCACATATGATCTGGAAAGAAACTGAAAGATCAAACGCGACAAATCCTATCGCTCAGACCCATAAAGACTGCCACGCGGTATGACTAGATAGTGATGATCATGTCTCACGAGCGTTCCGTTAGTGATTGTCTACGAAATTTATCAGCCTTCACAAGTTGAGAGTAACCAGAATATCTGTTCTCTGTATCTTCATTATGAATCAATCGAGACACAGCAAACTGATATCTTCTTGATAACTAGGACCGTTTTTACTGAATGACGTGGAAATAAATTGTGAAATTAGTATTGTAAACCTTCATATTTAAAATGTTTTTTTCTGCTCTTTGTATATTATATTTGTTTCAGCACGTGCCAAAAACTTAATTACAAAAAATTTGGTTGTTGAAGAAGCTAATATTTAACCAGTGAGCCACATTAAGTTAAAAACCACCTATTTTACGTCCAAACTAGCAACTAAAACGGATTTCACATGCTGTTAACACTGCATTACACTAGAACTAAATCAGGCAAGCCAGTTAGCATATACCGTATCAAATTATTGTGCATTAAAAACAATTCCCTTGTATTTATTATTTCTTTCTACGTTATCAAACCTTTTAAGTTAATAAGTTGAATGTATAATAATATTTAATACGATATCAATAAAACATCAATAGTTTTTAACATAATTTTTCATTCAGTTCATTTGTTGTCATTGCTGCATGTAGTTGAGAAAATATTAAACATGTTTAGTGCAAATTACTTGTTTCCTATTACTTTGAAAACCCAAGTTTTATATCCTCCAGTTTACCTGAACTCAAAAGCAGCTAATCTTATATATAGGATTTATGCAGCTTTTTATATAATTATCTTTACTTCAGTTGGAATTTACATTATCATATCATTATATCATCCACTCCAACATGACGACGTCCTAACAATTGTTGCAGTGAGGGCTATTCATCGATGTTTATTATTAATTTGCAGTATTTTGATCACTTTCCACTTATTCAATAAAAACGACGAATTTATTGCTCTTAAAAATATGCTTTTGTTAATAAATGAGGAGAATAGAAAATGGGCATTTTCGAAAATTAGTTGTGGAGCAATTTTTCTTTTGTATCTCAGTATTATCTTCAAAGTTATTAAACTAACTTTAAGTGTTGAGTACCATGGAATAATTTTCGACATATGGAATAATATTATACTAAACAGAACAGAATCCATACTTTGCGTGGCATTTATTTTAATTTTTGAAGTAACCAAGCAATTAAAAAGTGTAAACGATAATTTGGCAGTTTCAGTGGATATCAGCCATATATTAATGATTAAATATAAACACAACATTTTAAGTAATGTCATTTCATCAATAAATGGAATCTTTGGCCCTATATTTGCTATCTCAGTTTTTGAGTGTATCTTTTTGATTTTACGCACTAGTACATTTCTTATATTTAACTCCCAATATTATGGTTTTAAGCCGACATTAGGAATGTGGATTTCTAACATTTTTGTCGTAGTAAGTACCTACATTTTGTATTAATTAACAAGTGTTTATTTATGGCGGTGTCTTATGAAAATGAATTACCTGGATAGTAAAATACGATAATTTTTCCAAGGCATTTGATTACAATTATAACTGAATTTTAGAGAAAATAAATATTTTATTCACGTATACGAGGTCTGTCCGAAAGATATCTGACCTACACTAATAACTTCATACTGGCGTTATTCTGATGGTTCTGACCAGTGACATCCTTTAAAGTACTCCCCATTTGAGTGCAAAACACTCTCTCGTCGGTGTATCCAAGATCCAGGTATTGAAACATTTCTGAACGTCTTGGAATGGCTTGAGAGCACTCGTCGCATTTTTTTGGATCGTTTCAACATCGTCTAATAGTTTCCCTTTGAATGGTAATTCCAATTTTGGACAGAGCCAATAGTCACTGGGAACAATGTTAAGACTATATAGAAGTTGGCGACGCTATGATACCTCGTGTTTTACCAAAAAGATAATTTTGTACAATATGCGATAAGTGCGCTGGGGCATTGTCGTGATGAAGTAGCCAAGTTCCGTCGTTGTCTTCTCCCTGCGTCATGTCATCGTAACACTTAAAGGTAAAATTATTTATTAATTATTTGACCTTCTGGAGCAAATTCATGGTCTGCAACACCTCGATTATTGAAAAAAAAATCAACATTGACTTAATTTTGTTCAGACTTTGACGTGTTTTTTCGGCTGTGGCTCCAACGGAAGCTTCCATTGAGCAGACTGATGTCTTGTTTTGGATAATAGCCATAAACCCATGATTCGTTACTGGATATGAGCTTTTTGAGTACACTTTTATCGTTTTTGACCCACTCCAAATTATTTCGGGAAACTTTCAAGCAGAGATGCTTCTGTTCTGACGTTAGTAATTGTGGAATCAATTTAGCATTCCCAAGTTCATATTCTAACTAGCGAACAGTCAAACGTCTTTTTCAATCGCGAGGCGCACACATTTGATATTTTTCAATGTTTTTGGGCTCGAAGGTGGAACAAAGATCGATGTCAACAGACATGTGGCCATCTTCAAATTGCCTGTACCACTGTTTTATCTGCGTGTTGCCCATGCATCTCTCTGAAGGCATTATGCATCATCTCAATAGTTTCCGCACAAGATTTCGTGAGTCGATACAAATTCTTTGTTCGATTCGCTCTAGCATGTTCAAGGATAACAAAAATGCGATGAAAGCAAAAAACTTTCTGTAAACAAACGGATAGGTTTTGGACAGACCTCGTATTATATGATATATCTGATTATTACACATCATTATTTCATTATTAGATAATGTTTAAATTTTGTTTTAATTAAAAAAATAAACTGAAATATAAAAAAAATATATTTTAGAGACTACACTCTACATAGAAAACGAAATGCCATTATCTTAAAGGTAACAGCACACACAATGATATGAACAAGATTAGTAATTGCTTTAGAAAAGTTACAAATGATCTAATTGAACCTATGCAGCACCTATATACAATCAGTCCAAAAAGTCTCCATACACCACCTGCTTTCGATACTATTTTTCCGTTATGTTTAACTAATTAATTGGAACTATGAGAAAACATGTTTAAATTAATATTTGAAACTTAACTAACGAGGATTAGTATTAAAAACAATTAGGGAACATTTTATTTAGAAGTTACAACATTGTTATAAAAATGTAAACAAAATTAATGTCAGAAAATTTTCCATATGCTTAACAATTACCAATAGTAGTTTGACTGAGTTTAAGGGAAAATAACAACTTTGTTTAAACTAATATTTAGTGAGACCGCCGTTGGCCTTGAAAATCTCCCGTAACCTTTTTGTCATATTTGCAACTTCTGCTGGCATGTTTTCCCATTCGTTCAATATCCTGTTTTTTCCTCTCTATTTGTCGCGCCGTTTAAGATCCTCCCATAAATGCTCGATGGGGTTAACATCGGGTGATTTTGGAGGTGTATGAAACTGCTGTCGCACATTATGGATAATCCATTGTCCTGTTGTAAAACGTATCTTTTTCCTAGTGCTAATTTTTGAATACTTTACCTCTTAAATTGTCTCTCAAAATGTTCAGATAAACGTGCTGATCCATGGTACCATTAATAAAATGTAAATTTCCAACCCCTCCAGCGGACATGTATCCCCAAAGCAGAAAACTGCCACCCTCTTGTCTCACCGTGGAACAAATGTTTTTAATATCGAATGCGGTATTCTTCTTTTTCTAAACTTTATTCTGCCATCAGACCCAAAAAGGTTAATTTTAGTTTCATCACTAAGGATTACGGATTCCCAAAATTCAGGAGGTTTAGTAACGTATTCCCTAGCAAAAGCTAACCTCTTTTTGCGATTAGCTTCCGAAATTAACGGCTTCTTTCTGGCTCTACACCCCTTATAGCTTGCCCTGTGTAAACAATTTCTCACTATTTGTGAAGAAACATTTTTCGAAAATAGTTCCCGTTCTTCTTCTTTTAATTTTGGTGCACTTTTCTTGGGATCTATAATTATTTGTCTAACAATACTCGCCTCTTCACGTGGGGTTAGTTTTTTGGGACGACCGGAGTGTGGTCGAATTTTATAGAAATCTTTTGATTTATCCTGGTTTACAATATACTGAATAGTAGCATGCAACGCTTTAACAATTTTTCTTATATTTCTGTACGATTTTTCCTCTTTCCACAAATCAGTTATGATCTTTCTAACTTGAAATGGAATTTCACGATTTCTCTCGCTGATTTTTAATACTACTTTGAAAACCCACTGCAAAATTACTAGCAACAAGTGACAGATTATAAAGAACGGCCAAAAATTATTCATTTGTTTTCAGTTTAGCAAGCAATAGGTAGCTTGATAAAATGCAGCTGATTATAACGTGTTTTTTTCATTGCAGTACTTGAGTGAATGGAAACTATTTTGACATTAATATTATTTACATTTTTATAACAAGGATGTAACTTCTAAATAAAATGTTCCGTAGTTGTTTATAATACTAATCCTCTTTGGTTAAGTTTCAAATATTGATTTAAACATGTTTTCTCATAGTTCCAATTAATTAGTTAGACATAAGAGAAAAATAGTATAGAAAGCAGGTGGTGTATAGAGACTTTTTGGACTGACTGTATATTAATCGATAAAGAAAACGGAATCGGTCTTGAAATAATTCTTCGAGATTTCGGCACGTTTTGGTGCACTTAGATCACAAAAAAAAACATATATTTACGTTTCCTTCGGTTTATATGTCGCCAGTCTATCCTATCTGGTGTTGATCTGTCTATTGCAACAATAATTCCCGAACTAAATAAGACATCGATTTAAGATTTCGCATACGTCTACCACTTAAAATATGAAGTAGTTCTTGAGTTAGTCTTTTGTTACGTTGATGTGTATATTGCCTATCTATCCTTTGTTCTGGTGTCAATCTGTCATCAGTCGGTTGCTACAATAACTCTCAAAATGTGATATCAACTTACACAGTATCACCCATCTACCATTTAAAATAAGAAATATACCAATCATATTGGGACTAAGTACTGTTAATAAAATAAGGTTGTGAAAAGCGAAATGTTTTGGCTCTACGTTGTTATGTATTCTGTTCAGAGTTTTTCAAGTGGTAGAATTCAAAAGGCATATCAATTTACTATTATCTTCAATTTTAAAAAGTATAAGGAGGGACAAGATATTTCTACTCCAATGAAGTTTAAAAATAGGGAATTTTTAGAAAATACTTAAAATAATAAATAAAGCCTAATATTTTTTTTATTCCTACATATAGCTTTATTCTGTAGAGTTTCCATATTATTCTAAAGTGTAGGTAAGGTCTATTTTGAAATTACTATCTATATAGCTGAAAAAAATACCTACATATTTTATTAAAAATCCTTAAAAAGTGTTATTTAACTTCCCTACCTAAGTTGTATTCGTGAAAATATCACAACTGGAGGTTGCTGCATTTCTATATACTTTGAGTCTCCAATTTTCGTCGGTCTGTGTATCCAACTGTCGGTCAGACTATATATTTTTGAAATATGAAGGGAATAAGATATCGAATTTAAATTTGGTACATATATAATACTTGTAGTAGGAGTAAAACCGACTTTTAAGCGATGTTATTTCATCGGGTCGACTGCTCCTTACTCAGGAAAAAAATTTACTGCTAAAAATCCTAGCAATAAGCCTCGGAATAAGGTCGGTAAAGGACAACGCAAATGAAATCAAGTTATGAATTATGCAACATGAAATATTAGGAGTTTAAGGCTAAAAAAAGGAAGACATTGTTGATGCACTGAAAATAATGAATATTAACCTAATAGCGCTGTTAGAAACAAAGAAAAAGGGTACCGGTATAGAGTACATAGACGATTTCATCCATTTATACAGCGGGGTACCAAAACACAAACGAGCCAGTAAAGGGGTTTCAGTACTAATCCATAAAAGATTTAAGAATAATATCTCTGAGTGAAAATTTGTAAATGAAAGAATTATAACCATAAATATTAACATTTTGGGCCACCGAACCACAATAGTAGGTGTATATGCTCCTAACGATGATAAACAAGCAGAAGAGAAAGATAAATTTTTTAATACCTTGAATAGCATTCTGAATGACATTGGAAGTCAGAGGGAGATAGTTCTTTTGGGAGATATGAACGTAAGAACAGGAAAGAAAAAAGAAAATAAAGTCGTAGGAAACTTTGAAGAAGAAACTCTTAATGAAAATAGAAACATGCTAATTGAAATTTGTGAATAAAAAAATCTGAGAGTCTTAAATGGTTTTTCCCCCATAAGGACATTCATAAATTCACTTGGCATCAAGGTACAAGACAATTAAAATCAATCGTAGATTGATCATTAAATCATCATTAAACAAAATTCCAAGTGGAAAGCTTTGGACACATGAGTGTACAGAGGAATGGACTGCGGCTCCGATCATTATCTCTTAGTATCGAAAAATGAAATACCTCGAAATTATCAAGACAAACAAAACACAACGCAAGAAACGGGCAGGGAGAAGAATAAAGGAACATAATATCGCAAGCCTAAAACAAGAAAGTGTGAAACACCTTTATCAATCAATACTCAATTATAAACTTAACATCATCAGACAAGATATTAATAATATGGAAAGATACTTAGAAGTAGTAAAAGCGCTACACGAATCTACAAAAGAAACTCTTGGCGTGCCGGAAATAAAAAGAAATAAAAAAAACAATACGCTGATTTGGAATGGGAATCTAGAAGAACAACGTAAGGAAAAACAACAAGCCTATCATAAATGGTTAAATACTAAGACAGTAGAAGATAGAAACCTTTACAGAGAACATCAAACAAGGTATAAGCGACCTATTAGAGAGAAAAAAAAATGCTTCTTAGGAGAATAAGTGTAGAGAAATCCAGACATGGGTGGCTCGCAATCATCACAGGAATGGACTGTCTTATGATCGTTAAGAAATAATAGCACACAGAAGATTCCCCTCAACCCTATTAGCATTAATGAATGGGAAGATCATTATAAGAATGTACTCACAAAGAATAGGTCAGAATACATGGTGCAGTCCCCGATAGTACGTCACGTGGAAGGACCTAAAATAGAGATCTCTAGAAACAATATTAATAAGGCCCTAGCAACAATGAAGAATGGAAAAGCGAGTGGTCCCGGAGGAATACCTATAGAACTAATAAAGTGTGGGCCAAGGAAATTAATAGAAATAGTTGCATGGATTTTTCAGGAATTTGCAAATGTAGGCCCTATACCTGAGAGGTAGAAGTTGGGCTGGATTACGCCTGTCTCCAAGAAGGGTAGCAGAAAACAATGCGAAAATTACAGATGCATTACAGTTACTAGTTCATTTAGCCGGCTGTATGGAAGAGTCTTGAGGAATATAGTGAAGGAAGAGTACAGTCCTTTTGAAATTGAACAACTGTCAGGTTTCAGAGCAGGAAGAACATGTATTGACAACATATTTGCCATAAACGAAGTGACCGAAAGGAAAGCAACAACTGGCAGAAATGTTCATCTTCTGTTTGTGGATCTCACAAGGGCGTACGATACAGTTCCTATGAGGAAACTGCGGCAAATTCTTTAAAAAACAGCTGTCAATACAACGGCAATTGAAGCAATCAAACAACTATACAAAGATACTCGATCACAGGTAAAAATCAACGGGGCATTATCGGAATCATTCACTGTGACGAAAGGTGTGAAGCAGGGGTGCTGTGTCTCTCCAATGCTTTTCAAGATCTATCTATCTAAGCGAGGCTTTGAAAGAGTGGGTAAGAAAATATTACGGCATGGGCGTCCAACTGACAGAAGATACAACAGTATATACTTTACATTTTGCTGACGATCAGGTGGTAATCGCACAAGATAAAGACGATTTAGAGTACATGCCTAGGAAATTAATAGAGCAATACGAAAAGTGGAGTCTGAGAGTAAACATGGCCAAGACGGAATACCTATGTGAGTGGTGAGAAAACAGATCTTATTTTAAACAACAGAATAAAAATAAATGCATGCGAAGGGTATACATGCTTGGGAACAAAAATGGATCAAAGCGGAAGAACGAAAAGAGACATAAAACATCGAATAACAAAGGAAAAACAAATAATAACGGCATTCACTACTGTGGTTAAAGAATATATCGAATCAAAGGAAGAGAGATATTTACAACATCATTTTTAAGAGCATTGTTTTATATGGTAGTGAAACATGGCAAATTAGTAAACGTCTAGAGGAAAAAATAAATGCACTACAAATGGACTTCTGGAGACGATCAGCAGGTGTATCCAGACGAGACAAAATAACTAACTCCCGTATTCGAGAAATAATGAATGCTAAGAGAACTCTAATCGAGGAAATACAGCAAAAACAACTATGCTGGTACGGGCATGTACAAAGAATGGACGACCGAAGAATACCAAAACAACAATGTCATAGATGCCTTCAGAACGCAAAAGACGGGGTAGACCAAAAATTGCATGGTCGTTAGGTATTCAAAGAGCCATGTCGGAAAGAAATTTAAGACCAGGAGATTGGAACCACCGATAAGAGTGGCGGCTAGGGATCGGAAGGCGTAGGACGATATAAATGCGGAAATATATATATATATATATATATATATATATATATATATATATATATATATATATATATATATATATATATACATCAAGGAAAGGAGGTGAAAGAGAGCATAATTCCAACAGTCTTTTTTTTCAAGGTTTGCTGGAAATACAAATAGTAAGCAGTGTTATTTGTATTAATATATACGGAGATATATACGAAGTTAAAGGAATGGAGAAGGAGGTTGATTCGAATATATTAAGTAATATTTTCTTCCCATGATTTGTAGGATCCACTTAATTAAATTATTTGTTAATTATTTATAATTTTAACAACCAACAAGAGTTATTATTGTTGTATTGATTATGGTGTGGTCTCCAAAAAAAACCAATAACTACTATTTATTTTTAAATATAATTTTAAAGTTTATAGCAATTTACATATAATTGTGAGAAAAGTGAGTAACCAAATTTATGAATATTCTGTTATTAGTTAACGAATTTTATACCCATAATTAAAATTTAAGTCCTTTGACCAAGGTAATTTCTCCTATACATGCACCATTGTAAATTCGAATTACCCTGAAACGTCAATGATTTGACACCGTCTTTGCTCCCTTATAAAACTATTTTTGTAATTAATTGAAGCAAAAATGCCACATAAACATTTTTAAGGAAAATATGGTTTACGTACATTTAGCTTAGAATAAGTAAAGGGTTCAAAACATCTTTCGACCTGTGTATTTTTCATACCTTTTGTAATTCCATTGGCCGAGACGAACTGTCGATTCTTTTACCTCAGATAGAAAGAGCACCAGACCTAAGAACACTCTCACTTTATTCGGACTTGAGACCGACTTTAGCTCTGTTCAGCTACTCTATTCATCCAATAGTACTGAACACAATTTACGATTAAAATTCATGTGAAATTAAATTTGTTATTTTATTCGGAAAGGGTACAGATCTTCCTTAATGTTTTCTCAATAGCCGTTAAAACACCTATTAAGGAGGTCATGCAATATTCTTATTGTTATTAGGTTTAGCATACATTTTTTTCCAAAAAGATGTTATAATATATATGCCTGTACTTTTCTTAAACTCTAACTCACATGTCTGTTACATACATTTCTTTTACTTGTTGAGGTTAAAATTCATTTTTCGCCACTTGACTAATTTGAATAAAGGAGCGGATTGTGGAGGGGTCATAATCTCGATGTTAAATATATGGGAAATTATTAAATAATCAACTTCGCCTAACCCCACACTCAAGTTGTATGCTTCCATTTTCTAGGGATGAAATATGGAATGTCAAAGTTTAGATTGGCCAGTGCTTCATGCCGGGTTAGATATAACAAAACCTTATCATAAACTAAGTTTAACTAACCGAAGCTAAGCCTTGTACATACTGCTTATATACTACTACAATGAAACTCTGACCTTATTGTTTCACCTTCCAGTGGATGAAGACATGTCATTCAGGTTAGCTCGTCGAGGTCTGTTATATAAGTCCAAATTAGTCAAGTGGCACAAGTGTACCTGAACTCATATATATAAATAATAACAAGGAATTTTTATTTTTGATTAAAAAAGAAACAGTAAAATTACAAACGAAAACTTTTTACAAATATGTGAAGATTCTTCTCACATTTAAGTCTAACAATTATAACTTCCATAGTTTTCAAGTTGATATATCCACATACAAGATAGTGTTTAATATAAGTGTTATAATATTTTAGATTGCCATATTCAGTTTAGCAGTTATAGGAGACCAATTAGCAGGGGAAGCAGAAGAAACCATAAGCATATGCCATCGTTTATTACAAGAAAGAAACAATTTTTCCTTATATCGTGATAACACGGAAATAAAGTACCAAATTTACCTGATAAGTCAGCAGGCTTATCATAGAAAAATTAAAATAAGCGCAGCTGGATTCTTTGCAATAGATCATTCAACAATTCTTTTCATTTTTACACATGCTTGTACTTATTTAATTACTGTATGTCAGTTGTTGGCACCTAGTACTTAATTTACTCAGTGAAGATAAAAAAATGAGTTTTCACTCATGTCTAAAGTAAATTGTCTATATTTCTTACTATATCGTAATAAATTCGATTAAGAATGCTTATACTAAAAATCTAACAGTAAACTGTGTAGCACCTTCATAGAAAGGAAAAATATGTGTAATTAAGCTAAAATATTTAAATTAAGCAAATTTTCGAATAGGGAGGACTATTAATTTCTACTTGTAGTAAATATCGATAAGCCTAATGCTATAAGAAAACGTAACTTTTTTAAAATCACTTAAAATACTTTTTCGCTTAGATAAAGCAAAATAAAAGTAACTTATTTGACCTGCTCATAACAAGCACGTACCTATGGTATGACTTGGTGGTCTAAAACGCTGTGAGCGAAATATAACATATAAGATTTTGTGTATTTTAAAATATACGATACTTTGTCGCGCACTATAGGTGTTCTCACTGTTTAGTGTGATTTCTGCTTCTTGGTTTCAAAAGCAGATTGCAATTAATAACGCACAGATACAATGTTATAATTATGCGTGGTGATTTTGAGGCTTTTATTGATTTATTTCTGTTTACCTCCCTTTTCTTTATAAAAACATTTAGTCTTAAGTTAAGTACTTATTGTTGTCAATTACTTTGTACTTCTTATAATGTAATTAGCACAATACAATCTTACTTAAAGACATCCTTCTTGTTAAATAAATACATTGAGTACCTTATAAAGTATCTATCTAGATTGTTATTCTTAACATGAAATGATATATTCTGTTGAGAATATTCAACTTTTTATTTAAGAATTAACAATACGTATGTGTATGTTCTGGTTGTTTTTGTTTTATTATAATCTAATACATTGAGTACTTTATAAAGTATCGATCTAGATTGTTATTCTTAACTTGTAATGGTATATTCTGTTGAGAATATTCAATTTTTTATTTAATACGTATATGTATGTTCTTGTTGTTTTTGTTTTATTATAATCTTTTTTTCTAATTTGAGGTGAGACAATAACGAATTTATTTTGGTGAACGGAATATACATTCGTAAAAAATACTCAGACAATATATATAGTCAGTCCAAAAAGTCTCCATGTACCATCTGCTTACTATACTATTTTTCTGTTATGTTTAACTAGCTAATTGGAACTATGAACATGTTTAAATTAATATTTGAAACTTAACTAACAAGGATTAGTATTAAAAACAACTACGGAACATTTTATTTAGAAGTTACAAAATTGGTATAAAAATCTAAACACAATTAATGTCAAAAAAGTCTCCATACGCTTAACAATTACCAATTATAGTTTGACGGGGTTTAACGGAAAATAACAACTTCTTTTAAACTAATGTTTAGTGGGACCGCCGTTAATCTCCTATAATCTTTTTGTCATGCTTGCAACCACCTTTCTAGTAACGTCTGTTGGCATTCGTTCAATATTCTGTTTTTTATTCTTCTCTATTTGAAACATTATGTTTGCGAAAGCGCCGTTTAAGTTCCTTCCATAAATGCTCTATCGGGTTAACATCGGGTGATTGCGAAGGTGTATGAAGCTGCTGTCACATATTATGGATCATCCATTCTCGCACCAAGTTTGCGGTATGTTTCGGATCATTGTTCTGCTGCTTTTTGCGAGTGCTAATTTTTTGACAGTTTCTCTTAAATTGTCTCTCAAAATGCTGATCCATGATACCATTAATAAAATGTAAATTTCCAACCCCTCCAGTGGACATGCATGCCCAAAACAGAACATTGCCACCCCTTTGTCTCACCGTGGAACAAATGTTTTTAATATCGAATTAGTCCAAACTTTAGTTCTGGCATCATCAAATATTACAGATTCCTAAAATTCATGAGGTTTAGTAACGTATTCCCTAGCAAAAGCTAACCACTTTTTGCGATTTGTTTCCTAAATTAACGGCTTCTTCCTGGCTGCACACCCCTTACGGTCTGCCCTGCGTAAACAATTTCTCACTGTTTGTGAACAAACATTTTTCCAAAATAGTTTTCGTACTTCTTTTAATTTGGGTGCTGTTTTCTTGGGATCCATAATCAGTTATCTAACAATACTGGCTTCTTCACGTGGAATCAGTTTCTTGGGACGACCGGAATGTGGTCGAATTTTATAGGAACTCCGTTGATTTATACTGGTTTACAATGTACCGAACAGAAGCATGCAACTTTTTAACAATGTTTCCTATATTTTTGTACGATTTTCCATCTTTCCAAAAATGAATTATGATCTTTCGAACTTGAAATGGAATTTTACAATTTCTCTCGCAGTTCTTGAGTATATCGAGACTTTTTTTGACATTAATTTTGTTTACATTTTTATAACAATGATGTAATTTCTAAATAAAATGTTCCGTAGTTGTTTTTATTACTAATCCCGTTGGTTAAGTTTCAAATAGGCAGGTGGTGTATGGAAACTTTTTGGACTGACTGTATAATGGGTTATCGAATGAAGACCGTCAGCAAGTTTGGTTCTAGTAATAAAAGTACGGGAATCCAAGAATTAGTGACATCCATGGCGTACCTCTAATTAGTCATTAAAATAGAACATGCCAACTTTCACTTCACTTCGGAGTTTATCACCTATTCTAGATGAAGAATTGTAACAGAATTTGGACAATAGCAAAGATTTAATCTAGAAATATCTAAAGGTACTGTTGGTCTTTGTCCGAAAAGCCACTATAAATTTTTTCTGTTTATTTTTCCTATTAGAAAAGTATAGATTCTCTGAAGATGTTATTCATAACTTTAAAAGTAAGATATTAGTTTTTATATATTTTAGATTTATCATTTTATAATATGCAGAATTTTATGAAAATACAGTAGCACCTTTGCCGATATAAATCTGCGAGATCTTGACGAAATATTTATGATATCGCTTGGCATTCTGTTTTACGAGGGCGGATTGATAAGTTTCTAGTCTAGCATAGAAAAACAAGCAAATTTCAAAACTAGAATGGGTATAAAGTAATTCTGGTTCTTTCAAAAAATCTTTATCTCGGTTGCAAAGCATGTCTTTAGCAATATTTATTAGTTCGTCATCTGAATGGAATTTGTATCCTTTGAAATGTTTTTTTCAGTTTTCGGAATAAGTAATTAGTTTAATCAATTTGTGAGCAGACGCACTACTTTAAACAGTTTTTCTAGGAGTTTTTGCAGGTTTTTTAAAGTATAGTTAATAATAATGTCCAGTATTCCTGTTTTGTCGTGTTCCAAATAATCTGCATAAAGTACCTCATGCTGTGCTGATTTCTGTAAGCAAAACTCTTTCGGCCGTTCTTTTTCTCTGGATCCTAAAGATATGCGAGGGACGTAATTGGCGGCCGCTCAAAGAAACTAACAACTGACCAAACTAGTGGTGGGACTGGTCACCGACCATTGTTACCTGAGGAAACGTTTCCAGAAAATGCTTATTCACACTAGTCTCACGTCATGCCGACTATGTAGTCAAGAGGAGGAAACCTCTATACTCATCCGCCTGAATGTGCGGCTTTAACTAGGAACATAAACTGTTCGAATATCTTCGGCGTGGTGTTAAATTACCACATGAAGAGCTTGCAAGGAAACTAATAAACCTTAAAGGGACGACACTCATGTAACCAAAAGAGGAGAGCATAAGCAGACATAATCGCCTGTCCCGCCTACAACCAACAAACGCTCCCTCGGGTAGACGCAGAAACGTTGTAAATTTCTTTAGCTGACAGACCTTTCAAAAAGAGGTATTTTATCACCAATGGAGGTTCCATTATACTAAATTCACAATTTCGTAGATCATATCTTCAAAAATTTGCTATCCTTAGTGAAAGAAAATCTGGACTACCAAACTTTGTTTACGTGTTTACTAAATGTCAAATTATTAGTCATAGCAACCGCAAATATTTATTGAATATTATTGAACTTTAAAGATTAGTAGTAAACTTGTACACAAATATACATCCCTTTCTGAACATCTTAAACAGGGTGAGGCGACGACAGAGTAAAGTTCATTACCTCACTTGTTTCGGGAATGACGAAAAAATGTTAAATACAATAGTTTTAAGGAATGTTAAGATGCCCAATTTAAAATTATTTTCGAATATACAGGCTACTTCAAAAGAGTGTGGCTGATATACCATATGTTTTTTTAAATGGAACATCTTATTTTCTAATTTATTTTAAATTCTGCGTAAAATTTTATAACTTTTTTATTAATAATATTATATACCTAAACCATATCTACTGGTGTTGTAGCGGGATTCACATAAACACGATCTTTAATGTAGCCCCACAAAAAGAAGTCTAAAGGTGTTAAGTCGCATGATCGAGGGGGCCACTGAATGAATCCATCCTTACCGATCCATTTTTGTGGATAACGATCGTTTAAAAATTCCCGAATTTCCCGGTGGTAATCAGCAGGCGCTCTGTCTTGTTGAATCCACCTTTGTTCAAAGTTATCAACTTCTTCAGAAGCTGGGGTAATTCGTTTTACAAAAAATTTAGATATCTAGGCCCGTTTAGCGGGTACCGGAAAAAAATATGGACCAATAATTCGAAAATTTAATATTCCACATCATACATTCAGCGACCAATGGTTTTGGTTTTAAACTCCCTCCCCCCCCCCCTGGATAGATGGAACTGTTGAATAATAAAGCATGGTATGACTGTTAACTGCTCCATTACTGCGAAAAGTAGCTTTATCAGAAAACATTATTTTCGATAAAAAATTTGGATCGGCCTCTATTGCTCCATTCATGGTAGTACAAAAGTTTACTCGTTCAAAATCACGGTCTTGAAGTTCTTGGTGTAGTTCCATATGAAAGGGTATTTTCTCGTGGTGCGATTAGCCGTAGATTGGGATGTGTCAGATAAGTCCGCGAACCTGGGGATTATCTTCAACATGCAGTAAAATCTCTATATCTTTTTCCTCATTGGTAGCATTCTGGTTTGCTACTTTCCGTTTCGTATACTCAACGCTACCACTACCATCACACCGTTCCATTAAGCACTGAAAAAATTTTCTAGATGGTGTATGTCTATTTGGGTACTTCGCTCCGTAAAGCCTTACTGCCAAAAAACAATTTTTTCCCGCCTTGCCCAGTTTATAAACCATATCAATTAATTCATTTATAGGAAAATCCATAACTATTTCCTTTATACGTTACTTACTACAACAAATTAAACTGCTTTTACTTGCTTAATAGACACGCCAAAATTTGACAATGCCTACATTTTTGTTTTGTCTTGGCAAGTATGATGTTATGGCATAACTGTATTAAAAACAAGGATAAAAATTGAAAAATTAAAAATAAATCGAAAACTATTAGAAATAGGTATATGACATACTTAATAAAAGTTGGAGAGTTTTGTAAATTCTATCAGAAAAAATAATAATATACACGGTGTGTTATTTAAAAAATTTGAGATTTTTCAATTTAGTCAAAATGCATAAATTTATTTTGAACACCCTAACCTAACTTAAATTTCTTTACCTATATCATTTTTTTCATCTCCATAGAACGCTCAAGTATTCCACCTTCAGAAACAACGGCTCTACTGGCAATTTTTACAAAGTGAAAACTAGTATTTTTTTAAAAAATTGAAAAATTAGAAAAACTGCTAGGTTTAGCTATATAAAAATATTAATAAAAAAGTTATAAAATTTTACGCAGAATTTAAAAATAAATTAGAAAATAGGATGTTCAGTTTAAAAAAAAAACATATGTTATATCGGCCACACTTGCTTAAATACACTGTATACTCAAAAATAATTCTAAACTGAGGACCTTAACATTCCCTAAAACTATTGCCTTTAACATTTTTTCGTCATTCCCGAAACAAATGAGATAATGAACTTTACTCTATCGTTGATTCACCCTGTACAATCTTTACAATATAGTTACAAAATAATAAAGTTAATGCTTATCCTTAAAGTGATTGCTACCACCTCGTAAATAAAAAAAGTAGATCTATTTAAACTCATAATGAAAGAGAATGAACGAATGAAATGAGAAGGATATCGTGTGCCGCTCTTGTACAAGAAATTGCAAGTACAAATACAATGTTTTTCTAAATATAAATAATTATTCACGAGTAATTTAATCTAGAACTGTTTAAAAACATTGGCTAAAACACTTTCAACATTTAAAAATTCATGTATTTTTTTATTATTATATTTTAAATTATATTTATTTATTTTAATAATTTGATTTGTTTTTAGGACATTTTTTATTTTTATTTTTTTTAATTATAAAAGTGTATGGGTGTTTTTAATTAAGAAATAACCGGTCAAGTGCAAGTTGAACTTGCACAATTAGTGTTCCGTATGTTAATTGCTTTTAAAACAAAAAATTTCGTTACGGTGGTATAAAATGATCAGTGACTTCACAAAACACTCCCAAATGAGTTTTCAACAAAGTTTGTTTACAATCTTTACTGAAAACTGATGACCTTGAAATTTTAGTTTTTTTTTATATATCAGATAAATTATTAAAGGTGATAATTTTCGTTCAATCTACACCCCATGGAGCATATGCCAGAATTTTTTCAAAATTTTTTGATCAGTTCTTTTCGAGATAAGGTGGGGGGGACAACGATTTTTCGCGATTTTTTTAAAAATAATACAAAGAAAAGTGTCCGCAAGTATTACATTATATATATATATATATATATATATATATATATATATATAATATATGTATATGTTATATATTTTACTCGTGTTTTCACAAGCTTTCATTTGACACCACACTCGATGACCTGGTAAAATTTTTTTTTTTTTCACTTCCGATTTCACCCTCCAAAACTAACCTCTTAAGTCAAAATTTAACTTTCAAAACTACACGGCTCTGATGAGACCATCAATTACTATATTTTTACCAAATTTCAACTTTCTACGACAAATAGTTTCGGAGAAAATCGGGTGTGACGGACAGACAGACAGACAGACAGACATCGAAGCAATCTTACTAAAAACACCATTTTACAACAAAAAAGAACGAGAAGAAGAGGTTTACAGCAACGCGAATTTGACGGGAATAACAATAACAATCAAAACAGGTAATCGAATTTGATAGGATCAACTGTCTGTTTTGATTGGTATTCTGTTATTCTGACCAAATTCTCGTTACTATAAACATCTTCCCCGCGCTGTTTTATTCACAGTGTTGTAAAATAAGTTTTTCCTTAATTGAACAAAGAGTTATTTCACCTAATACAACTCAATGGATTAAATTTTTATTTCAGTATTAAACAAAATGAGAAATTTGTTATCGTTCAAGTTAATTTTAATTTTTCAAAATAAAGAAGGTCTGCGTTACCCCATAAAAGATTCATTTAGGTCAAAGGGAACTAAAATTGTAGATATTATGAAGGAACAACAAAAAACAAATTTAAACATTATTATTACAAAACAGAAACAAATAACTAAGAATTTGTTTATTATGGCTCTATATCCTTTCCATGAAAATATGGAGTTAACTGTAGCCGGATATTTTCAAATAAATAACTCAATATTAACCTTTATTTTGTACATTATTATTAACAGTTAATACTCCCACTGATTTCTGCGTAATTCACAAAAATAACGTCTTAAATTTGTGTGTGGCAAATAAAACCAAAATTAGGCAAAAACTACTTGTTTTATTTCGAATTATACCCTACAATAAAAAAGAAAGTAATCAGTGAGTAAAATTTATGGAGTTTGCGGTCGGTTCTAGGTGAAACATCTTAATATTTACACTTATAAAATAAAATACAGTATAACTGTTTCACTGAATTTATTCAGATCACTCTGACACGTGTTTCGGTCTCGCTACCATTTTTGAAGAGGTTATAAACCCCTTCGAAAATGTATACTGTATTTTATTTCAAAAGTGGAAAGTAATCAGTGAGCCCCCCACGGCTGGCGACTTGCGGTCAGTACTGACTTAGGTAGCGATCCTATTCCACGGGCTCCAGTTGGTGGAGCTGCCCTGCAGCGCCCTGGTAGTATAGTAGCCAGGAGACCGCTGAACAGCTCCAGACCCAGTAGGAAGTCAGCAGACTCTACAGACCACATGCTCTTCCAAGAAAGGGTGCACAAGGAGACGTGGATGTTGCTGCTGTCGATCCCGCACTCTTTGGAAACGGTGCGGGAGACGTCTGTATTTTCTCGATAGTAAGAAAGGCAAGTTTTTCTTTCTTCCTGTGCGCTTCGTCGATAGATGATGATCCGCTGACGACTTGTTAGGCTATTACAACAGCAGAACCGTCTTTCGACGCCACCAAGTCCGGCTTGCGTAGTCCTTGTTTTGTTCTTATATGCGGTTCTATCTTTACTCTCTAGCCGGATTGCTTTAAGTCGTCGGCTACAGCTGCAGATACGGCATCATGTTTTCCTAAAAAACGCTTTCCCTGCTGAGACAAGTTATTAGTTCAAATAAGAAAAATTAGAATTTTTTAAGTGGCTCTGTTATAACAGACATGTTTTAATAGGTTTTTTTCAATGTGATTTTCAAAATGTATAATTTTTTGGATCAATTGATATAGATGAGGAACTTTGAAGTTGTTTGATCAAACAATTATTAGATGTTTCGCTGTATAATTTTGTTAAATTTTCACAATATCTATTTTTATGTGATCTTTTTTCGATACGGTATCCTAAATCTATGATTAGTAGTATGAGAATTTTTTTAAAAATGTATGATAATGTAGTAAAGTTTCACAGCAGTAACCAACAATTATGGTGAAGAAGTGGTAGGATAAAATTGGAAAATAGAATCGACGAATCATTAAATATTCCTTCTTCAAAGAAATACTCTTCCAATGGTTCACTTTTAATTTATCTTACATCTGCCGGTAAGATATTTTCAAAATTGTTGGAATATTTTTATGTTTTTCCAGGTCTATGTATGTGTTTACTGAAATTGGTTAGATACTGTTAATTGCCTTAACAGTAAAAAATGAAGTCCCTGTTTCTCATCATAAAAAGTAATTAATGTTTTTAAACATTGAAATATCAATTTTTTTTAATAATTCTGTTAAATTTCATTTATAATTCTCTTTATCATTCGATAAAGACAATTATAAACCTAGAAAAAATCTAATTGCACCAATTAAATTTCTTCATTTAGTGCGAAATATAAGGTTAACTGAATTTCTTCTTATGTGACGGATAGAGCTATTTAACCTTAAATGTGATTATGACAAAAGAGAGACAAGGTTGTATTAAGAGAGTATCTAATCTTATTTTTTGTTATTTGTGTATTTTGAAAATCTTAAGTTTTCAGAGCTGCTAATGGCTCATGTGTTTCTGCTTGCAGGTAGGTTCTAAATTAGGTGAGTATTAATTTCGTACTTTTATTATGTTTTGCTTAATAAGTCAAATTTTGAGTTTGTCCTTCAATTTCAATCAAATTTCATGAAATTAATAATTAATTTAATTAATACCTGACATTATTATGTCTATGTCTACGTATGTCTAAATTTTAGAATTATTATTCAGAATAAGATTACATGTCAAATAAGAATTTATCAGTTTTTAATTTTTCCTAAATACTAATTTACGGCTTCAATGTATTATTTATAATTTTAATGGCAGATTAAATTCTATTAATACCTACGAGGCTAGTTTGAAAAGTCCGTGCAAAGTCCGAGAGATGGCACCGCCGGCGCATATCGAGGTCATGTTTAGTTAGTAGCATCTCTTGAATGAACGCACACCAAGTTTCAGCCATATTGGTCTATTTCTTTGTGTTTGGCATTCGTGTGAATCAAGGAAGTCGAGTGATTTTCAAGAAATGGACGAAAAAGAATTTCGTGTGGTGATTAAACATTACTTTATGAAAGGCAAAACGCCTCAGGAGGCTAAAGAGAAGCTTAATAAACATTATGGTGACTCTGCACCTTCGATTAGAACAGTTTATAAGTGGTTTCAAAATTTTCGGACTGGCCATATGGGCACAAGTGACGCTGAACGTTCTGGACGGCCTGTGGAGGTTACGACTCCAGAAATCATTGATCAAATCCATGATATGGTGATGGATGACAGAAGAGTTAAGGTGCGTGAGATTGCTAGTGCTGTGGGCATCTCGACTGAACGGGTACATAATATTTTGCATAAACATTTGGACCAAAAACGGAATCGTGTGAAGTGTTGCAAGGATCGTTTGCAGCTGTTCCAGAAGAATCCGGAGGACTTTAAGCGTCGTTTCGTCACTGTGGATGAAACATGGATACATTACTATACTCCTGAGACCAAACAACAATCTAAACAATGGGTTACCAAGGGGGAATCTGCACCAAAAAAGGCGAAGACCGTTCCTTCGGCCGGAAAGGTTATGGCGACTGTCTTTTGGGATTCGCAAGGGATAATCGTCATCGACTATCTGGAAAAGGGTAAAACTATTACAGGTGAATATTATTCATCGTTATTGGACCGTTTGAAAACCGAGCTGCAAGAAAAACGCCCGCGATTGGCCCACAAGAGAGTCCTTTTCCATCACGACAACGCACTAACACACACTTCAGCAGTTGTGGTCGCAAAATTAATGGAAATAGGATTCCAACTCGTTTCACATCCCCCCTATTCTCCAGACTTGGCTCCCTCGGACTACTATTTGTTCCCCAATTTGAAGAAATGGCTGGCGGGACAAAGATTTTATTCAAACGAGGAGGTGATTGCAGACACTAATGGATATTTTGCAGACTTGGACAAATCCTATTATTCGGAAGGGATCAACAAACTAGAACATCGTTGGACGAAGTGTATAAGCCTAAAAGGAGACTATGTCGAAAAATAAAAAAGGTTTACCCCAAACACATAAGTAGTTTTTATTTTTGCACGGACTTTTCAAACCAGCCTCGTATATAACATATTTATTGATGTTTCAAAAAAATTAATATGATGAGTATATTAAATTAAATCCTGTTTCTTGTTCTTTGTAATACTCTGTATGCTAACCCACATTGGAACTAGATAAGATGATTTGTTCTCAATATAACTGGTAATCAATAATAAATAAACTAAAGATCAAATGATAAATTAATGAATTTTTGTCGTTTTTTCAATTCCACTATTCATTTATAAAGGCTGTACTGTGCCTTCTGAAGGGAATAACTCTATCCCAATGGAATAATGCAACTTTCGTCATCATGCATAAAAAGGAGATACTTCACACCTTATAAACTATCGACCCATTAACCTTCAGAGCCATGTATACAAGTTATTCACGAAAATACTTACTAAACGTCTAGCAAATAAATTCGAGTTTTTCCTTTCAAAAGAACAGCTTCGGGGTATGGAACAAACGACCATCTGCTTACAGTTAAAATCCTCATTGACAAATGTATAGAATATAATAAGCCTGCTCATATTTGTGGACTTCGAAAAAGCTTTTGACTCTGTAAATCAGCAGAGACTTTTGGAAGCGCTTGCTGAGTGTCGAATTGATCATCGATATTCCAATGTAATTAAATATATATATTAAAATGCCACCGCTCATGTTAAAACACAAATTAACCGATCCACCAGTAAATTTCGAATCGAAAGAGCAGTGTGGCGAGGTGATACGCTATCTCCCAAGCTCCTCGTAACACTTCTAGAAAATACTCTACAATCAATAAACTGGGAAATAATGGGACTTAACATTGAGGGTGAAAAGTTAAATCACCTCTGTTTCGCTGACGACCTTGTCTTAATAACAGACAAAATACAAGAAGCACAAACTATGCTCCACATTCTTCAGGAAGCTTCAGGAAAGGTTGGTCAATCTATCTAAGACCCAGTTTATGACAAATCTTGTATTAGGCGACACTATAAAACTGAATAACGTAGAGATAGAGCAAGTGCACCTATATAAATACCTAGGAAATGAAATCAGCAGAGGACGAGATAACCAAACACATGAAATTCAGCGGATAGGTCTCTTCTGGGCTACATATGACAAACTGGCCTATGTATTCAAATCTAACCTTCCTATGTGTTCAAAAAGAAAAATATTTCACAGATGCATACTTCCCGTTCTTACGTACTGAGCCAATACTCTCACAATGAAGAAGAAAAACATCAATAAAATATGTCATGCAACGAACGATGGAGAGGTTAATATTAGGAGTTACTCTTAGAGATCACATCCCAAATCACATTATCAGGAAGAGAATGGGGGTACAAGAAGCAGTCAAATTCATTCTACATCTTAAATGGAACTGGGCTGGGCATGTTGCTAGGTTTACGGATGGACAATGGACAAAGA
Source organism: Pachyrhynchus sulphureomaculatus (assembly GCA_019049505.1). Classification (NCBI taxonomy): domain Eukaryota; kingdom Metazoa; phylum Arthropoda; class Insecta; order Coleoptera; family Curculionidae; genus Pachyrhynchus; species Pachyrhynchus sulphureomaculatus. The sequence goes on from CM032454.1 coordinate 125,372,522, forward strand.
GAATTATAGAGTGGCGACGAAAATCCGAAGCCTATCGGAGTAGAGGTAGACCACCAAGTCGGTGGATTGATGATTTCAAAAGAGGGGTTGGCAATTGGATACAAGCGGACCAGAACAGAAAATGGTGGCAAGACTTGAGGGAAGCTTTCGTCTAGCAGTGGACAGTATAAGTTGATGATGATCATGATTATTAATCGCAAAAATAAAAGATAGTAATAAAATAAAAATAATTCAAGAAATATAAAAAGATATTGGAACACAGTATTAAAATCACTTCAAAACCGTTGTAACTACGATTTTTCAATGTCCATAGAAACATACTTACAAATTTTCGTCGGTCTATCAATTATCTGTAGTTTAAATGTGGTTTGTATGTTGTTTGCCTGTTGCCACTATATCTCCTAAATGAGAAAATTATAGTTTTTAAACTATATACTCGAAGAACAGGGCATCAGAACAGAAAGAGAAAAAGAAAGAGAAGGAAAAAGAGAAAAGGATATAGAAATATGTAACATAACTATTTAGCTCGAAAAGACATATAGGAATTTTATAACTTATATTTGTATAGGAATTACATAGTAAACAATTGTAAATGGAGTATGTTCTATCCTTCAATAATTTTAATTTGGAAACACTATTAGTTTTCCCTACCATTTTATTGGATAGTAATTTGTTATTTAGTAAATACATAAACAAAGTTTGGTACTAAATTTTCTTTTATGAGCTGTAATTGTCCCCTCTCAGTCACATGTCAGAGAGCCAGACGGCTATTAAGAACATCCGATTGGCTGTGAAGGGATCATTATATTTATTATATATATATATATATATATATATATATATATATATATATATATATATATATATAAATATAAATATATATACAGTACAATCCCGATTATCCGAATCGCGATTATCTGAAATCTGACTTATCTGAAACAAACTATTAAAAAGCAAATTGTATTCCCATTAAACGAAAAAATCCCCATTATTCCAAACAGACCATGAGTGGTTTCCTTAACGCGTTGGGCCTCCCCGACGTCTAGAATTTCACCGCTGTCTATGTTTTGGTTAGTCGACGAGTGTTATAAGTTACTCATTACGTCTATTATTATCGCAGAGGTAATAGTTTCGTTTTAATAGATATTTTACAAAATGGAGCGTCATAATAATAAGCGTAAACGTGTTGTTATTACCTTAAAAGAGAAAGAGAAGCAATTCAACGTTTAGATAATGGTGAACTTCTTAAACACATAGCGAAGGAATTAGGTGTAGCCGTGAGTACTGTTTCAGAGTGGAGAAAAAATCACGAGAAACTTGAAAAATGGTGTAGTGTTTTGTCATCCCCCACACAGGCACGAAAAAGTACGAAAAACGGTGAATACCAAAAAGTGGGTGATTCTTTATTTATGGTTTACATAGAATCGAGAACGTGGAATACCAATTTCAGGAACAATTTTAAAATATAAGGCAGTGAGTTTAAGCGCAGAGTTGCCGGTTATTGAAGCGCCTGTAAATTTTTCTGCAAGTGATGGATGGCTAGACAGGTGGAAAAAAAGACATGTTGTACGTCAACTGAAAGTTTGTGGAGAAAGATTGTCGGCTGATGTATCTGCTGCGAAAAAATTTGCAGATAATTTTGAGCAGCTTATGAAAGAACATGGTTTACAACCAGACGAAATCTATAATTGTGATGAAACAGGCTTGAACTAGAAAATGTTGCCGTCAAATACCTTAGCTTCAAAAACGGAAGCTGGAGCACCTAGTTACAAACGTAGCAAAGAACATATTACTATTCTTACATGCAGTAATAATTCTGAAAGACACAAACTCCCATTATTATGTATTGGTAAGTCAGCAAATCCACGAACCTTTAAGAGTCGCAATGCTTTTCCTGTTTTGTATAAAAATCAAAACAATACCTGGATAAACGCGACTCTATTTAAAGACTGGTTTTTTGGAGATTTTGTTCCCAAAGTGGAACTTTTTTTAAAAGAACATGTATATGGATATACCAAGTGCGGACCAACTTGAAAGTGGGGAAATAAAAGCCTATGGATCAGGGTGTATTGGAAAATTTAAAACGCAATTACAGGCGTTTGTTATTGGAACATGTTTTAGCAGAAATAGATGAAGGTGGTAATCTTACTGATTGTCTAAAAGAGAAAAATTTGAAAAATGTTATATATTGGATAGCTTCAGCCTGGAATCAAGTAAAGAGTAGTACTCTGGAAAAATCTTGGTCAAAATTGATTCCACAAGAGGAGAGACATTACTCAGAGGCAGAAACACAAGATAATGAAAGTTTACATCAAATTATTACAAGAATATCAGGATGTGAATGTGTGTGTGACGGAAACCGATGTTTGTGAATTATTAAACAGTAATAGTGTGGAAGATGAAATGACTGACCAAGAATTAATTAAAAGTGTATGCAAAAATGCTAATAAAATAGACAGTGATGATGATGGTGATAACGAAGTTGACAATATTCCAATAAACAACGTTTACTTATCAAACGTTGGAGAGACATTGCAGCCAAAAACAGAACTAACGCAAAACGAGTGCAGTTAAAAATTACCTCATTTTTAAGACATTAAAGTTAAGAATGAAACTGTTTTATCTTCGATTTTCTGTACATATATATAAAATAAGTAAACTCATTGTTCTATTCTTTGTTTTAATAAATAGCTATGTATATATGTTTTTTAAGTCATACGGTATAAATGTTTTTTAAGTCAATCTACAATGTTGTATTCATTCTAAACTTCTATTTTATAAAAAAAAATCGGATTAACCGAAATTTCGATTATCTGAAATCACTTGGGTCCATATTATTTCGGATAATCGAGATTCTACTGTATATATTATCAATTCAGGCAGGTTCTAACTTAGGTAAGTAATAATTCTTTATTTTATGTTTTTCATAATCAGTCAAATTTTAAACTTGTCTGCCAATTTTTTTTGAACTTAGAAAACCATTATACATGAAATTTTGCTGCTCAACAGAACATATAAACGCCTACGGGAAAAAGTATTACCAATAGTAAAATTCCGGTTATTATTTTATAGGACATTTTATACATAAGACATTTGACTGCATTGTTTAAAATTTCAAAAATTACAACATCCAGTATAATATACCTCTAAACTACATTTATGTAGGATATGTAGATTTCAGTCAGACAGTCATGTAGAAAAGTGACGCATTAAGCGACTTCGATAAGAGTCTCGGAAAGTTGTTACTGTTACTATGCTCTGGACCTAAGTTAATTTTTTAGTGAAAGTAGAAGGATAAATAAATCATATAAGTTTGAATACCAAACACGATGTAATTTGGCAAAATTGGATACCATTGTAAACAAGCAAAGTTAGTCACTTCCAGATATTGTTTATTAATTTTTCTAATAGTACTTAATTTGATTGTGTTAATTTATATTTTTAGCTAATTCATGTAAGAGCAATAAAATGCACGTGATGAGACCGGACTTAAAATCAGCTGTAGTTAGTTCAGTTAAAATCAGTTGTAATTAGTTTTAGCTACTAACTATCAAAATAAATTTAAAAAGGAGAGCAAGAGATTAAAATAAATTTTGACCCAATTTCAACAACATACGAGGCTGGTTTGAAAAGTCCGTGCAAAGTCCGAGAGATGGCACCACCGGCGCGTATCGAGGTCATGTTTAGTTAGTAGCATCTCTTAAATGAACGCACACCAAGTTACAGCCATATTGGTTTATTTCTTTGTGTTTGGCATTCGTGTGAATCAAGGAAGTCGAGTGATTTTCAAGAAATGGACGAAAAAGAATTTCGTGTGTTTATTAAACATTACTTTATGAAAGGCAAAACGCCTCAGGAGACTAAAGAGAAGCTTGATAAACATTATGGTGACTCTGCACCTTCGATTATTAGAACAATTTATAAGTGGTTTTAAAATTTTCGGACTGGCCATATGGGCACAAGTGACGCTGAACGTTCTGGACGGCCTGTGGAGGTTACGACTCCAGAAATCATTGATCAAATCCATGTTATGGTGATGGATGACAGAAGAGTTAAGGTGCGTGAGATTGCTAATGCTGTGGGCATCTTGACTGAACGGGTACATAATATTTTGCATAAACATTTGGACATGAGAAAGCTATCCGCAAGATGGGTGCCGCGATTGCTCACGCTTGACCAAAAACGGAATCGGGTGAAGTGTTGCAAGCATGGTTTGCAGCTGTTCCAGAAGAATCCGGAGGACTTTAAGCGTCATTTCGTTACTGTGGATGAAACATGGATACATTACTATACTCCTGAGACCAAACCACAATCGAAACAATGGGTTACCAAGGGAGAATCTGCACCAAAAAAGGCGAAGACCGTTCCTTCAGCCGGAAAGGTTATGGCGACTGTCTTTTGGGATTCGCAAGGGATAATCCTCATCGACTATCTGGAAAAGGGTAAAATTATTCATCGTTATTGGACCGTTTGAAAACCGAGCTGCAAGAAAAACGCCCGCGATTGGCCCACAAGAAAGTCCTTTTCCATCACGACAACGCACCAGCACACACCTCAGCAGTTGTGGTCGCAAAATTAATGGAAATAGGATTCCAACTCGTTTCACATCCCCCCTATTCTCCAGACTTGGCTCCCTCGGACTACTATTTGTTCCCCAATTTGAAGAAATGGCTGGCGGGACAAAGATTTTATTCAAACGAGGAGGTGATTGCAGACACTAATGGATATTTTGCAAACTTGGACAAATCCTATTATTCGGAAGGAATCAACAAACTAGAACATCGTTGGACGAAGTGTATAAGCCTAAAAGGAGACTATGTCGAAAAATAAAAAAGGTTTACCCCAAACACATAAGTAGTTTTTATTTTTGCACGGACTTTTCAAATCAGCCTCGTATATGTTATGGATAATAACGTTAGCCCTGGGCCAGGGAAATCTTTGTCGTTCAAAGTCAATTACAAATTAATTGATTCAATGTAAATGAGAATTGCAACTGATTAATTGGGTCCGGTGTCGAAACCTGCGGATCATCTATCACGAACAATATACGTTCTTCTTGTTCCTTCCCTTGCAAAAGAGAAGTGTTTGTGAAAAAATCGCCCATCAAGACTTTTGCATTCCTTTATGTTTTAGGGTCAAAACCAGTCTGGTATTTGTATAAGTCTAACTGTCAGTCTGTAGGCACGGTTAATCTTGAACGAAATGAGATATGGATTTGAAATTTGGCTTATATATTATACCTGCCGTAAAAATTTCTTGAACGATATCAACTAAGGGAAAGAGTGTGAAAGGAGAGATAATTTTTGTATAGTTTCAAGAAATTGTGATAATTTTTCGTGATTTTAGGTTCATATTATGAACACATTTTAGCCATAATTATATATGGTAAAACATAGAAGGACTAAAGAGTTCTTGAAGTAGAGAAATCTGAATTTTTTTTGTATTGGTTCTAACTTTAAGAGAAATCTTTCTTTTGCTGGATTTATTTTTAATATTTCTTAAAAAAGGTTCTTATGATTTGAAAGATCGAGTGTTAATGTTCAAGTGTAAGAAAGTTAAGCTTTTGAAAGGATACTAGGCTTAAATAATAACAAGAATAATAGGTGAAAAACTTGACAGTAGAATCTTTCTATTATTTAATACTTTATTTAATTGATACCTGACATTATTCATTAGGTCTGTGTATATGTATGCCAAAATTTTAGAATTATTATTTAGAATCAGTTTACATGTCACATTAAAAAGTACCAGTTTTTATTTTTTTTTTAAGTATTAATTTGTAGCTTCAATGGGTATTATACAAGGCTGGTTTGAAAAGTCCGTGCAAAAATAAAAACTACTTATGTGTTTGGGGTAAACCTTTTTTATTTTTCGACATAGTCTCCTTTTAGGCTTATACACTTCGTCTAACGATGTTCTAGTTTGTTGATCCCTTCCGAATAATAGGATTTGTCCAAGTCTGCAAAATATCCATTAGTGTCTGCAATCACCTCCTCGTTTGAATAAAATCTTTGTCCCGCCAGCCATTTCTTCAAATTGGGGAACAAATAGTAGTCCGAGGGTGCCAAGTCTGGAGAATAGGGGGGATGTGAAACGAGTTGGAATCCTATTTCCATTAATTTTGCGACCACAACTGCTGAGGTATGTGCTGGTGCGTTGTCGTGATGGAAAAAGACTTTCTCGTGGGCCAATCGCGGGCGTTTTTTTCTTGCAGTTCGGTTTTCTAACGGTCCAATAACGATGAATAATATTCACCTGTAATAGTTTTACCCTTTTCCAGATAGTCGATGAGGATTATCCCTTGCGAATCCCAAAAGACAGTCGCCATAACCTTTCCGGCCGAAGGAACGGTCTTCGCCTTTTTTGGTGCAGATTCCCCCTTGGTAACCCATTGTTTAGATTGTTGTTTGGTCTCAGGAGTATAGTAATGTATCCATGTTTTATCCACAGTGACGAAACGACGCTTAAAGTCCTCCGGAATCTTCTGGAACAGCTGCAAACCATCCTTGCAACACTTCACACGATTCCGTTTTTGGTCAAGCGTGAGCAATCGCGGCACCCATCTTGCGGATAGCTTTCTCATGTCCAAATGTTTATGCAAAATATTATGTACCCGTTCAGTCGAGATGCCCACAGCACTAGCAATCTCACGCACTTTAACTCTTCTGTCATCCATCACCATATCATGGATTTGATCAATGATTTCTGGAGTCGTAACCTCCACAGGCCGTCCAGAACGTTCAGCGTCACTTGTGCCCATATGGCCAGTCCGAAAATTTTAAAACCACTTATAAACTGTTCTAATCGAAGGTGCAGAGTCACCATAATGTTTATCAAGCTTCTCTTTAGTCTCCTGAGGCGTTTTGCCTTTCATAAAGTAATGTTTAATCACCACACGAAATTCTTTTTCGTCCATTTCTTGAAAATCACTCGACTTCCTTGATTCACACGAATGCCAAACACAAAGAAATAGACCAATATGGCTGAAACTTGGTGTGCGTTCATTCAAGAGATGCTACTAACTAAACATGAGCTCGATACGCGCCGGTGGTGCCATCTCTCGGATTTTGCACGGACTTTTCAAACCAGCCTCGTAATGGCAGATTAAATTCTGTTAATACCTATATATCATATATTTTTTTTATGTTTCAAAAAAATTAATATGACGAGTATATTAAATTAAACCTTATTTCTGGTTTTTTGTTACACTCTGTATGCTAACCTACACTAGAAGTAGATAATGTTTTATTCCGAATACAAATGGTATTCAATAACAAATAAACTTAAGTTGACATGACAAATGAATGAATGTGATGTCGTTTTGTCAATTTTCATTTACCAGATGTCCAAGTATGAAATGCGGATTTCAGACAACAGATGGTGCACCAATGCAGTTTGTGCTATAAAGATTTGACACTGCGCCATTTTGTTGAGTCTTCAACAAGTGTCAGACGCGCATGAGTGAAAATTTGGAAAAGTGTGTGCATAGTGTTGTGTTGTTGTGTTCAATATGGCGACATTTATACCGCATTCGCGGACAGCATTAATTTTTTGTTTTCATTTGAAGAAAACTGCTGTTGAGTCATACCGATTACTTCGAGAAGCTTATGGTGAACATGCTCCATCGCAAGATACGTGTGAACGATGGTTTCGGCGTTTCAAAAGTGGTGACTTCGATGTTGCAGACAAGGAACGTGGAAAACCGCCAAAAAAATACGAAGATGTGGAATTGCAAGCATTGTTGGACTAAGATGATTCGCAAACACAAAAACAACTCGCCGAGCAATTGGGCGTTAGTCAACAAGCTGTTTCCAATCGGCTACGAGAGATAGAAAAGATTCAGAAGCCGGTAGATGGGTACCACATGAGTTGAACGACAGGCAAATGGAAAAGCGCAAAAACACGTGTGACATTTTGCTCACTCGGTACAAAAGGAAGTTGTTTTTGCATCGTATAGTTACAGGGGATGAAAAGTGGATTTATTTTGAGAATCCCAAGCGCAAAAAATCATGGGTAGACCCAGGCGCACCATCCACATCGACCGCAAGGCCGAATCGCTTTGGCAGAAAGACGATGCTCTGTGTTTGGCGGGATCAGAGGGGCGTGGTCTATTATGAGCTATTAAAACCTAGGGAAATGGTTAATTCTAAACGTTACCAACAACAATTGACCGATTTGAACCGTTCGTTGCTTGCAAAAAGGCCAAAATACCGAAAGAGGCAACACAAAGTCATTTTTCTTCATGGCAGTGGTATTATAAGGATTGTGCTATTAATTCTAAGAAATAAAATATAAAAAGATAGTAAAAAACAGTAGTCAAATCGTAAACATCTGTCCCTCCAAAATTTTTGTAACTAGCACTTTTTAATGTCCATAGAAGGATATTTATAAATTTTCGTCGGTCCATCAATTGTCTGTAGTTTAAACTTGGTTTGCATGTTTTCTGTCTGTTGCTTTAATATATCCTAAATGAATCTAAATATCACTTAAGGTAGGATTAAACTATATACTCGAAGAACAGGGCATCAAAGGGACAGAAAAACAAAGAAGCAGAAGAGAAAAAGAAAGGGAAGGAAAAAGAGAAAAGGGTATAGAAATATGTAACGCTATGCATCGAGATTATTAGGATTCTATCCTGGTAATAAAGATTTATTAAACTACTGATACCAGGGTTCATATTTATTGTTCTCCCATATGTCAAAACTGATTTTTTCATAATTGTAGAAATTATTTCTAAGCATTTATAGATGAAAACATAATAATATATATGTATATATATATATATATATATATATATATATATATATATATATATATATATATATATATATATATATATGTATTTACAAACCTTATTTCTCACGTTAAAAAAATAAATTTTGAAAGTTACTATATTTCTGTTGTTTTGTTTTTTTTATTATATGACGAAAATAGTACGTTTTCATTTTTAAAAACTTTTTGTAATTGTCGTACTATTAGAAAATCGTAATTTTTGGAGAGGGTTTAATATATTTTTTTCAAACTGGAAACGAGAAAAGAAACTAACTAAAATTATTTTTTTTTATTAAAAATGGTTTTTAATCGACTCACTTTAGATGATTTGGTTATAAGCTGTTTTCATGAAGCCAGCTTATATGATATTATCTGGTAAGAAACTTTTGTTGACTTGCTGGAGCTCTTGTCAATTTAAATCCTCTATTGGCCAAATTAGAGCATTAAAGTTCGACCTTCTTCGTGAATCCAGCAGCGTTTATTTATTTTCCGTATTCGAATTTATGTTGAGGTTAAGAGTTTTATTTTGAATAATGACGAGATAAATAAGAAAAGGTAACGATCACGTACAAAAATAAATAGAATCTTTAAAAGAGCTTAGAACGTAAGAAAATATAGTTTAATTTTCGAACGTTAAAACTTCTATACAGTACATACTCTACATGAAATGGTTTTTTTTAGCTTGAGTACAAGTAAAGCTCTGCAAAAAGGTCTAAAAAATGGTGTATGAGCGACGACTGTGCGACAAGTCCTGTCGCTCCAACCCCTAAAAGCTGCGAGGTGGTATGACTCTTTAGTGATGATCATGTCTCACGTCGGTCCCGTTAGTGATTGTCTACTAAATTTATCAGCCTTAACAATTTGAGAGAACCCAGAATATCTGTTCTCCGTATCCTTATTGTAAGTGTAATCGAGACACAGCAAGCTGATATCTTCTTAAGGTAAAAGTTTTGATTCCTAGGAAATTTCGACGACTACAACGGTTTTTTACTGAGTGTTATCGAAACAAATCGTGAAATTAGTACCGTTAACCTTTATACTTAAAAAGTTTTTGCTTCTCTTTGGTTACTATATTTGTTTAAGCAGGTGCCGAAAACTTAATTATAAAAAATGTTGTCGAAGAAAGGAATATTGAACTAGTGTGAGCAACATTGAGTTAAAACACCTCTTTTACGTCTGAATTAGTAACTAAAATGGATTTCACATATTAAGAACACTAAACTAAATTAGCCGCAGTTAAGCTATTGGGCAAGCTACTTACCCTATCAAATTATTCTGTACGAATAAAAAATAAGCCTCTAGTATCTCTTAGTTGTTTTTTTGTTATCAAGCATTTTAAGTTAATATGTTTAATATCATTAATAATTTCAACATAATTTCATATTCAGTTCATTCGTTGTCATTGTTGAGTGTGGTTGAAAACTTATCAAACATGTTTAGTGCAAATTACTTGCTTTCTATTACTTGGGTCATACAAGCTTTATATCCTCCAGTCTACCTTAGCCGAAAAGCATCTAATCTTGTATACAGGACTTACGCCGTTTTTTATACAATGATCTTTACTTCAGTTGGAATTTATGTTAACACATCATCGTATAATCTAGAACAATATGACGACGTCCTAACACTTATTGTAATAAGGGCTATTCATCGGTGTTTAGTAATAATTTGCAATATTTTGATCACTTTCCACTTGTTCACTAAAAACGACGAATTTATTGCACTTAAAAATATGCTTCTGTTAATAAATGGGGAGAATAGAAGATGGAGATTTTCGAAAATTAGTTATGTGGCTATTTTTCTTTTGTATCTCAGTATTATCCTCAGAGTTATTAGAATTACTTCAACTGTTTACACCCACGGAATAATTTTCGACACATGGAATAATATTATACTAAACAGAACAGAATCCATACTTTGCGTGGTATTTATTTTAATTTTTGAAGTGACCAAGCAATTAAAAAGTTTAAATAAAAATTTTGCAGTTTCAACAGATATCGGACAAATATTAATGATTAAATACAAACACAACATTTTAAGGAATATCATTTCATCAATCAATGGAATCTTTGGCTCTATATTTGTTGTATCAATTTTTGAGTCTATTCTTTCGAGTGTACGCACCATTATACATTTCTTATATTTCAGTCTCAGTATGGGGATATTAAGTATACATTAGGAATGTGGATTTTCAACAGCTTTGTAATACTAAGTACTTAAATGTATATAGGGTTACTGTTAATATATTTTATATTAATCAACGAGTATATAATTATGGCAATGGTAAACCATTCATAGTATCACGCCTAGTAAAGCCCTCTCACTTTGGCCGTTCGGAACCGGCATTAGACAGGCAAAGGCGAGATGGTCACCTACGTCCGTATCGGACTTCAATAGGAAAATAAATTTATGGCTGTGACTTATGAAAATGAATCATCTGAATAATAAAATTCGATAATTTTTCTGCGACACTTAATCACAATTATAAATGAATCTTAAAGAAAACGAATATTTTATTCAGGTATACGAGGTCTGTCCAAAAGGTATCCGACCTACACTAATAACTGCGTACTGGCTTTCTTCTGCGGGTTCTGCCAGGCAGCATTAATCAAAGTGGTCCCTAGTTGACCGCACAACACTCCTCCATCGGTGTATCTCAGTATTGAAACATGTCTGGATGTATTTTACTGGAATGGACTTGAGCGCACTCGTTGCATTGTTTTGTATCGTCCCAACATCGTCGAATCGCTTTCCTTTGAGTGGTACTTTTATTTGGAAAGAGCTGGGAGCTATGTCAGGACTATATGGCGGCTAGCGAAGCTGTGTTATGTCGTGTTTTTACCAAAAAATTGTGTACAATATAGGATGAGTCTGCTGAGGCATTTCCGAGATGAGGCAGGTGGTCACAGCTCATCCACAAATTCAGTCGTTCTCAAGGCGCCACGTAATCGTCTTAATACTTAATGGTAGAATTTTTTAATAATTGTTTGACCTTTTGACCAATATATTGATAATTGACAAAACCAATCAACAATGACTTAACTCCGACTCTTATGTAATTTTTTTGGCCGCGGCTCGGACGGAAGCTTCTACTGAGACGACTAATGTTTTTTGTTTACATAAACCCATGATTCGTTACCTGTTAAGAGCTTTTTTAGCATACTTTCATTATTTTCGACCCACTGCAAACAATCTCGAGTGGCTTTCAAGTAAAGATGCTTCTGTTCTGATGTCACCATTTGCGGAATCAATTTAGCAGTAAAGGAAACCATTCCCAAAACATCGGTTAAAATTTCCTCAACTTGGGGTACCAATTTCATTTTCATTTCAAATATATATATCAAATCGATAATCCGAAATAAAATTTCGTAATATGGTTTGTTACTTGATTGGTCACTACAACATAATATCGAGAATTTGCAAATGCAAAATGACCAACAAATAAAGATCCCATGAATGCTATATTCCATGCCTTTCCTCCTACGACTCTAGTTTCTGAGCCTATACTCTTCATCAGGTAGGCTTTAGGCAACGGTATCGATCGTTAAGACAGGAGAACCGTGGAGAGCAAGTTGGAATGACTCTCACTGGCTTATAGCAATCATGGAACTTTATATAAACGAGGTACTACACGTTGGGCAAGATACAGACTCTTGCGCCATCTGTTGAGAGTTTCGAACATCGAAAACTGCTCCAGCTCAGTATGTATATATATATATATATATATATATATATATATATATATATATATATATATATATATATATATATATATATATATTTACATATATATATATATATATATATATATATATATATATATATATATATATATATATATATACATATACATATACATATATATCTTATAAGGAGAAGAGATGAGCAATCAAAGAAGGTTCTAGTATCTGCTTTTTATTTTTGTTATCGGACTTTCGCTGCCTAATGGTAGCTTCTTCTGGATTCTAAAAATGCAAATTAGGTACAGAAAATAAAAAGTGTTTTTGACTAATGTTTATTGACAAAGTGTTAAATAAGTCTGAATTGGTCAAATGGCATAAGTATAATTGAACTCTTATATATAAATAGTAGTCGTCCCCACGCCCGCGGCTCCACTGGCGTGGACTTGATTCACCTTTATCGTCACTGCTTATTCGTTATGTTTATATTATTATATAGCTCGAGGGGCCTTAGAGACCCATAGATTGGTTACATACTTATCTCCACTTCTTTTTGTCTCCTGTTAGTTTTTTCCAGTGCGGGATTCCCATCAACTCCAGATCTTGCTTTACTGCCTAAATCCATGTAGATCGAGGTCTACCCTGGCCTCTTCTTCCAACCACTCTTCTTATTAGGGCTTGCTTTGCCTGTCTTTCTTCCTTCATCCTTGCCACGTGTCCCAACCATCTTAATCGCTGGCTTCTTATGATTTGGCTTATAAGGGGTTTCATATATTGGCATTTTAATTCGTAGTTTGTTCTTCTTCTCCACAGTCCCTCTTCTTTCCTTCCCCCTTGGATTCTTCTCAAAGTTTTCCTTTCCCGTACCTCCAACGTCTCCTTTTCTCTTGCATTTAGTTTCCACGTTCCGCATCCATATGTCACCGTGGGTCTGACAACTGTCGTATATATTCTTTCTTTTGCTTTTTTGATACATTCTTTGATTTCCATATTGGATTCATTGCCCTCAAACATCTCTGTCCTTTAGCTATTATTTCTTGTATCTCCGTCTTTTCTTGTCCACTCTCTGTTATTGTTACTCTCAGATACTTAAATTTGTCTACTTTTTCAAACATATATGTTTTCCCTAAGTTGTTTATTATATCTAAACTTTTGTTATTTTTATTATCCTTCTTCTTTGTAATTTCCATGTATTTTGTTTTTTCCTCATTTAACTTTAGTCCTCTCATTCTTCCTTTTTCTTCTATCCTACTTATGGCTTTTATGAGGTTCTCTTTTGCTCTTGCAATCACTGCTGCGTCATCCGCATAGGCCAGGCATTGGCAGGCTTGTTGGTATATCGTTCCATTTGTTTTTATTTATGACTCCCGGATTATCTTCTTTAGTACCAAATTAAATAGACATGTCGACACTGGATCCCCCTGTCTTAATCCTCTCTTCACTTTAAACTTGTCTGATACTTTGCCCTCAACCAACACTCTATTTTCTGTGTCATTCAGGGTTATTCTCACCATGTGAATCAATTTGCTTGAAATTTCTAGTTCTTCCATTATCTTGTAGAGTCCTTCTCTATTTACAAAGTCATATGCTTCTCTGAAATCCACAAAGACCAAGTGTAGAGCCAAATTTTGTTCTAAGCTATTATCTTGGATTTGCTTAATAAAAAATATCTGGTCTGCAACCGAACTATTTTTCCTGAATTCACACTGGTACTCTCCCACAATAGATTCGGCTGTCTCTTCTAGTCTGTTTTTAATAGTCACCACTACTATCTAGTACACTACAGCCAGTAGGGCTATTGGTCTATAATTAGCACATATAGTTTTTTCTCCTTTTTTGTATATTGCCAGCGCACTGGCATCTTTTCTGATTCCCAAATTTCTTGCACCAACCGGCATATTTAATTTTCCAGATCTACTCCTCCAGCTTTTATCATTTCTGCTCTTATACAATTTCCACCCGGGGCCTTATTTTTTTTTTGGGTTCTGAGTATTTCTCTTATTTCTTCTTTGCAGGGTTTGTTTGTCCCCTCCTGCCCTTCATTTAATTTTGCTTCCTATTTCTCATTCAACTCCATTTAATGTTTCTTTAATGTATTCCGCCCATCTATTTAGTCTTTCTGCCAAGCTTACTGCTGAATTTCCATCTTTTTTCCTACATATTAGCATTTTGTCTCTGTTTATTTCCTTTGCATTTTATAAAAAAAAACACGTAAATCGGATGAGTGCTAAGTGCACTAATGGACAGATAGACAGAGAGAAGTTAGATTGTATATATATTACATAGATTATTATTATTATTATTATATAACCTGGCCAGAGAACATATGTATGAATTTAAAAAAAAAACAAAACATGTAAATCGGATAAGTGGTTCTCGAGTGATAAGCGCACTAACGGACAGACAGACAGAGACACGTTGCCTTTTATATATATTATAGAAGATTATAGATAACCTGGCCAGAGAACAAATGTATGAATTTAAAAAAAAAAACACGTAAATCGGATAAGTGGTTCTAGAGAGATAAGCGCGCTAACGGACAGACAGACAGACAGAGAGACGCTGCATTATATATATATATATATATATATATATATATATATATATATATATATATATATATATATATATATATATTACAGATATTCTTTTCTACATGATATTGTTACATATTTAATGGTTTAGGTAGTGTATTGTAAGAGACCGCGCTAGCGGCAAAATTTTTTGCGACTTGATGCACTATTATGGTCACTGCTTATGTTATCTAACGTAATAAAATATAGCCTATAACCTGGCCAGAGAACATATGTATGTTTAAAAAAAAAAAAAGCAATCGGATAAGTGGTTCTCCAGTGATAAGCGCACTAACGGGCAGACAGACAGACAGACAGAGAGACTTTGCATTTTATATATATTATAGAAGAAAAAGGAAGTTTTATCTTTGATTAAAAAAAAACAGTAAAATTACAATAATTCTAATTACAAACAAAATTTTTTTGCAAATATCTAAAATACTCTTGTCACATCTAAGTCTAACAAACATAACCCCTATAGTTTTCAAGTTAATACATCCACATACTAAAAAGATTTTAATATAACTATTTTAATATGTTAGATTGCCATATTCAGTTTAGCAGTTATAGGAGACCAGTTAACAGGAGAGGCAGAAGAAACCATAAGCATATGCCATCGTTTTATTACAAGAAAGAAATATTTTTTCTTTATATCCTAATAACACTGAAATAAAGTATCAAATTTACCTGATAAATCAGCAAGCTTTTCACAGAAAAATTAAAATAAGCTCAGCTGGATTCCTTGCAATAGATCATTCAACGATTCTTTTCACTTTTACACAAACTTGTACTTATTTAATCGTCGCATGTCAGTTGTTGGCATCTAGTACCTAATTTTCTCAGTGAAAATAAAAAAAAATAGTTTTTACTCATGTCTAAAGTAAATTTTGTTGTCTCTTATGTCGTGGTAGATAAGTATTCGAACAATAAACTGTGTAGCAGGATAAGAATGAAAAGTATTTATACTTAAGCTAATATACTAAAATTAACCAAATTTTCGAATAGGGCGGACTATTAATTTCTACTTGTAATAAATATCGATAAGCCTAATAAGTTATAAGAAGACGTAACTTTTTAAAAATTACTTGGAAATACTTTTTCGTTTAAATAACGGCAAAATAAAAACGAATTATTTGACCTACTGAGAGCAGGTGGTATGATATAGTGATCTAAAACACTGATAATGTTTGGTGTATTTTCAGATATCATACACTTTTTCGCACACTCAAGGTGTTCTCACAGTTTCGGATGAATTCTGCTTTTTGCTTTCAAAAGCAGATTGCAATTAATAATGCACCGATATAATGTTAGAATTATACATGGTGATTTTAGAGCTTTTAATGATTTATTTATGTGGACCTCCCCTTTCTATATGCAAATACTGAGTTTTAAGTAATGAATTACAATTACCTTGTACTTGTTATAACGTAATTTTGTATAACATTTTCACTCTTCCGCATTCAAATCATTATCTATATAGTTCAAGAAATGCCATTGTTCAAATTAACTCAATACATAGATAGTAGTTGTTCGCAGAAATGCAATGTAAGTTACGACACTTGGACAATATTGACGGGTATTACGACATCCTCGCCGATATCCTTAGTATATGAAAAAGGGAAAATCTCTACTCAGGTGGGGAGGTGAACGATAAAAAAAACAATCTTGCTTTAAGTCATCCTTCTTATTAAATGAATATATTGCATACTTTATATATAACTTTTTATTTAAAGATTACCAATACTTCTTGTATATGTATGTTCTTGTTGTTTTTTATTATAATTTTTTTTTCTATTTTGAAAGACAATTTTTTTATGAACTTATTTTTATGAACGAAATATGTGTATAAAATTAGTGGAAATTACTTAGACAAAATATATAAAATTATGGACATCCATGGCATGTCCCTAATTATTCATTAAATCAAAAATGTCACGTTTCACTTCACTTCAGAGCTCATCATCAAACCTAGTAAAAGAATTGCAGTACAATCTAAACAGCAGCACAGAGTTAAGCTGGAAATATCTAAAGACGCTGCTGGTCTTCGTCGGATAAGCCACCATAATTTTTTTCTGTTCATTTCTTTGACCAGAAAACTATAGATTCTCTGAAAATGTTGTTAAAAATAATTACAAGTATGATATTACTTTTTATAAAGGGTGATTCATTTAGAGGTACTTTTTTTTAAATAAAAAAAAAAAATGAAAAAAAAAATTTTTATTTTATAATCTTTATTATCATATAAAAGAACCATTCTTTACAATTATTTCTTAAAGATAATTTCTTTCAAATGTTGTCCGCGACTACGGTTAACAACGTCCATTCTGAAGTTCCAATTTTCAATGACGCGTGTGAGTATTTCGAGTGGTATTTGGCCAATGACTCGAGTAATATTGGCCTCCAATGCCTCAATTGTAGCTAGCTTATCCATGTAGACTTTGGACTTTACATAGCCCCAAAGGAAAAAGTCAAGAAGTGTGATGTCACATGATCTAGCCGGCCAATTCACTGGTCCGAGGCGCGAAATGATCTGTTCGCCGAATTGCTCTCGCAGTAAAGCCATGGTTTCACGGGCTGTATGACAAGTGGCGCCATCTTCTTGGAACCAAATTTCGTTAAGACCACGGGCTTCAATTTCTGGCATCAAATAGTCTGTTATCATGGCGCGATAACGGTCACCATTCACAGTAACATTCCGGCCGGCCTCTGTTTTGAAGAAATATGGACCGATTATTCCACCGGCCCATAAACCACACCAAACAGTTTTTTCTGGATTTAATGGCAGCTCTTGAACCTCTTCAGGTTGTTCATCACCCCAAATACGGGCATTTTGTTTATTCACGAACCCATTAAGCCAAAAATGGGCCTCATCGGTGAACAAAATTTTTCTCGAAAACAGTGGATCTTCTGCAAGCTTGTCAAGAGCCCAACGACTAAAACGGAAACGATTCGGAAGGTCGGTCGGCTTCAGTTGTTGCACTAGTTGAATTTTGTATGCTTTTAAAGAAAGATCCTTACGTAAAATACGCCAAGTTGTTGAATATGACAGGCCAAGCTGTTGAGAACGGCGACAAATCGACACTTCACGGTCTTCGCGTACACTCTCCGCTACCGCCCCTATATTTTCTTCACTACGTGCTGGATGTGGTCTATTCGGTCGAGCATTATCCAATAATGAAAATTGGGTCTCAAACTTATTGATGGTAGAACGAATTGTGCGTTCGGTAGGCCGATTATGTGGACCATAAGTTGCTCTAAGCGCCCGATACACATTCCTCGTAGAACGCCCATTTTCGTAATAAAGTTGAACAATTTGTAGACGCTGTGCCGGGCTAAGTCTTTCCATTATGAATTGTCAAACACTACTGAACAGGAATGCCACTTCAGTTGACACGACGCATGCGCAATCTGCAATTAAATTCCCATCACAAAAAGTACCTCTAAATGAATCACCCTTTATATTTGACATTTGTAATTTTATAATACATAGGTTTTCATGAAAACACAGAATCATATTTGCCGAGATAAATCTGCTAAATTTTAACGAAATATTTATCATGATGTCCTTTGGCACTCTATTTTACGATGGCGGATTGATCAGTTTCTAGCCTAGCATATGAAAACGATTTCAAAAACCAAAAATGTTTATTTAGCGCAATTTTCTTTCAAATGTGTACAGGGTGAGTCAACGATAGACTAGAGTCCTTTTTCTCATTTATTTCGGGAATGACGAAAAAATGTTAAATACAATAGTTATAGGGAATGTTAAGGTGCACAGTTTAAAATTATTTTTGAGTATACAAGGTACTTCAAAAAAGTGTGGCCGACATAACATATGTTTTTATTAATAATGTTACATACCTAAACCTAGTAGTTTTTCTAATATTTAGATTTTTTACCAGTAGCGCCATTGTTTCTGAAGGTGGGATACTTATAATTGGTACGAACGTTCTATAGAGAAGAAAAAAAGATATATGTAAAGAAATTTGAGTTAGATGCTACAGAGTGTTCAAAATAAATTTATGCATTTCGACTATATTAAATTGAAAAATCTCAAATTTTTTAAATCGTACACCCAGTATATTATTATATTTCTGATAGATTTTACAAAACCCTCCAACTTTTATTAAGTATATCATATACCTATTTCTAATAGTTCTCGATTTTTTTTGAATTTTTCAATTTTTACCCTTGTTTTTAATACACTTACGTTATAACATTATAGTTGCCAAGACAAAACAAAAATGTAGGCATTGTCAAATTTTGTCATGTTTATTAAGTAAGTAAAAATAGTTTAATTTGTTGTAGTAAGTGACGTATAAAGGTAATGGTTATGGATTTTCCTAAAAATGAATTAATTGATATGGTTTATATATTGGGCGAGGCGGGAAAAAATTGTCTTTTGACAGTAAGGCTTTACGGAGCGAAGTACCCTAATAGACGTATACTATCTAGAAAATCTTTTCAGTGCTTAATGAAACGGTTTGATGGTAGTGGTAGCATTGAGTATACGAAACGGAAAGTATTAAACTAGAATGCTACCAATGAAGAAAAAGAAATGGAGATTTTACTTCATGTTGAAGATAATCCCAGGGCCTAGATATCTAAATTTTTTGCAAAACGAATTACCCCAGCTTCTTGAAGAAGTTGATAACTTTGAAGGGGAACAAATCTGGATTCAACAAGATGGAGCTCCTGCTCATTATCAGCGGGAAGTTCGGGAATTTTTAAACGATCGTTACCCAAAAAAATGGATCGGTAGGGATGGATTCATTCAGTGGCTTCCTCGATCATGTGACTTAACACCTTTAAACTTCTTTTTGTGGGGCTACATTAACGATGGTGTTTATGTAAATCCCCCTACAACACCAGTAGATATGAAAAATAAGATACGGGATGGTTGCAGGACAATAACGGCCTTTATGCTAAGAAAAGTGAAGGAAAATATAGTAAAACGACTAACCGGAACATTTATTATGTCATAATAATTAATTATTGGATAAGTTAAACTATATTAAAATTATTATTAACTATTTGTTTATGTTT
This sequence comes from Pachyrhynchus sulphureomaculatus, assembly GCA_019049505.1. NCBI lineage: Eukaryota > Metazoa > Arthropoda > Insecta > Coleoptera > Curculionidae > Pachyrhynchus > Pachyrhynchus sulphureomaculatus. The sequence goes on from CM032454.1 coordinate 125,392,593, forward strand.
TCATAATAGCGTAAGTGTATTAAAAACAAGGATAAAAATAGAAAAACTACTAGATTTAGGTATATAACATTATCAATAAAAAAGTTATACAATTTCGCGCAGAATTTAAAAATAAATTAGAAAATAGGATGTTCCATTTAAAAAAAAAATGTTATATCGGCCACACTTTTTTGAAGTAACCTATATACTCAAAAATTCCCTAAAACTATTGTATTTAACATTTTTTCGTCATTCCCGAAACAAATGAGATAAAGAACTTTACTCTATCGTTGACTCACCCTGTACAAGAGACGAAGCAGAGGTTAACGAAATTGCCCGTCCTTATCCTCCAAGAGCTCGGAAACAACTGAGCAAGCACTCGCTCGGTAGCCGACTTCCGCAACCACCGATCCTCGGTAGGTAGAGTGCGCTGCCACGTACAGTCGCTTCACAATAAAATCGGTAACATTACTTTTCGAATAGACCCTGTAACAGAGTCGAGTTAAAACAATATTATTACAAAACGCAAAACAAATAACTAAGAATTTCTTTATAATTATTTCAGAGGTAAGTGAAGTCGAATATTTTAAAGTAAATAACTCAATATTCACCCTTATTTTGTACATTATTATTAATTATTAATATTACCACTTATTTCTGCGTAGTAAATAAAAATATATTTATAACGACTTAAATTTGTGTGTAGCAAATAAATCCAAAATTAGGCAAAAACAACTTGTTTCATTTCGAATTACACCTTACAATCATTAGTAAGGACTGAGAGAGAGCTTGAATAAGGTTTTTAAGTGCCTCAGTAAATTGACAGTTATACTACGTGCTATCTTAAACAACTCTAGTCTGCTGAATTTAGATTTTCATAGAGCAGTTATTAGTCGAAATTAGAGAAATTAGGGCTTTTTAAGTGGCAGCCCTTGTTATAGCAGACATGATTTAATAGATTTTTTTTTTAACGCGATTTTCAAAATATATAATTTTTTGGATCAGTTGTTTTTACTTTAAAATTGTTTGATCTAACTCCTTTTAGATGTTTTTGTGTGTAATTTTGTCACATTTTCACAATATATATTTTTATGCGACCTTTGTTCTATACGGTATCCTAAATTTATGATTAGTAGAATGAGAATTTTTTAACACATCAATGCAGGGGTACAGTTATCGCAATGAAATTCAGAGCACTTTTCATTTAATATCAATTGGTTTTTTTTTATGGGTCTAGCACACGTGCTGTAGTGAAATTCCTAAAGCGCTACGGGAGAGACACGTGTGCGGAAAAAGCGATTCAAGTTGGTCTTGAATCGCTTTAAATTGTACTCGGTGGGAAACACAGCCCTGGGCAAATTATTCCAAAGGAATGATGTTCTCCATATAAAAAACTACTTGAAAAGGGTTATACGAGGAGTAAGAAGCTGAACCTCATACGAATGTGAAGTATTAGCCCGACGTATATTTCTAACATGCACCGCTCTGGGAGGAATTAAGCGGGCTACATCCTTCGAACACTTTCCATTCCAATTAACAGTTATTGTGGAGTGTAAAGCTTTCTGGTTCGAAATAATATTCCCAACTTTTGAGAAGTTGTACTTACTATGCTTGCAACATGGTCATGCCAGGACATATTTGTTCCCAAATTAACTCCAAACAAATTAATTGACGATGTTAGAGGAATGGAGTGCCCCGACATAACTATGTCGGCTTCAGCAATGTTAATTTTTTAAGAAAAAACTGCCGCCTGGGTTTTTGTAGCGTTAAATTCCACTTGGTTACTGTCACCCCAAGATAGAATTTCTTTCAGGTCTTTGTTAAGTTGAATGACTTCCTGCTCTCTGCGGATATTCGTCTGAATAGCCGATGTCCGAGCATTCAAAGTAAATGAGAAGATAAGCGTACTGTCATTTGCAGAGCTGTAAATTGGATTCCCGGTCTTTTCCAGCAGATCATTAATGTAAATGAGAAAGACAGCAGGAGACAGTATGGAGCTTTGGGGCACACCGGTGTTGATAGTGAAGGTGTCCGTCGACTGTCACTCGTAAAGAACGCTCTTTTAGGAAACATGCGAGGAACAAATAGAACTTCTTGGACATACTAGAAGAGCGTAGCTTAGCCAACAATCCATAGTGCCAAAAACGGTCGAATGCCTTGGATATATCAAGAGCAACCGCTCGAGATTCTCCAAAGTGTTCAATTTCGTTATTCCAAACATGTGTTACATAAGTCAGAAGATGTCCTATTGATCTATGTTTACGAAAACCATATTGGTGGTCGCTGATAGTGTTGAATTCTTCAAGTTATTTTAGAAGATGCCGATTGATAGCCTTTTCCATGACTTTCGATATTATTGAAACCAGTGCGACTGGTCGGTAGTTATTTGGCGAAATCCTCTTGCCTTTTTTAGGTATCGGCTGAACTGCTACAAATTTCCAGCAGGAAGGAAATATTCCCTTTCTGTAGGAGGTTGAAAAGTTTACAGAAAACTGGTGTTAGTTCGCTTGCACAATTTTTGAGAACTATGGCAGATATTCCGTCAACGCCAGAAGCTTTTTTGGTGTCTAGCTTCATTAAAATACGTTTTATGATACGCTGTCTGAAGACAATATCGTACATCCTTGACTGCACTATGGGAATAGTAGGGGATCTTTTTCCTTGGAAATCGACAGTAGAATGTGAAGCAAAGAGTTCAGTCAACAAGTTTGCTTTCTCAACAGGTGTTGTTGCAATAGAATTATTTGGCCGTGTGAGTGGTGGTATGGTGGATTTGGTGACATAATAACTGCCTTAGCGACTGACGAAAATGACCTGGAATTTTTGGGACAAGCGAGAAGTTTGTTTCTAATTCGTTAATTGTGAGCTTCCTTGGTTTCATCGACAATTTCTTTGCATCTGTTCCGGGCACAAACAAAGGTGTTACAATTTATGGTGTTAAGATTTTCACGCCATTGTCGTTAGGCAAGATGTTTAGAAGCAACAGCTTCTTTTCATCCTCGGTCAAACCAAGGCTTGTCGTTGGAAGGGCATTTCTTCGAAAAAGGGATGTAAGTTTCCATACCAGCCAAAATAACATCAACACCTTCTTGGGGCAATCAGATGGGTCGTCGGATCGAAAATAAACGTCTACCCAAAAATATTCCATAAGATCTTCCCATTTAGCAGAGTTGTAGTGCCAAATCTTGCGCGGTTTAGGCCCCTCTCTGTCACTGATTGGTAGGATATTCGATGTCGAAAGCAGTTTATGGTCGAAAGTTTCTAACAGCGGCTTTACGGTGACCGTGTAAATCTCTGGATTGGTGCTTAAAAATAGATCTAGAAAACTGGCGAACTCCCCGTCTTGATCAGGAATCCGTGTTAGTTCGTCAATAAACGAGTTAAGCCACAACTAATTGAGAATAATTCAGCTTCACGACAGTTGATGTTGTGGACATTAAAGTCGCCCAGGATGGCAATTTCTGCATTTGGATAGTTAATTTGTAAATGATCGATGGTGTCTGCAAGAGAAACGAAAAGTGTTCTAAAGTTAGTATCATTTGGTGGTCGATAGAGGATGCAGATGAACCTTGTGGTTTGTTGAGTCGATATTTTTAACCACATAACATCAAAGTTTCTGGGTTCCAGACCCTACTCTCGTTGGCAAAAGAGGTCGTTTCTGACCAAAAGGCAGATTCCAAAGTTAGGCCTAAATCGGGAATAGAAGTCGTACCCAGGATGAAGATAGCTGACTGTGCTAGTCGATGAACTGATCTTGGTTTCACAGAGAGCGAGCACATTGCAGGTGTTGGTGGTTCGAGTTTAAACTTCGTATGTTGCAAAAATCTGTTTTAAAATTGTGATCTCTGCATGTTGACGCCCCTGAACCAGCCCCCATCCGGAGATCCGAACGGGGGGCTATTTTACCTCCGGAATTTTTTGTAACCAGGTGCCTCATCATGCAATTTGGTCCCACAGTCCGGGGCATCGGCACCTCCACGAAACGTTAAGCGACTTCACTCAGCCTAAGCCGATACGATAATATCACACCGGACGATGTCTGGTGGGATTTGGGCATCTACCATCTAAAATTTAAAATCTAAATTTAAAATATATGGTAATGTACTTGAGTAACCAATTATGGTGAAGACGTGATAAATTTCTTTGGAAAATAGAATGGATGGATCGATGGACATTCCTTCTTCAAAGAAATACTCTTCCGATGGTTCATTTTTAATTTATTTTCAGATTTTTTCAAAATTATTGAATTATTTTTATCTTTTTCCAGGTATAGGTATGTGTTTACTGAAAATGCAATTATTTTAACAGTAAAAAATGAAGACAACGAGATCCTGTTTCTCATCATAAAAAGTAATTAAAGTTTTTAAACACTGAAACATTATTTTTTTTACTAATTTAGTTTAATTTCACTTATAATTCTCTTTATGATTCGATAAAGACAATTATAAACATAGAAAAGACCTAATTGCACTAATTAAATTTCTTCGTTTTGTGCGAAATATACGGGTAACTGGATTTCTTCTTGTAAGTTACGTATACCGATAAAGTAATTTAACGTTAAATATGATTATGACAAAAGAGAGATAGGGTTGTATTAAGAGAACATTTAATCCTAAAAATTAACGAATTTCCACATTTTTATGTTATTTATGTATTTTAAAAATCTTTGGTTTTATAAGCTGCTAGAGCCTCAATTGGATGAGTATTAATTTTGTACTTTTATTATGCTTGCTTAATATGTCAAATTTTAAGCTTATCCGTCAATTTTTTTAGAAATCAGCAAATCAAGTTTCATGAAATTATTTAATAATTAATTTAATTAATACCTGACATTATTCATCATACAAGGCTGGTTTGAAAAGTCCGTGCAAAGTCCGAGAGATGGCACCACCGGCGCGTATCGAGGTCATGTTTAGTTAGTAGCATCTCTTGAATGAACGCACACCAAGTTTCAGCCATATTGGTCTATTTCTTTGTGTTTGGCATTCGTGTGAATCAAGGAAGTCGAGTGATTTTCAAGAAATGGACGAAAAAGAATTTCGTGTGGTGATTAAACATTACTTTATGAAATGCAAAACGCCTCAGAGAAGCTTGATAAATATTATGGTGACTCTGCACCTTCGATTAGAACAGTTTCTAAGTGGTTTCAAAATTTTCGGTCTGGCCATATGGGCACAAGTGACGCTGAACGTTTAGGACGGCCTGTGGAGGTTACGACTCCAGAAATCATTGATCAAATCCATGATATGGTGATGGATGACAGAAGAGTTAAGGTGTGTGAGATTGCTAGTGCTGACTGAACGGGTACATAATATTTTGCATAAACATTTGGACATGAGAAAGCTATCCGCAAGATGGGTGCCGCGATTGCTCACGCTTGACCAAAAACGGAATCGTGTGAAGTGTTGCAAGGATGGTTTGCAGCTGTTCCAGAAGAATCCGGAGGACTTTAAGCATCGTTTCGTCACTGTGGATGAAACATGGATACATTACTGTACTCCTGAGACCAAATAACAATCTAAACAATGGGTTACCAAGGGGGAATCTGCACCAAAAAAGGCAAAGACCGTTCTTTCGGCCGGAAAGGTTATGGCGACTGTCTTTTGGGATTCGCAAGGGATAATCCTCATCGACTATCTGGAAAAGGGTAAAACTATTACAGGTGAATATTATTCATCGTTATTGGACCGTTTGAAAACTGAGCTGCAAGACAAACGCCCGCGATTGGCCCACAAGAAAGTCCTTTTCCATCACGACAACGCACCAGCACACACCTCAGCAGTTGTGGTCGCAAAATTAATGGAAATAGGATTCCAACTCGTTTGACATCCCCCTATTCTCCAGACTTGGCTCCCTTGGACTACTATTTGTTCCCTAATTTGAAGAAATGGCTGGCGGGACAAAGATTTTATTCAAACGAGGAGGTGATTGCAGACACTAATGGATATTTTGCAGACTTGGACAAATCTTATTATTCGGAAGGGATCAACAAACTAGAACATCGTTGGACGAAGTGTATAAGCCTAAAAGGAGACTATGTCGAAAAATAAAAAAGGTTTACCCCAAACACATAAGTAGTTTTTATTTTTGCACGGACTTTTCAAACCAGCCTCGTATATAACATATTTATTTATCTTTCAAAAAAAATTAATATGACGACCTACGTGGGAAGTATATAATATGTTTTATTCTAAATATAAATGGTAATCAGAAATAAATAAACTAAAGATCACATGATAAATTAATGAATTTGTTGTCGTTTTTCAATTCCAATTTTCATTTATTATATGAGCTGTACTATTAATTGCAAAAACTAAACAAAGTAATAAAATAAAAAGTAATTATAAAAAATAAAAAAGGTAGTCGAGTGCAGTATTAAAATCATTACAAAACGGTTGTAACTACGCCTTTTCAATGTCCATAGAGACATATTTACAAATTTTCGTCGGTCTATTAATTGTCTGTATGTGGTTTGTAACATGTAGGTTGAAAAGTTTTTGGTCTAGCTACTTAAAACACATTTTTTTTTACAAAATTCTACTTTATTCATCAACATAGTCTCCTTCAAGAGCAATACAATCAGTCCAACACTTTTCTAATACTTCTATATCTTTCTTGTAAAAGAATTTGTCTTTGCCTTCAAAATAGGCCTCAGTTTCGGCGATAACTTGCGAGCTTTTTTTTGAAGTCTGCGAATGATGAGGTCGATGAGGAGGTAATTCGAAGTTCCATTCATTCAATTTTGCTATTGTAACCACTGACTTGTGACACGGTGCATTGTGTTGATGAAAGAGCACTTTCTTCTTGTTCATTTGGGGCCGTTTCTTTGCGATTTCTGCCTTCAAACGCACCAATAACATAATATAATATTCCCTATTGATGGTTTTTCCTTTCTCAGCATAGCCGATGAAAATTATTTCTCGCATCCCAAAATACAGAGGCCAAAACCTTCCCAGCTGACCGTTGTGTCTTTGGTCGCTTCGGGCGGCTTTCACCGGCTTCTGTCCACTCAGCTGTCTGCCGATTTTATTCCGGTGTGTAGCGGTGGATTCATGTTTCATCTATTGTCACATATCGCATGAAAAAAATCCTTTTTATTGCGCTTAAATAAGTCCAAACAGCGCTCAGAATCATCGACACGTTGTGGTTTTTGATCCACTGTGAGCAAACGCAGTACCCATTTCGCACAGAGCTTTCCCATGCCCAAATATTCATGCAAAATTTGACCTACACGTTTCTTTGATATTTTCAGGGTGTCAGCTATCTCACCCAATTTCACTTTACAGTCATTCAAATCAATTTTATGGATTTTTTTGATGTTTTCCGGTGTAACCACCTGATTTGAAAAATAGAAAGGATGGATCGATTGACATGCCTTCTTCAAAGAAACACTCTTTCTTTTTAATCAATTTTACATCTACGGTTTAGATTTTTTCAAAATTGTTGAACTATTTTTAACAGGTATAGGTACGTATTTACTGAAATTGGTTAGATATATTACCTTAAATGAAGACAACAAGTTCCTGTTTCTCATCATAAAAAGTAATTAAAGTTTTTAAATTTATTTTATGTTTGATTTCACCTATAATTCTCTTTACCATTCGATAAAGTCAATTATAAACATAGAAAAGTAAGTAACGTTCAATATAATTACAACAAAAGAGTAATTTAACGTTCAATATAATTGTGACCAAAGAGATACAGGATTGGATTAAGAGAGCATCTAATCTTGAAAATCAATGATTTTTCGCATGTTTTTTGGGCTGCTAGAGGCTCATATGTTTCCGGTTGCAGAGTGCGCGGTTCAATAAATTTCGAACTGTAACTGTCCCCTCTCTCGTCAGAGCTCTTTTGCCTCCAGACACTTGTCACTGAGAGCCAGACGGCTGTCTATGCAGGGACCATTGTATGATTCAAGTAGTTTCCAAATTGAGTAATAGCTTTGTACTGTATGTTTTTCTTAATAAGTCAAATTTTAAGCTTGTGCGCCAATTTCTTTAAAACTCAGCAAACCACGTTTCCTTATCTCTTATAAATAGCAGGCTTGATGAATTTAGGCCCATATCTATAGATCAGTTAAAACAAATAGTTTTTTTCTTTAATGTAATGATAATAATAATGTTTTAAACTCAAAATTTTTAAAGGCGACTTTTACAACAACGGATATACAGTTTTAAATTTTGTAAACCCCTCACTGCAAAGCGGGAATTTTCCAAAGAATCTGAAAAGCAATTGTGTAAGACCAATTGAAAAAGTTCAAAGCAGTAATAATGTCGTTAACTTTAGACCAGTGAATTTACTACCATGCATAGAAAAAGTTCCTTTGACTGGTCTTCTTTTCTGTAACCTAATGATGGCTCACGTTTCATCCACAGTTATTATTTAAACCAAAAAGTTATATGGATCATCTTCAAAACCGCTACCAATCAACTTCGATATTGTGACTCTCAATTATTTTTAATGGGCGTTCAGACATTTAAAAATCAGTTCAGCTGACTATTTTTTAATTCACGAATCAAAACAACAATGTGAAAAACACGCTCGTATGAAATATGAGTCTCCGCTATACGTTTTAGCCCAATTCGTCGATTTTCCAAAATTATCTTATGGGCAACTTTAACATTCTCTCCAAAACGGGTGCTATAAATGACAACCAATATATGATCATATCGGCAACATCTAGATCGTTGGCTTGCAACATCTAGCCACAGACAAGCGCGGGACCTGGTTGGTGCCCTAAAAAAAAACTAACAAATGATGTCCTTTCTTGAACAAGGCCTAGGCCATACTAGTGGTGGAACTGATCACCGGCACAGGCCACGGTCACCTGAGGAAACGTTTACAGAAAATGAGTATCCATAATGGCCTCACGAATGCAGACTATGTGGTGAAGAGGAAGAAACCTCTGAATGTGAGGCTTTAACTCGGACCAGACATAAATTGCCCGGAGATTTTTATCGTGGTGTTAAATTACCAGATGAAAAGCTTGCAAGGAAGCTAATAAACCTTTTTAAAAGGACTACATTCATGTAATCAAAAGGGGGAGCTTAAAGAAGCACGCTCGCCCACCCACTCTACAAATAACCAACATTCGGGGTAGGCACAGAAACGGATCTTTGAGCACAGTTTTCATCATTGATGTCGGTTCTTCCTTCCTTAAAATCCGTAGCCCAATTTTTAATACATACAACACATTAAGCATATCGTTGTAAATTTCTTTAGCGGACAGTCGTTTGAAAAAGAAATACATTTTACTAAATTCATAATTTTTGTAGATCATTTCCTCTTCAAAAATTTACTATAATAATAAAAGAACATCTGGACTACTAGACTCTGCGTAGTTATTAAATGTCAAATTACTGTCCATAGCAACCGCCATTATTTGCTGAATTTTACTGAACTGTCACGACTAGTAGTAACGTTGTACAAAAATATACACCCCTTGTTTAATTTCTTATACAAACTTTTCTATATAGTTACAAAATAATAAAGCTAATATCTTAACCTTAAAGTTATTAATACCACCTCGTCAGACCCTCTACATTTGTAAAAATAAAGTAGATCTATTTAAACTCAGTCATAAAAATTATGGTCGCGATCCTATAATTATAAAATATACATTTTACAATTACAAATACAATGTTTTCCGAAATAAAAATCATTATTCACAAGTAATTCATTAATTACACTGGTCAACACAAGTCTTGTTTCCTTTATTTTTTTTTCTGTTATTGGGTATTTCTGTAGCCCTGACTATGAAAAAAATACTGGGAGATTGCTAACAGCTTTACCTTTTGAAATATACAGTTTTATTATTTTGCCAAAAAACTACAAAAAAAATAATATATTATGTTAACAAAATTTCTATTGAACACTAGCAAATGATCTTTTATAAGATTTCCTTGAATGAACGACTTTAGGTAGATCTCGTTGCAAACTCTAGCAGTAGTCTGCCATCATATGTGAGTCCCACCGCCCGTGATAACGCTCTTCCATTGTCCGAAGATCCTGATGAAATCTTTCACCCTGCTCCTCACTAAAATCACCCAGATTTTGTGGAAATCGGTCTAAATGCGAGTGCAGGAAGTCTTCGATAGCATGCACTCAACAAGCTCGACATGGTCGTCAGATTCTTTTTGCCTAGGAAGCTACTCATAACCAAAACAAATGAATTTCAAGCTTTGGATTCGACTTCAGTCATTGATTTGACAAAATTAGGATCTTTCACGAGTTGCCTAATCTGTGGCCCATCAAAAATACCAGCTTTCAATTTTTCTGAACTTAATCTTGAAAACTTGCGTGAAAGAAAATTAAAACATTCGCCACTTTTGTCAAGCACCTTCACAAACTTTTTCATTATGCCGAGTTTAATATGAACTAGTGGAAGTATGATGCGGTCTCGGCTAACTAAAGGCACATTTATAACATTTTTTGTACCAACTTTTAGCTCTTCCCGCACTGGCCAAACTTTTTGTGACCAATGGTGTTGTTTGTCACGACTATCCCAAAGACACATGAAACAAGGGAACTTTGTGTACCCCCTTGTTGACCTAAAAGAAAGTTAACCATTTTCAGATCAACACAAATGACCCATTTGTGGTCTTGATACTTAATTTTTTCCATAACCTTAGACACATTTACGTATTCTTCTTTTAAAGTCGTCGAATGTGCAATAGGTATAGATCCGTATTTGTTACCGTTATGAAGCAAAACACACTTCAAACTTCTTTTGCTGCTGTCTATGAAAAGACGCCAATCACTAGGTTGGTACTGTTTTAATCCCATCGGCTGCAAAATACCACCAACATCGTTACAAAAAAACTAAATCCTTCTCTTGAGAAAAATACGGTAACAGATTTTTTTTCTCGGGTACGATAAAATGTAATGTTGGTTTCGGGAGTAAGCAAATTTTTTTCTTTTAAACGAGATGCTAAAATTTCAGAAGCTTCTTTTGGTAAGTTCAAATCTCTTAGTAAGTCATTTAGTTCTTTCTGATTAAATGGTTGAGGTTTTGAAAGGCTACATTTGTAGTCTGAATCAGAATCTTCACTTGATGTATTTCGTTCGGGTTCACAAAGATTTGGATCATCAGAAGATTTAGATGTGCTGGGTTGTACCTCTTGTGATTTTAATTGAGGTCGTTGAGCAGAAGTTAAGTTAGGATATGACCACTTACTTCGATTTCCAGGGTTAATTCCGTTTATTTTCACAACGTAGAAGTAGCAATCGTCATGATGGTTTCGAGGTTCTCGCCAAATCATGGGTGTTACGAACATTATTGCATCTCCTTTTCCACTGGACCATAACCGTAGACATACCACACATTTCTGGCATACAATATGAGGAACCCATGGCTTGTCCTGATTACACCATTTTATTTTAAAGTATTGATGATACGCAGTTTTCACAAAGTCCGATATAGGTTTTCGATATTTTGCAAATATATATTCACCACAAATATAGCAAAAACAATCGAGATTAAGCACACAATATCTTCTTGACGAAGCCATATCTAAAACAACAACAAAATATATTTTAGTGTCCAATAAAAAACGAAAATCTAAGTAAAAATAGTAAATGAGGATAGTTAGCTATAACTCAAAAAAAAAAGCTGTTAGAGAAAAATTGTTGCCATATTTAAAAAATACGCGTCAATTTGAGATAGAAACAAAAAAAAAATCACAGGAAACAAGCAATTTTCTTTTTTTTGTTGACCAGTGTTATAGAATTGTTTTAAAACATCGTCAAAAACATTTCCAACTTTTAAAAATTCATGTATTTTCTTTTGGTATTGGACAAATAGGTGTCTGATCGTCGCCATATTAAATTTTCTTATGAAATGTGCATATTGCATTATCATACCGATTCATTTAAACTATCACACGACAAAATTCATATATAGTCCGATCAATGATTCTTTGCATGACCGTCATAAATGTCTGAATATAGTGTAAACATCCATCTATATTATTCTTCTTGTCAACATGTTAAGTATAATTAAAAACGTAAAACACGTAGGTCTTCTGTCATCTGAAGTTATCTACGACATTCGCTCTATTATCTGTCTCGGTTATTTGTACATATGCAAGAAAGACAGCGAACAACTTGGAATTTGAGTATAGCTTCATGTTTTAGAAGGCAGTACCGCCGAGTTCATAGGCAATAAAAATAATCGATAATTCTTTAAAACGAATTGAGGTTACGTCATCTTTATGTTTAATTTTTGGAAATGTCTAATGCACGGTTCATTGGACGTCGACATAATAAAAATTGCTGCACCGTCCACCTTTTGTTTGGGAAATTTTTGGTATCCAGAGAGGGTGTTTGTAACAACTTTTTTTTAAAATAAATAAAGCCGCGTTACGGAAGCTTTACCATAAAATCAAACATAACCAGAATTTCCCACAAGAAACGTAAACAGTGCAGCAATTTTTGTTCAACGTATATTGGACCATGCAGTATGCACTTCCTTAATTTTTACGGCAAACGGTCACTATCGTTTCTATCTCATTACTGAATTTTCAACTTGCCAACTAATAATAGTTCTGTTCAGAGCTCTAATATTTGTGGAATACTGACCAAATACTCTTCATATGAAGCCATCAAAATACTTGGAAAACGCTTGAATAGTCAAGGAAGAGATTTTGTGGCGAAATTAATAGTGTATTTTACATCGGAAAGGGATAACAAGGGTCCTCTTATATCTCTTAATGCTGTAAAAGGGGTAAATAAATAACATAGGTATATCTTTTTAATGTGCTTACATTGTTCTGGTTCCAGAGAGTCGCTGCTGCTTTACCGATTAGTACGAGAACTGTAGCGAGCATCAAAATTCGTAGTGATAAAAATGAAATGCTTTCAACACCTGGAAAATCACGACCAAGGAAACCCATGATCCGAGTGAAAGTTCTAAAATGGACGTTCGTAATACATTATATGATATGTATGCACAAAGTAAGTAGCTATTAATATCTATCGGTTTAAGTGAAATCGAAAGTAAAACATATTGTACTTTTAGAGAAACATGTTACTCTTAACAACTTACGTAAAGAACTGCGACAAAAAGCGATAACTAATGTCAGTTATGGAACTCTTCGTACATTACTTCTGGATTTGGGTTTCAAATTTAAGAAAGATGACAACAGACGAGCGTTAATGAAGACACCAAGAATTTGTTCAATGAGTGCAGCTTTTTTTAGAAAGCATATGGGAAACAAAAACGCCTGTCAGCCATAGGATTTTTTCAAAGGTAGTCAAAGGAAATCATGGTAGGATGATAACATTAAAAGTGTTCGTAAGCCTGGGGGATTTTATGGTAAAAGGTTTATTATTTTACATGCTGAATACTGTGGGGGTTTTGTGGAAAATGCCAATTTACTATTTGCTAGCAAGTCAAAGTTATTTGACTATCATGGAGACATGAATAGTGAAATTTTTACGAAATGGGTCAGAAACCAGTTGATTCCTAATTTAGAAGAACTTTAATTATAATGAATAATGGTTCATCCCGACCAGTTGAAGTAGAAAAACAGCCATCTTCAGCATGGAAAAAAGAACAAATTCTCGAGTGGTTACAGAAGAATAAACACCTCATAACAAACAATGTTTAAGACAGAATTGTTAGATATTGCAAAAGCTCATAGAAAATCAAAGGAATATCAAATTGATAAAATTTTTCAAGAGCATGGGCATGAAGTGTTGAGATTACTTCCTTATCACTGTCAATTTAATGCAATCGAGCTGATTTGGGCAAATGCAAAAACATTTTATAGCAAGCACATTGGTGAAGAGGGATATGGAGATAAACAAGTACTTTAGATGTGGAATAGAGCCTTAGAAAACTGTACACCAGAGGTATAGCATGCCAGCGTACAACATACAGAAAACCTGATTCAACAGGGTATGATCGTGAGGTAATAATCGAAGAGATTCCAGAAATCATTATTCGTGTTGGGAATGATGAAAGCGAGAGTGACGAATCTACTTCTAGCGACTAGTGTCATTATTCAATTAATAATTTAAATATTACTTATTGACACGTTCCAAGCCCCTTGGGCAACCTTCATTATAAATTTCGAAAGAACAAACATAGACTTATCTATATATCTATTAGTTTGATTTGATAAATCATATTAAAATTGGATTATGCAGTTTATATCTCCTATTCATACTTTATACCCTGGTCATGAAATATCTTTCTGTTTTTAAAAGTATTTTAAAATTTTATTTAATGAGTTCTAGGGTGCAACTTTGTACAGTTTTTATAATGCCTTATATGTAAATTTGATAAAGATGTGTTAAGTGTGTATTGTAATTTCATTACAAACATTGCACAAACTTCAAATAACTAACAGATAACAATTGTAAACTTTTCATAAAGTAAATTTACTCACGAAATAGTCTAATAGCAACCTGAAAAATAAAAATAGGTGATATTAGACGTTGGATTTATGCAAAGAGGTAAATGTCCTTCACAAGTAAGAACTAGGGTGTTTTACACATTTAATATATCCGTAGTTTTGAAATTGTAATTTAAAACTCAGACCGCCGACGCTAAATTGACAGCCGATTGATACTTGACGTCGCGTTGATCAAAGGTCCATTGATTAGACTTTAGTAGCTTAGGTAGCTTAGATTCTAAAGGTCTTCGGACTGTAATACAATTGAATTCACTTAACAGCGTAAATTTCCTAGGTGGTCTGTACCTATTTCAACACTTAAAATACCTTAAAAATATATTACATTGCTGAACATTCTCTATTTTTTTTTACTTATGAAAATGTATGGGTGTTAGTAGTTCAGAAAAAAAAGCCATTTTACAACACTGTCAACAAAAAGAGAGCCGGAAAGATGTTTACAGCAACGATAATTTGGCCGAAATAATAATACCAATTAAAACAGGTAATCGAACTTGGTGAGATTAATTGTCTGTTTGGATTGGTTGTTAATCCCACCAAATTCTCGGTACTATAAAAATCATCCCCGTGCTCTGTTGGTTACATGATATTTTTCTGTAATTTCAAATCTCCATAGCCAAAATCCTCGAGTTTTATTATATGAAATGACTATTATTTCACATAATAAAACTCAAGGAGTTAAATTTTTTTTTTTCAATATTCGATAAATTGGCACGTGAAATCCGGGGAGCAACAAGGAGGCAAGGGTAATCAGCTTGAAAAATTTAAGCTTAATATGTAAAAAAAGTGTTTTAATAAAATAGATTCTCATGTGATTAATTCCTGTTCAATATAAATTTCTTATCTTTTCAGTTAATTTTCATTTTTCGAATTAAAGACGGCTCACGTTGCTCCCATAAAAGACTCGTTCAGATTAGTGCAATTCAGGTTCTTTCTTGAAAATACAGAGTTAAGTGTAGTCACATATTTTCAAGTAGTCACTCAATATTAACCCTTATTTTGTACATTATTTTCATTATTAACAGTTATTGTAATCACTTATTTCTGCATAGTTCATATACATATGTTTCTAACGTCTTAAATTTGTGTTTAGGAAATAAATACAAAATTAGGCAAAAACTACTTGTTTCATTTCGAATTATACCCTACAATAAAAAGTAATCAGTGAGTATGAGAGAGAGAGTGAGAGAGAGAGACAGAGTAAGGAACTATTTTTTTCAAATTCCTCAGTAACTTGAAAATCTGGTACATATTTTTGTTAAAAAATTCTTTCTCTGCTGAATTTAGATTTTTATAGAGAAGTTATTATCCAAAAATAAAGAAATTAGGATGTATTAAATGTTATGACAGGCATAATTTAGCAGGTTTTTCCGACTCGATTTTAAAAACACATGATTTTTTGAATTATTTTTAGTTGTTCCTAGATACGGAACAATAAAGTTGTTTAATCAAACACCTGTTGGATGTTTCGGTGTAATTTAGACTCATTTTTACCATATATAATTTTTTTTGACCATATCCCTATCTATGTTTAGTAGTATGGAATTTTTATTTAATACATGCTGGTGTACAATGATGGCAATCAAATTTATTTAATGTCGATCTGTTTTTAAAATGTATGGTATCGTAGTAAAGTTTCACTGACAAAAGTAACAATTACATCTACCGTTCAGATCTCTTAAAAATTATTAAACTATTTTTTATCCATTTTCAGGTGTAGGTATGTGTTTACTGAATTTGGCTAGATAGGATAGGCTACTTTAACCATAAAAAATGGAGATAACTGGTCCGTGTTTTTAAATATTGGTACATATTTTTAGTGTTCCGTACGGAACACTTATAAGATCACTTCGGTGTCTGTCTGTCTGTCTGTCACACCAGATTTTCTCCGAAACTATTTGACATAGAAAGGTAAAATTTGGTAATAATATAGGAATTGATGGCCTCATCAGAGCCATGTAGTTTTGAGAATTAAATTTTGACTTAAGGGGTTAGTTTTGGGGGGTGAAGTCGGAAGTAAAAAAAAATTTTTTTACTAGGTCATCGAGTGTGGTGTCACATGAAAGCTTGTGAAAACACGAGTAAAATATATATATATATATATATATATATATATATATATATATATATATATATATATATATATATATAATATTATACTTGCGCGCACTTTCCTTCGTATTATTTTTAAAAATTCGCGAAAAATCGCTGTCCCGGGCCTTATCTCGAAAAGTACTTTTCAAAAAATTTCGAAAAAATTCTGGAATATTCTCCACGGGGTGTAGATTGAACGAAAATTATCACGAGTGCATTACCTTTAATAATTTATATGGTATATAAAAAAACAAAAATTTCAAGGTCATTAGATTTCAGTAAAGATTGGAAACAAACTTTGTTGAAAACTCATTTGGGGGTGTGTTTTGTGAAGTCACTGATCCTTTTATACCACCGTAACATAAATTTTGACTTAAGGGGTTCATTTTGAGGGGTGAAATCGGAAGTGAAAAAAAATTTTTTTTACTAGGTCATCGAGTGTGGTGTCAAATGAAAGCTTGTGAAAACACGAGTAAAATATATATATATATATATATATATATATATAATGTAATACTTACGCACACTTTTCTTCGTATTACTTTTAAAAAATCGCTGTCCCCTACCTTATCTTGAAAAGTACTGATCAAAAAATTTTGAAAAAATTCTGGAATATTCTCCACGGGGTATAGATTGAACGAAAATTATCACGAGTGCATTACCTTTAATAATTTATTTGGTATATAAAAAAAAAAAAAAAAAAATCAAGGTCACCAGTTTTCAGTAAAGATTGGAAACAAACTTTGTTGAAAACTCATTTGGGGTGTGTTTTGTGAAGTCATCATTTGATACCACCCTAACAAAAATTTTTATTTTAAAAACAATCAACGTACGGAACACTAATTGTGCAAGTTCAACTTGCACTTGACCGGTTTTTTTTAATAATCCTGTTTAATTTCACTTATAATTCTCCTTATCATTCTATAATTATAAGAGAAACCGTTCATAGAAAATATTTAACTGTACTAATCGACTTGCTCTGTTTTGTGGGAAATATACGGTTAACAGCATTTCTTGTTGCATATTACATATACGATCGATAAAGTAATTTAAGGTTAAATTTAATTATGACAAAAGAAGTATAAGATTGGATTAAGGGGGCATCTAATCCGGAAAATTATTAAATTTTCATATTTTTTGTTATTTGTGTATTTTGAAAGTCCTTAGTTTTCCAGCTGCTACAGGCTTATGTGTTTCCGGTTACAGAGTACGCGGTTCGGTATGTATTGAGCTGTAACTATCCGCTCTGACCTGAGAGCTCTTTTGCCTCCAATTACTTGTCTGAGCACCAGTCGGCTGTTAAGGGGAAACGGCTGGCTGAAAAGAGAACATTATATGATTCAGGTACGTTCTAGGTTATTTTTTACTTTTACTACGTTTTTCTTAAGTCAAATTTTAAGCTTTACGTCAACTTCTTTAGAACTCAGCAAACCAATTGTTAGGAAATTTTGCTGCTCAATGGAACATATAAACGCCTATGTGGAATACTATCAACAGTAAAATTCCGGTTTTGATTTTATAGTACATTTTATACATAACACATTTTACTGTAACGTTCAAAGTCTTTTAAAAAAAAATAAGCAGCCAGTGTAATATGCCACTAAACTACATTTATGTAGAATATATAGATTTCATTCTGACAGTCGTGTAAAAAAGTGATACATTATGCATCTTTGATAAAAGTCCCGAAAATTTGTTACTGTTATCATAATTCCTGACCTAAATTAATTTTTGATTTTTTTTGTGACACTAAAAAACAAATAAATATGTTATGAAAAGCTTTCTTGAATAGCAAAAATGATGTAATTTTTAATATCAAAATTGGATACCACTCGAAAGGAACAAAGTTAAAGGTACTTCCAGTTATTATTTATTAATTTTTTAACAGTATTTAATTTGATCGTATTAATTTATATTTTCAACTAAATCATAGATGGGAATAATATGTGCGTGGTGAGAATAACTCTATAAAATCAGCTTAAATAAATAAATTTTAGAAAAAGTTGCAAGATTATATATATATATATATATATATATATATATATATATATATATATATATATATATATATATATATATATATATATATATATATATATATATATATATATATATATATATATATATATATATATATATATATATATATATATGAAGGCTGATCGTAGAGGTTTTTAGGTGAAATCCGACAACACTTCCGTGTGCAATAGTTTTTCTCCACTCTCGATCCCACCTTGCCCGGCTTCGCTACACCGCGCAGTGTTGGTTCAGCTGCTGCCGTAATGGAGGTCCGATCGCCGCTACCGCCAAGTGCGAAATTCGTGCAGTAATTCGTTTTTAGTATTCCTTGCGGAACACTTATAAAATGACTTCGGTGTCTGTCCTTCTGTCTGCCCGTCTGTCACACCCGATTTTCTCCGAAACTATTTGTCATAGAAAGTTGAAATTTGATAATAATATAGGAATTGATGGCCTCATCAGAGCCGAGTAGTTTTAAAAGTTAAGGAGTTAGTTTGGGGGGGGGTGAAATCGGAAGTGAAAAAAAATTTTTTTACTGGGTCATCGAGTGTGGTGTCAAATGACAGCTGGTGAAAACACGAGTAATATATATATATATATATATATATATATATATATATATATATATATATATATGTAGATATATATATATATATATATATATATATATATATATATATATATATATATATTATATGTATATATATATATATATATATATATATATATATATATATATATATAAAATGTAATACTTGCGCACACTTTTCTTTGTATTATTTTTAAAAAATCGCGAAAAATCGCTGTCCCCCCCCCCCCCCGATCTCGAAAAGTACTGATCCAAAAATTTTGATCGAGATTGAGATTGAACGAAAATTTGAAATTTGGTAATAATATAGGAATTGATGGCCTCATCAGAGCCGAGTAGTTCTAAAAGTTAAGGAGTTAGTTTTGGGGGGTGAAATTGGAAGTGAAAAAAAATTTTTTTACTGGGTCATCGAGTTGGTGTCAAATGACAGCTGGTGAAAACACGAGTAATATATATATATATATATATATATATATATATATATATATATAAATATATATATATATAAAATGTAATACTTGCGCACACTTTTCTTTGTATTATTTTTAAAAAAATCGCGAAAAATCGCTGTCCCCCTCCCCTATCTCGAAAAGTACTGATCCAAAAATTTTGATTGAGATTGAACGAAAATTATCACGAGTGCATTACCTTTAATAATTTATCTGGTAAAAAAAAAAAAAAAAAAATTCAAGGTCATCAGTTTTCAGTAAAGATTGGAAACAAACTTTGTGCAAAACTCATTTGGGGTGTGTTTTGTAAAATCACTGATCATTTCACACCTTCGTAACAAAATTTTAAAAGCAATCAACGTACGGAATACTAATTGCGCAAGTTCAACTTGCACTTGACCGGTTATTTAAACGCTAAAGGGGTTCCACCTATAGGCATTCATTGGCAATTGACAAGTGTATAGTGAAAAGTAGATGGCCATTTAAGACGTCCGCAAATGGTGCACGAAGTTTACAGGCGTTCGTACGGACATTCATGATGAAAAACGAAGCGGAAGACTATCGATTTCAGACGAGACAATCAAAAAAGTTGAGGGAGTATTGTTCGAAGATCGGAGGATCACTATCCGTGAAATCGCTCTTCGGGTTACTGAGGTTTCTTGTATCACAATTCAGAAGATATTGATTGAAGGTGAATCGCTATCTCAACGGGTTGGCGGCGGAATTTTTTGACAAGGGCATACGAAGGCTGGAGTAGCTTTTACAAAAACACTTGGTTCGAAATGGCGATTACGTTGAAAAATAGAAAGATGTTTAAGCTTTCAAATGATGTTCTTGGTTTTGAAAATAAACGAGCTTTACATATATTCATATATATATAATATATATATATATATATATATATATATATATATATATATATATATATATATATATATATATATATATATATATATATATATATATACGAGGGCTAATCGTAAAGTAAAGTATCCTTATTTCTTAAAGAAACGTACCCTTATTTTCAAAATCAAATACATCATTTGAAAGGTTAAATAGCGTTCAGAAAACAAAAAATAACTAAAATTATTATTTTAATAAGAGCAGCTTTTATTTGACTCGCTTTAGAAGATTTCGCTATAAATTATTGTTATGAAGCCGCCTCACATAATATTATCTGGAAAGAAATGGAAAAATCAATTGGGGCAAATCCTGTCGCTCTGACCAGTTAAGACTCTCACGCGGTGTGACTTGATACTGATGATCATGTCTCCCGTCCCTTCCGTTAAGGATTGTCTACGAAATTCATCAGCCTGAACAATTTTAAAAAACCCAGAATATCTGCTCTCTGTATCTTCATTGAAAATGAATCAATCGAGACATAGCAAACTAATATTTTCTTATGTTTTTATTCCTTAAATATTTCGATGACTAGGACCTTTTTTATGAATGTTAGGGAAACAGATCGAGAAATTAGTATTAGATACCTTTACACTTAAAACGGTTTTGTTTCTCTTTAGATATTAGATCATCATGTTATTGAAGAAACAAATATTTAACTAATCAGTAACGTTAGTTCAGTTAAAAACACCTATTTTACTTCCAAATTAGTGACTAAAACGGATTCCACATATTAAGAACAATGCCTTACCCTTACAACTAAATTAGCCGCAGTTAAGCTATTAGGCAAGCTACTTAACATGTATCCTCTGAAACTATTGTGTATGAATCTTGCATTAAAAATAATTCTCTAGTATTTCTTATTTGCTTCACCGTTATCAAACCTTTTAAGTTAATCGATTGAAATGCATAATATAATTTTAATACATCAATAGATCAATAACTTTAACACCGTTTAATATTCAGTTCATTTGTTGTCATTGCAGAGTGTTGTTGAGAACGTTTTAAACATGTTTAGTGCCAATTACTTGCTTTCTGTTACCTGGATAATACAAGTCTTATATCCTCCAGTTTATCTGAATCGAAGAGCACCTAACTTTGTATACAGGACTTACGCAGTTTTTTATACAATTATCTTTATTTCAGTTGGAATTTACGTTAACACATCAGCATACTCTCCAGAACAATATGACGACGTCCTAACAACTGTTGTAATAAAGGCCATTCATCGGTGTTTATTAATAATTTGCAGTATTTTGATCACTTTCCACTTATTCACTAAAAAAGACGAATTTATTGCACTTAAAAATATGCTTCTGTTAATAAATGAAGAGGAAAGAAGATGGACTCTCTCGAAAATTAGTTATGTGGCTATTTTTCTTTTATGTCTTAGTATTATTTTTAAAGTTATTATGGTGTCTTTAAGTACTGAGACCCATGGAATAATTTTCGAAACATGGAATAATATTATACTAAACAGAACAGAATCCATACTTTGCGTGTCATTTATTTTAATTTTTGAAGTAACCAAGCAATTAAAAAGTTTAAACAATAGTTTTGCAGTTTCAACAGATATCAGGCAAATATTAATGATTAAATACAAACACAACATTTTAAGTAATATCATTTTAGCAATTAACAGAATCTTTGGCTCTATATTTGCTGTATCAATTCTTCAGTGTATTCTTTCGATTTTACGCATTGTTACATGTCTAATATTTGAATCTCAGTATGGGCATAATAAGTCGACATTAGAAATTTGGATTTTTAACAGCTTTGTAATAGTAAGTACTTAAATGTATGTAGGATTACTATTAAAATATTTTATATTAATCAACGAGTATATACTTATGGCCATGGCAGACCACCCGTAGTATCATACCTAGTGAAGCACTTTCACTTTGGCCGTTCGGAACCGGCATTAACCTGTGGGTCCCCTTCATCTTACTTGTACTTAAAAAGGCATCAAACACAGGCAAAGGCGAGAGGGTCGTCCGTATCGGATATGGCACTGCAAGAAGATATACTTATGGCTGTGGCTTATTAAAATTAATCGTTTGGATAGTGCCATACGATAATTTTTCTAGGACACATAATTACAATTATAAATGAATTTTGAAGAAAACGAATATTTTAATCAGGTTTACGAGGTCTGTCCAAAAGGTATCTGACCTATACTAATAACTGCGTACTGGCTTTCTTCTGCGAGTTCTGTCGGGTAGCATTCGCCGAAGTAATCCCCAGTTGACTGCACAACACTCTCCCATCGGTGTATCCAAGTATTTCAACATGTTTGAATCTGGAATAATCTTGAGTGCACTCGTCGCATTTTCTTGTATAGTCTCTACATCGTCGAATCACTGCCCTTTGAGTGGTAATTTTAATTTTGGGAAGAGCCAGTAGTCACTGGGAATATTGTCAGAACTATATGGGGGCTGGGGAAGTTGTATTATGCCGTGTTTTACCAAAAAATTGTTTACAATATCTAATAATTGTGCTGCGGCATTGACATGATGAAGCAGCAGGTCACCGCTCGTCCTCAAATTCCGTCGTTTTCTTCTCAATGCGTCACGTAATCGTCTTAACAGTTAAAGGTAGAATTCTTTATTAATTGTTTGACCTTCTGGAGCAAACTCATCGTCCACAATACCTTGATCATTGAAAAGAACAATCAACATTGACTTTACTTTGCTCCAAGTTTGACGTGCTTTTTTGGCCGTGGCTCGGACCGAAGCTTCTACTGAGAAGATTCATGTCCTGTTTCTAGATCATAGCCATAAACCCATGATTCGTTAGCTGTTATGAGCTTTTTCAGCATACTTTCAATGAAATTTAAAAATATTAGTGAATTTTTAGAAAATACCTAAAATAATAATTAAAGCATAATCAATTTTTTTATTCAGTACACCTTCCATATTAATCTAATGTGTAAATGAGGTCTATTTTAAAATCACTATATATATATATATATATATATATATATATATATATATATATATGTAGCTGAAAAAAATACTCACATACTTTGCTACTAATAATCCTTAAAAATTGTTTTTTTTTTAACTTCCCTTCCGAAATTCTATTCGTGAAATTAGAGATTGTTGCATTTCCATATAATTTGAGTCTCCAATTTTCGTCTGTCTGTCTATCGAACTGTAGGCTCGTTTATCTATTCTTGAAATACGAAGGTAATAAAATATTCAATTTAAATTTAGTGCACATAATACTTGCAGGAGGAATAGAGCCTATTTTTAGGATGTTATGTTATATTATGACTGAAAGAAGTGGAGGTTAACAAATTTTATGTAATTTCAATTATACTATGAGATTCTTTTTTAAGTTTTTCTTCAAATAATGAACAAACAGTAAGCAGTATTATTTGTATTAAAATAGACGGTGTTAAAGGGGTGGAGTAGAGAGTCGATTCGAATATATTAAGTAATATTTTTTTTCCACGGTTCTCTCTTTTTTATTATTTACAGTTTTAACAACCAAGAAAAAAAAACTATTTTGTCTAAATATAATTAAATAAAATATCCCTGAAACTAATTTATAGTATATATATATATATATATATATATATATATATATATATATATATATATATATATATATATATATATATATATATGTATATATATATATATATATATATATATATATATATATATATATATATATATATATATATATATATATATATATATATATATATATATATATATATATATATATATATATATATACATATATTTGTAAGGAGAGCGAGTAAGCGAATTTATTAATATTTTGTTATCATTAAGTAATTTTATACTTACAATTAATATATACATGTACATACATTGTACAGTCGAATTACTGAAAAATGTTAATGATTTAACACAGCTTATGTTCTCTTATAAAAGTATTTTTGTAATTAATTGGAGCACAAACAACAAATACACATTTTAAAGGAAAATGAAGTTTATGTACATTTAGCTTATGATATGACAAACGGTTCGAAGCATCTTTTCGCCTGCTTATTTTTTTATCTATTTTGGTCATTGGCCGAGGCAAACTGTCGATTCTTTGAGCCACAGTTTCTTTTACCTTAGATAGGAAGCGCAGCAAGCCTAAGAACACTCTTCCTTTATCCGAACTTGAGACCAACTTCGGCCCTGTTAAGCTACTCAGTTCACTTAATAGTATAGTAATATGAAAATTCTGACCCTTTGTTTATTATAGGTTGCAGAGATGGGCTTAAGAATGTTATTAATTAATGCAAATAAATAAAATTATAAGTGTTTTTGGAGATGTTTATTTATAGATGCATGTAAAAACAAATGGATAAAAAGCACAAATATACATTTTGAATGAATGGGGTTTACAAGAGGGGACATATTGTATAAATAAAAATATATTTTAACTTAAGCCTAATTCGGTTTCACTATCACTGTCATTACCTGAGGTAATTAGCAGTGATTTTATATTATTTACATAAATATATGAATCTTCAACTTTAACAACGTGCTGAATGGAATTCTTCCAGCTTTCAAAAGGTATATCATTTATAACTTTTTTTACTAATTCAACGACTGGCAGGCTTAAAGCAGGAGTAACATTTTGTGCCCTTATTTTTGATTTAACTTGATGCCAAATATGTTCAATTGGATTAAACACACAATAATACGGAGGAAGCCGCAAAACAGTGTGTCCCATTTTCTCAGCCATACCATCACAGACATATTTCTTTTTCAATTTATATCTTTCAAAACTTCCAAAAGATCACTTTTTTTTATAACTAAAGTCCAAATAAATGCCATTTTCTAACATATATTCCTGTATTTCCGATTTGGTGTTGGCTGCATTAGGAACCTTATTTAGTAGGCGACTATGGTAACTTGCATTGTCCATAACTATAACACTCTGTTCGGGAACATTTGGCAAAAGGGAATTTTGAAACCAATTTTCAAAAAGTT
This sequence comes from Pachyrhynchus sulphureomaculatus, assembly GCA_019049505.1. NCBI lineage: Eukaryota > Metazoa > Arthropoda > Insecta > Coleoptera > Curculionidae > Pachyrhynchus > Pachyrhynchus sulphureomaculatus. The sequence continues at coordinate 125,417,998 of CM032454.1, forward strand.
CTGCGGTCGTGTCTTCATGATTGTCGTGTCTTCGTGATCTTTTATGTTTTTTGGAGATAATAGTAGACAATTTGAAGCCTAGCCCTTTTCAGATCCAGCATGCAAAATGGTTATTCGTTTACCGTTATTTGAAGGTGCATTAGTCTGACATTTGGTACTGCTGTCAACCCACCCTTTTTGCACAGTGTCATGGGTATCGAACCATGTTTCGTCAAGGTAAATTTTTGGCCCATTCTTTGATCGATACTTTTTAAATTCTTGTAAATAAGCATGTCTCAAGATTCGTAATTTTTGTGACTCCATCACTACTTGCCTTTTTTTGATTTTTCAGAACGTGAATCCCATTCTTAAGAGAATTCTGTGAAGGGTTGATCGGCTACAGCGTATATTGGTCCCGTTCTGCACCAGTCTTAATTTTATTTTGTCTGGTGTCGACACCAACTGCTTTTCATACATAGAATATATTTTTCTCCTGATGACGTCTTTTTTACAATCGTCTACATGATGCATTTGAAAATCTTTCCGTTTTTTCCTGTTCCTGAGTGATGGTTTTCCTACAATACCCTTAATCGTAGAAACTGGGGTTTTTGTTAGTTCACTGGTTTCTTGCAAAGGACTTTGTTTATTCAAATTTCTTTTTACCAAACTTTTTTCACTATTTGTTTAGCGTCAAGTGATAAATGTTTTCTCTTGCGATAGCCACTATTGCAATTTTCCGACGGATGCCACATAATTAAAATAGAACCGTTACGTTGTAAGTTGTAAGTAAAACTAAAATAAAAATAATAAAAAGTATCTTTCGAATCTTAATGGGGACCTATGGTCATTAGGCCTATATTATCAAATACTTAAAGGGCTTCAGACCGGGTTGCCAGGTAGTAAATATATAAGTAAAAATAGGTCCAATATGATTGCAGGTGCAAGTGAGGGCGGTATACAAAGCAGGTAAAATAAAAATACGTTTATCATAATACCTGGCAACTATGCACAAAACCATAATAGGGTCGTTTATAGCCCCATTGAAAAAACAAAAATGCAGGCTCTTATATCTTGGGATTTACTTTACTGAACACAGTTTAAGTGTGAAATTAAATGTTATTCGGAAAGGCTACAGATTCTCTTTAATGGTTTCTCAATAACCGTTGACACAACTAGTAAGGAAGTCGTGTAGTATTTTTATTTTTGTTAAAAAATTTCTATCTGAAAAGTTTCTGTAATATATATATATATATATATATATATATATATATATATATATATATATATATATATATATATATATATATATATATATATATATATATATATATATATATATATATATATATATATATCTGTACCTTTGTTATTTACTACTATTATTGAGACTTCAGACCGCCTAACCTCACATTCAAGTTGTATGCTTCTATTTTCTTGGGACGAAATATTGGGCGTCGGAGTATAGATAAGTTAGCGCTTCATGCCGAGTTAAATATAACAAGGACATCATAAACTAATCTTAACTAACCGAAACTAAGCCTTATACATATTGCTTATATACTTCTACAATGTAACTCTAACCATAGTTTCGCCCTCTAGTGGATGAACAGTCATTCTGGTGTCATTCGCCGAGGTCTGTTAAATAAACTACTACAATCATCTCTGGTTGAACTCCTGCTTTCCCTTTTCATGGCTGCATTCCACTATTATACCAGGTAAGCCCAGATTCCTCCCTGATAGCTACAGACCTATTTTCCTAACTAATCAACTTTGTAAAATAATGGAAAGAATGGTCTTACACAGACTATCATGGTTTCTGGAAAAAAAATCACTTGTCTCCTTACCAATATGGCTTTAGAAAACACAGATCTGCCATGGACCACCTTTCATCATTGGAAACCAATATAAGATCTGCATTCAGTCAACATCATCATCTAGGATTACTATCTCTCGATCTTTCTAATGCTTTTGATACCACAAACAGAAATACCATTCTTAACCAATTAAAGAAAATGGGCTTGGAGGGTCCCCTACCAAACTTCATATAAGGCTTTCTCACCCCGCGTACATTCAGAGTGAGGGCAAACGGCCATCTATCCGATCCTTTAGTGCTTTCTCTTGGAGTTCCCCAGGGTTCGGTACTTAGTCCTACTCTGTTCAACATTGCGGTGCTGTCTCTCACCAAAGTGATTCCTCATCATATAAAGTACAAACTATTTGCTGATGATATCATACTATATTATTCCTCGCCATCATCCTCAAACATCATAGACAATCTCCAGAGAACTTTAAGCGTTTTATACAAATGGTCTAACTGCAATGGTTACTCTTTCTCCCCAAAAAAAAATCTGTTTTTATACATTTTTGTAAAAAAAGAAACTGCCTTAGACTCAACCCTCTCAATATCAATGGATCTCCTATATCCATTCAAAACTCTCATAATATCTTAGGGCTAACTTTCGATTCGGGTTTGACTTGGAACCCACATATTAATTACTTAAGATCACGTAGAGTCCAAGATCTTAATCTTCTGCGCTTACTTGCTCACTCAAAATGGAGTTCTGATTTTAGCTCAATAATAATCATTTATAAATCCTATGGAAACTAAACTATGGAGATTTTATATATGACTCTACGTGTCATTCAATCAAAAAAAAGCTAGACACCATTCAGAATCAGGCTTTGCGGTTAGCCACGGGAGCTTTTAGAACTTCACCTATCTCCAGTTTACAGTGTGTTTCCTCCATTCCACCCCTCTATCTCAACAGACAGTTCTCTCTCATGAAATTTTATGCTCTTTCAATGAACCGTCCTCACTTTAAATCCTCTTTAAATCTAACTTATCTTCATCTTTTTCTGTTCATTTTTCTTACTTCGTACTTAGTACAATTCGTTGTATCCTACCATCGCATTCTGTAACCATTGGGATAAGTACCAGTGAATTCTTCTCTTGTTTGTCAATCCTAGCCTGACTGACAAGCCGTGATACGGCGAAACGCCTCTAAGGATGGATTTAACGAATAAGAGAACAGTGGGTAAACTGCTATCATTTTCGGTTATTTTACATTGACTACGGAAAAAAATTCAGTTCAAGTTCAGTTTACACTGGGATAATTAATTTTTTTGAAGAAAATATACTAGAACACGTTAATAATAAGCACATTCCATATGAAACCGCCAACTTTTGAAAAGAGTTGTTTCGAACGTTGTTTTGAACATATTTTATTTGATTTCATAAAAGTATAAGAGTTTATTTTTCCTCACTAAAGTATATGTGAGCTGACACGAGATAAGATACCCGTCGTGGCAGAAATCAATTTTCTGTTTGTTGGTTTTTTTAGTAGATTTTGAGCTCATCTTTCGTTTTGTGGAAATGAAATTTTTCTATGATATACCGGTTCTTGAGAATTAATTGACAAAATTAGGTGGAATGAACGACTTCTACCAGCTCGGCCAGTACCCGAGAAACGCCTCCCACGTTTTACTAAGTATGCTTGCGACTCGTGCCCGTCTAAGCCATGAACACTAGTCGCATGCTAAGGGTGGAGATATTTCTAGGGCGCCGTACTTTTCCAGTCTTTTTGCCAGCTGACATATAATAAATTATATTTGAATACAAATAATTCTCGATTTATGCAGGATTATGAATCTCTAAATTCGGATACTATCTGGACATATGAAGAATTTTCGTGATTCTTGCAAACATAAATTTTGTATACACTTTATAAGGTTGAGGATGGCATCCTTAAAGCTTGGCGCCCCGGAAAAGTCCCGGTGTCCCGGTGGGCCAGCACACCTTTGGCTATGCGGTATGATTAGATAGTGATTATCATGTCTCATGTCCGTCCTGTTAGTGATTGTCTACTAAATTCATCAGCCTGAACAATTCGAGAGAACCCAGAATATCTGCACTCGGTATCCTTATTGTAAGTGTAATGGAGACACAGCAAGCTGATATATTCTTAAGATATACGTTTTTATTCCTAAACAAATTTTGATGACTAGGACGTTTTTTACTTAATGTTATGGAATCAGATCGTGAAATTAGTATCCCATCAAAAACATAAAATGTAAAAAAATGCCAAGTCTCGCAAGGCAGTCCTTCCACCACAAAAAGTTGTGAGATCTCATGTAAAACCAAGTCAGTTATTTGAGTTAGTATCTATGGAAGCACCTATTCAACAACTTTGTCATATATTGTTATCTATTTAGTTATCTACCAACATTTTTAGTGACCGTATCAATATTAGACACCTTTACTTCTATAATAAATATAATGACTTGGCAATCGCATGGCAACATAATCACAGAAGAATAATCTACTATTTCGATTGCTAAGTAAGTTTAAACAGTGCACTTAAGAATAAAGTAAGTTAAATAGTAGATTATTCTTATGTGATTATGTTGCCGTGCGATTGCCAAGTCATTATATTTATTATAGAAATAAAGATGTCTAATATTGATACGGTCACTATAAATGTTGGTAGGTACCTAAATAGATAACAATTTATGACAAAGTTGTTGAATAGGTGCTTCCATAGATACTAACTAAAATAACTGACTTGGTTTTGCATGAGATCTCACAACTTTTTGTGGTGGAACAACTGCCTTGCGACACTTGGCATTTTTTTACATTTTATGTTTTTGATGGGATCTCATTTCTTTTTGTAGGTAGTCCTCTTTTTTTTTCTTCTCGGGTAATATTTCTTGTACGTCAGCTATGGATTTTCTTAAAGCCCACTCCCTGTCTCTATTGGTTTTTCTCAAAGGCCATGATGTAACAATTTTTGACAAGTCTGGACGATAAGTGCTTCTAAGTCGATTATATTCAACGATTGCGGACTCCTGAGCTTTGATACTACCGAAGTCGACATTAATTAGTTGTAATCCGCCCAGACTTGTTATTCTTGACCGCGTGTGAACACTGAAGAACCGATGTCCATCAGTGCACTGTTTAGACTTAGCCCCTGACTTTTGTGAATGGTAATAGCATAGGCTATACATATCGGAAACTGTTCGCGATGAACATAAGCTCTATTAATAATTTCAAATTTAGTTTTGACTGGACCAAGCTCCTAAAGATGTTCATTATTAAATGTAATATGTATTTTTTTTTATTTTATTTGTATTTTCAGGATCAACCTTTACTCCTTGTACTATTCCGATAGAACCGTTGACTAAGCCAAGACTCACGTCAATATTTCGTCTTAACATGACTTTTACTTCTATTTTAGTAACTATATTCTCTTCTAGCCCTGCTGTCATGGAAGCATCATCTTCATACTTTTTTATAATTAAAATATACTCACTTAACAATTTTTTAATTACACGAAGTATTTTTAAACGAATAGATTTCATAAATGAAAAATATTATTAAATATAATATATTAATTGATAAATAATACAAATTATTCATAATTATAGATTTTTTAGTGGTTAATTAACTTTATATGACGTATTATTTACCGGGACTTACGGTTGACCTTGCATTATACTATGTATGGCTGAGCGCTGCGCGCTCTCCGCGCTCTATCTCAAAAACGGTTAAGCGTATAAAAAATGTTTAGAATAAAATTGGTAGAGAATTTTATGCTCTACAATTTTCATAACAGATGCAAATATCATTGAAACCATAGGAAGCGAGATATTTGCGAGAAACTTTAAAATGCCAAAATAAAGGTTTATACAAGTTTACAGCTTATTATCTCTCATTCCGAGGTTGACCCTGTTTTTTGGCTTAAGTGACTGTACAATGTAGAAAACGGGACTGAAATTTCGGGATGTTTCAGTTTTTTCTTCCTTTATAGGCTAAATACTAACTAAATTCAAAATTTGAAGTTTGTGTGTCTGCTAGAAGTACTTTAGAATTTTGATGATCGGTGAGTGTGTCAGTGACAAAATTAAAGAACTTCGACTGGCGATAGTTCGTAAACTATAAGGTATAAATAGTAGGTAATTTACGAATATAGCTAGTATAGTGTGTCCTCTTGGTCACTGAAAATTCAGGCTTCTAGCTTTATCCACAACGAAGTTACAGGGAGGTCGAAAGTGCCGTGAGTGGCTTCGAGAAAAGGATGGTACGGCTGTGCTTTCTGCTCGACTGGACGGGGGCACTGCCGTGCCCCTAGATCATAAACCTTTATACTTAAAACATTTTTGCTTCTCTTTGGGTACTATATTTGTTTGAGCAGGTGCCGAAAATTTAAATACAAGAAAATGTTGTTCGAATAAGCTAATATTAGGAAGTAAAACGGGTCCACATATTGAGAACATCGAACTACACTAAAACTAAATTAGCCGCAGTTGAGCTATTAGGCAAGCTACTTAGCATGTAGCATGTATCGTATCAAATCTGGCATTAGAAATAATTCACTAGTAATTTTTATTTGTTTCTCCTGTATGTAACCTTTTAAGTTAATAAATTTGATGGAAAATATGATTTTATTGCGATACCAATACATCAATAATGTTAGCTTAATTTAATATTCAGTTCATTTGTTGTGATTGCTGTGTGTAGTTGAGAACTTATCAAAGATGTTTAATGCAAATAACTTGTTTCCTATTACTTTGGCAACACAACTGTTATATCCTTCAGTTTATCTGAAACTAAAAACACTTAATCTTTTATACAGGAGTTATGCAGTTTTTTATACCATTATCTTTATTTCAGTTGGAATTTATGTTAACACGTCATCATATCATCCAGAGCAATATGACGACATCAAAATAATTGTTATAGTAAAGTATGTTCATCGGTGTTTATTAATAATTTGTAATATTTTAATTACTTTCCACTTATTCACGAAAAATGACGAATTTATTACACTTAAAAATTTGCTTCTGTTAATAAATGACGACAATAGAAGATGGGCATTTTCGAAAAGTAGTTATGTTGCAATTTTTCTTTTGTATCTCAGTATTATCTTCAAAGTTATTAAACTAACTTTAAGTATTAAGGAACAGGAAATAATTTTCGACACCCATGGCATAACATTGTAGTAAACAGAATAGAATTAACACTTTACGTGGGATTTATTTTAATTGTCGAAGTAACCAAACAATTAAAAAGTTTAAACGATAGTTTTGCAGTTTCGACTGATATCAGGCAGATATTAATGATTAAATATAAACACAACATTTTATATAATATCATTTCATCAGTAAACGGAATCTTTGGCTCTATATTTGCGGTATCAATTTTTGAGTGTATTATTTCGCTTTTACACACTATTACAGTTCCTATTTTTACATTCCAATATGGGAATATTAAGCAGACATTAGGAACATGGATTTCTACCGGCTTTGTCATAGTAAGTACTTAAATGTATATAGGATTACTGTTAAAATATTTTATATTAATTAACGAGTATTTATTTGAGGCTTATGAAAAATGAATTATCTATATAGTAAAATACGATACTTTTTCTGTGACACTTAATTACAATTGTAAATGAATATAAAGAAAATGAATATATTATTCCTGTATACAACGTCTGTTTGAATGCTCTTCGACCTACACCTAGCGTCATTCTGGTTTCATTCGACTTAGTTCGTCGAGCTCTTTTAAATAAGTTAAAATTGGTCAAGCAGCATAAATATACTTGAGTCCTAATATATAAATAAGAACCAGAAATTTTTAATTAAAAAGAAAAACTGTAAAATTACAAGAATTCTAATTGTAAACGAAAAATTTTTACTAAATATCTGAAGATTCTTGTCACATCTAAGTCTAACAAATATAAACCCTACAGTTTTCAAGTTGATACATCCACATACAAAAAAGTGTTTAATATAGCCATTATAATATTTTAGATTGCCATGTTGAGTTTAGCAGTCATAGGGAACCAATTAGCAGGGGAAGCAGAAGAAACCATAAGTATATGCCATCGTTTATTACAAGAAAGAAACAATTTTTCTTTATATCGTGGTGACACAGAAATAAAGTACCAAATTTACCTGATAAATCAGCAGGCTTATCATAGAAAAATTAAAATAAGCGCAGCTGGATTCTTCGCGATAGATCATTCAACAATTCTTTTCATTTTTACGCAAGCTTGTAGTTATTTAATTGTTGTATTGTTAGCATCTAGTACCTAATTTTATGAGTAAAGATTGAAAAAAATGAGTTTTTACTCATGTCTAAAGTAAATTTTGAATGTCTCTTAATATATCGTAATATACAAGTATTCGATTAATCATGCTTATATTGTGCAAACTGTGTAGCACCTTCACAGAAAAGAAAAACATTTGCGATTAAGGTAAAATACTTAAATCTAGCAAATTTTCGAATAGAGAGGACTATTAATTTTTACCTGTATAGTCCGTTTGTTTGGAGCTGATAGCACACAACATGAGTTATAAACATTAAGATTTCATAAGCCATAACTGTCCAAAATTTCTCCAACAATTATTTCCATTGTTAGTGTTCCGTACGGAACACTTATAAAATGACTTCGGTGTCCGTCTGTCCGTCTGTCTGGACGACTGTCTGTCTGTCACACCCGATTTTCTCCGAAACTACTTTTTATGGAAAGTTAAAATTTGGTAAGAATATGGGAATTGATGGCCTCATCAGAGCCATGTAGTTTTGAAAGTTAAATTTTGACTTAAGGGGTTAGTTCTGGGGGTGAAATCAAAAGTGAAAAAAAAAATTTACTAGGTCATCGAGTGTGGTGTCAAATGAAAGCTTGTGAAAACACGAGTAAAATATATATATATATATATATATATATATATATATAATGTAATACTTGCGCACACTTTTTAAAAAATCGCGAAAAATCGCCCCCTTATCTCGAGAAGTACTAATCAAAAAATTTTGAAAAAATTCTGGAATATTCTCCACGGGGTGAACGAAAATTATCACGAGTCCATTACCTTAAATATTTATCTTTTTATTTATTTATTTTATATTTATTTATTTTATTTTAATGAGTAAATGATGAAATTAAAAATCTTATTTGTATGACAAAGATCTAAACGAGTACAATTAACAATTCTTAAGAACTAGAAATCTACAGTGCTTTATAGCTTAATGATAATAAATAATATTATTTGGGATTTTAGCAATTATTGGAACATAATTAACCAAAGTACTTATCGGTAGGTAGGTGCCTAAGTACCTAAGTATGCCTTCTGTGTAAGTATAAAGTAGTAAAGTAATTCTGTGTAAGTATAAAAATAAAGCAAAAACCTATAATATACTTAGTTCAAATCAGAACAGCGATGGTTTCAACTTTCAGTTTTGCCCAGGTCAAACTTCGCGGAATCTGTAAATCTGCATTTTCCCTGCGAGAAAAAACAATGCATCAACAGCCATCAAGCCGAGTCCCTAAAATTGTGGAAACCTGTGCCAACACGACGGGAGTTGGATCAGCAACTATTTATAGATTTCTCAAAGATAGAAAACGCGGTCCTTGCAACAAACCTCAAAATCACAAAGGAAAGGAGCCCTTAGAGGTCGATGAAGACTTTTAAAAAGGCAATAAGAAGAAAGTACACCAGGACTTACCAAATTTTAAAAAATGGAAATTATGTAAAATCATTCATCGCCATAATTTTCTTTGGAAAATAGAAAATCTGTTCTTATCGATAAAACAGAAATAATTTGATGGAGAGAATATCTACGAGTAATCAGAAAATTTCGAGCTGAAGAAAGAAATATTTTTTATTTAGATGAGACTTGGGTTAATGAGGGACACAGTGAAAAAATTCTGGATTGACAAAAACATTAAGAGCAGGCTAATTATAGAACATATTGGTAGTGAAAACGGGTTTCTCGACGGTGACTTGTTGGAATTCGAATCAAAATCAACTCAAGATTACCATGTGGAGATGACGGCCGATGTATGTATAGTATTAGACAATACTACTATTCTGGATTATTAGAACGACGCTCGGCAAATTCATGGAAAAAAGCGGATATTCTTCAATGGATAAGAGACACAAATCTCAAATATAAAGATGGTATATTAAAAGTGGAACTTTTAACACAGTTCAAGAAATACGCAGTCGATGAAAAGGCAAAGGAACGGAATATCACAGTGCTTAGATTACCTTCATATCATTGCGAATTGAATCCCATAGAGCTAATTTGGGCACAAATGAAACGTTTCGTTGCAAAGGAAAATACCATGTTCAAACTTCAAGACGTAAGGCAAATACTACTCGCCGGAATAGGATAATTGGAAAAATGCCATTCGACATGTTATAGAAGAAAAAAATAAAATGTGGAAACTTGACGAATATATCGAAGAAACTGTGGAAATAGAACCCTTAATTATCAATTTAAGAGAAGTCGAGTTTTCAGATTTTGATGATGTTGATTGTAATTAAAGTACTTATATATTGTGAATTTGTTTATATACATAGATCTATAGATTAAAAAATTTTTGGTAATAAATCTTATATTTCTACAACTTTATTTTTAAGATAATTTTGTTTATTAAACACTAAAAGCAGGTTACACTCGGACGACTATGCGACCCTCATTTACATTTTATGACTCTATTGTATAGCAGAGGTTTTCTGCCTAAAATAGCGTGAACCCTTAAAAATAATTCAAAACTGGTAGCAAAATCCAGTAAAATGCCTAAAAAATCTCTTTTTTTTGGGCGCACTCCAACATGTATTTGCATATACAATGAGAGAATTCTGCTATCAACTTTAAAAAAACACACTTTAGTAAATACCGATATGCCTAATGCTATAAAAATACGTAATTTGTCAAAATTACTTAGAATTACTTTTTCGCTTAAATAACGTCAAAATAAAAACAACTTATTGGACCTGCTAAAACCAAACACATGCCTATGGTATAATATGGTGGTCTAAACCACTGTTGGCGGCACATATGATAATATTTAGTGTTTTTTAAGATATAAGATATTTTTTCGCTCACTAAAGGTGTTCCCACAGTTTCGCATGAATTCTGCTTTTTAATTTAAAAAGCAGATTGCAATTAAAAATGCACAGATATAATGTTAGAATTATATGTGGTGATTTTGCGGCTTTCATTAATTTATTTCTGTTGATTTCCCTTTTCTATATACAAACATTTAGTCTCAAGTATAGAACTTGTTGTTGTCAATTACTTTCTACTGGTTATAGTGTAATTTTATGTAAAATTTTCACTTTTCTGTTTTCAAATCACTATATATATAATTGAAAAAAATGTCATTTTCAAAATTAACACAAGACAATCTTGCCTTAAGATATTCTTCTTACTAGATGAATTCATTGTGTACTTTATAAAGTATCTATCTAGCTCGTTACTCTTAAAAATAAACCGGTCAAGTGCAAGTTGAACTTGCACAATTAGTGTTCCGTACGTTGATTGTTTTTAAAATAAAAAATCTTGTTAGGGTGGTATAAAATGATCAGTGACTTCACAAAACACACCCCAAATCAGTTTTCAACAAAGTTTGTTTCCAATCTTTACTGAAAACTGGTGACCTTGAAATTTTGGTTTTTTTATATACCAGATAAATTATTAAAGGTAATGATAATTTTCGTTCAATCTATACCTCGTGGAGAATATTCCAGGATTTTTTCAAAATTTTTTGATCAGTACTTTTCGAGATAAGGTAGGGGACAGCGATTTTTCACGATTTTTTAAAAGTAATACGAAGAAAAGTGTGCGCAAGTATTACATTATATATATATTTTTTACTCGTGTTTTCACTAGCTTTCATTTGACACCACCCTCGATGACTTAGTAAAAAAAATTTTTTTTTCACTTCCGATTTCACCCCTCAAAACGAATCCCTTAAGTCAAAATTTATGTTACGGTGATATAAAATGATCAGTGGCTTCACAAAAACACACCTTGAAATTTCTGAAATTTCTTTTTTTTTATATACCAGATAAATTATTACAGGTAATGCACTCGTAATAATTTTCGTTCAATCTACACCCCGTGGAGAATATTCCAGAATTTTTTCAAAATATTTTGATAAGTACTTTCCGAGATAAGGCGGGTGGACAGCGATTTTTCGCGATTTTTTAAAAATAATACAAAGACAAGTGCGCGCTAGTATTACATTATATATATATTTTTTACTCGTGTTTTTACAAGCTTTCATTTGACACCACACTCGATTACCTAGTAAAAATTTTTTTTTCACTTCCGATTTCACCCCCCAAAACTAACCCCTTAAGTCAAAATTTAACTTTCAAAACTACATGGCTCTGATAAGGCCATCAATTTCTATATTACTACCAAATTTCAACTTTCTATGACAAATAGTTTCGGAGAAAATCGGGTGTGACAGACGGACAGACAGACGGACAGACAGACGGACAGACAGACGGACAGACGGACAGACACCGAAGTGATCTTATAAGTGTTCCGTACGGAACACTAAAAATGAAATAATATATTCTGTTAAGAATATGTAACTTTTATTTAAGAATTAACAATACTTCTTGTATGTGTATGTTTTTGTTGTTTTTGCATTCGTGAAAAATGTTCAGGCAAAATATATAGTGAACTTCTCGAACGAAGATTACAGCTTTGGCCTTAGTAATAAAAGTACGCGAAACCCAAAAAATATGAGCACTAATTAATCATTAAACTAAAACATGCTATAGTTTGATTCACAGCACTAATCGCCTAACCTAGCTGAAGAATTGCAGGACAATAGCGGATGTTTAAGCTTTAAATATCTAAAGACACTGTTGGTCTTCGTCCGATCAGCCACTAAAATTTTTTTCTGTTTATTTTTCTTATTAGAAAACTGTAGATTCTCTGAAGATGTTATCAATAACTTTAAAAATTAGACATTAGTTTTTATATGTTTTACATTTATAACACACAGGGTTGCATGAAAATATAGAAGCGTATTTGCCGAGACAAATCTGAGAAATTTTAACGAAACATTTATGATAATGTCCCTTGATACTCTATTTAACGAGGGCGGATTGATAAGTTTCTACAAGAAAATTTTACACCAAAAATGTTTATTCAATGCAATTTCCTTTTAACTATGGACACTTAGTACAATAGGTATAAAATAATACTCGTATTTTGAAAAAAAATCTTTGTGTCAGTTTGCAAACTAGTCTTTAGCAACATCTATTATTTCTTCATCCGAATGAGATTTGTGTCCTTTCGAATGTTTTTTTTAGGAATAAGTAATAATCCGAAAAAGCTAAATCAGGAGGATATGGGGAATGATCAATCAGTTCAATCTGTGATCAGGTGCACTACTTTAGACAGCTATCCTGGGCGTTTTAGCCCATTTCGTCGGTTATCATTTTATGAATAACTTCAACATTCTCTTTAAAACGGGTGCTGAAAACGCCAACCAACAGATGGTCATATTAGCAACCAATCGTTGGGTTGCAACATCTGGCCAAAGACATGCAAGGGACGTAATTGAAGGCCGCTCAAAGAAACTAACAACTGACGTCATTTGTTGAACAAGGGCCTAGACCAAATTAGTGCTGAGACTGATTACCGACCACTGTCACCTGATGACACATTTACAGAAAATGGGCATTCACAATGGGCTCACGCCATGCAGACTATATGGTGAAGAAGAAGAAATCCCTATGCACATCCTCCTGAATGTGTCTCTTTAACTCGGAATGGACATAAATTGTTCGAAAATTTTCATGGTGGTGTTAAAATACCACATAAATAGTTGGTAGGGAAGCTGATAAACTTTGTTAAAGGGGAGTATAATCGCCAGCCCTGCCTACAAGCAACCAACATTCTCTCGGATAGGCACAGAAATGGGTTTTCGAGCGCAGGCTTCATCCCTGATGTCAGTTCTTCGTCTCTTGTAATCCCTAACCCAATTTTTAATAGTGACAGTCTTTTCAAAAAGATGTGCTTTGTTACCGAAAGATGTTCCATTTTATTAAATTCACAATTCTTGTCGGTCATATCTTTTCAAAAATTTACTATATATAGAGAAAGAAAATCTGGACTACCAAACTTTGTTTACGTATTCACTAAATGTCAAATTATTGTCCATAGCAACCGCAATTATTTATTGAGTTTTATTGAACTGTAATGATTTGTAGTAAAGTTGTACAAAAATATACGCCCCTTTTTTAACTTCTTATAAACCTTTTACTATATAGTTACAAAATAATAAATCTAATATCTTAACCTTAAAGTTATTAATACCACCTCGTTCGTAATAAAAGTAGATCCATTGAACTCATAATCATAAAAATCATGGTCACGGTTCTACAATTATAATAGAAATGATAAGGATATTGCCTGCCGCTCTGGAAAGACAATAAATGGAAATTACAAATACAATGTTCTTCTAAATATAAATAATTATTCACGAGTAATTTAATCTAGAATTGTTTAAAAACATCGTCTAAAACATTTTCAACGTTTAAAAAATTCATAAGTTTTTTGTTTATGTTGGATGAAAACGTGTCTAATCACCATATTATAACTTTTTATGAGATATGCCTGTTGCAATACTATACAGATTTATCTAAACCACCTTCTTGAAGTGTCATATCCGATACGGACGTAGGCGACCCTCTCACCTTTGCCTGTGGTTGGTGCCTTTTAAAGTATTTTTACAGAAAAAGGGGACCTACAGTTTAATGCTGGTTCCGAAAGGCCAAAGTGCTTAATAAGCATGATGCTACGGGTGGTTTTTCATTGCTTTCCCGAGATTTAAACTATAGCACAATGAAATTCATATAGTGGCATAGGAACCTTAGACTCTAATGGTCATCGGAAATTAATAAAACTTATTGTAATTAACAGCACGCATAATTTTCTAAGTAGTAGATACCTCTACCAACCCCTAGAATACTTTAAAAATATTACGTTGTTATAGTAAAATTCTGCATTTGCACATGAGTTAAAGTTTCAGTCTGCTATTTAACGACTGGTGTGTGAAGATGAAAACTATTAAGTAAAAAGTTACAGAGTTTAAGAATATCTTTTCATATTTGATCTGTTTTCTCGACATTATTTTTTTACCTATAAAAGTGTATAAGCGGTTGTAATTACGAAAAAAATGCCATTTTACAACACCGGAAACAAAAAAGCGCGAGGAAGATGTGTACAGGGTGGGTCAATGATAGAGGAACGTTCATTATCTCATTTGTTTCGGAAATGATGAAAAAATGTTAAATTTAATAGTTAAGGGGCACAGTTTAAAATTATTTTTGAGTATACAGGGTACTTCAAAAAAGTGTGGCCGACATAACATATGTTTTTTTAAATGGAACATTCTATTTTCTCTTTTATTTTTAAACTTTGCGTGAAATTTTTTTATTAATAATTTTATATACCTAAACCCAGAAGTTTTTCTATTGCCAGTAGAGCCATTGTTTCTGAAGATGGAATACTCATAATTGGTACGAGCGTTCTATAGAGATAAAAAAAAAAAGATATATGTAAAGAAATTTGGGTAAGATGCTACAGGGTGTTAAATTTATGAATTTCGACTACTTTAAATTGAGAAATCTCAAATTTTTTAAACGGCACACCCTGTATGTTATTACTTTTTCTGCTAGATTTTAGAAAACCCTTCAACTATTATTAAATATGTCATATACCTATTTCTAAAAGTTTTCGATTTATTTTGAATTTTTCAATTTTTACCCTTATTTTTAACATACTTACGCTATAACATCATAGTTGCCAAGACAAAACAAAAATGTAGGCATTCTCAAATTTGTCTATTCAGCAATAACGTCTATTAAGCAAGTAAAAATAGTTTAACTTGTTGTAGTAAGCGATGTATAAAGGTAATAGTTATGGATTTTCCTAAAAATGAAGTAATTGATATGGTTTATATACTGGGCGAGGCGGGAAAAAATTCTCTTTTGGCAGTAAGGCTTTACGGAGCGAAGTACCCTAATAGAAGTATACCATCTAGAAAATCTTTTCAGTGTTTAATGGAACGGTTTGATGGTAGTGGTAGCGTTGAGTATACGAAACAGAAAGTAGTAAACCAGAATTCTACCAATGAGGAAAAAGAAATGGAGATTTTACTTCATCCCCAGGTCAGAAGCCGTCAACTAGCTGACTTATCTGACACATCCCAATCTACGACTAATTGCACCACGAGAAAATACAAGTATCATCCTCTCATATAAAACTATACCAAGAACTTCAAGACAATGATTATGAACGACGGGTAAACTTTTGTACCACCATGAATGGAGCAATAGAGGCCGATTCAAACTTTTTATCCAAAATAATGTTTTTTGATAAAGCTATTTTTCGTAGTAATGGAGCAGTTAACAGCCATAACATGCTTTATTATTCAACAGTCCATCCATTTTGGGTCCGAGAAGTTCAAAAACAAAACCATTGGTAGCTTAATGTATGGTGTGGAATATTAAATTTTCGAATTATTGGTCCATATTTTTTCCACGAACCGCTTAACGGGCCTAGATATCTAAATTTTTTTCAAAATGAATTACCCCAGCTTCTTAAAGAAGTTTGGTAAGTAACTTTAAAAGGGAACAAATGTGGATTCAACAAGACGGAGCTTCTTCTCATTACCACAGTGGCTCCCTTGATCATGTGACTTAGCACCTTTACACTTCTTTTTGTGGAGACTACATTAAAGATCGTGTTTATGTGAATCCCCCTACAACACCAGTAGATATAGAAAATAGGATACGGGATGCGTGCAGGACAATAACGCCCTTTATGCTAAGGAAAATATAGTAAAACGACTAAACATGTATATCAAGTAGACGGCCATATTTTTGAACATGTATTACGTCATACTAATTAATCATTGGATTAGTTAAACTATCTTAAAATTATTATTAACTATTTGTTTATGTTTTCACAATAGCGTAAGTTTATTAAAAACAAGGGTAAAAATTGAAAAATTCAAAATAAATCGAAAACTATTAGAAATAGGTATATATCATACTTAATAAAAGTTAGAGGGTTTTATAAAATCTATCAAGAAAAATAATAATATACAGGGTGTGCCATTTAAAAAATTTGACATTTTTCAGTTTAAAATAGTCGAAATGTATAAATTTGTTTTGAACATCCTGTAGCATCTAACTCAAATTTCTTTACATATATATTTTTTTGTCATCTCTACAGAATGCTCGTACCAATCATGAGTATTCCACCTTCAGAAACAATGGCGCTACTGGCAATTTTTTACTAAACTGAAAACTAGTATTTTTAAAAAAAAAATTGAAATATTCGAAAAACTACTAGGTTAGGATTATTAATAAAAAAGTTATAACATTTTACGCAGAATTTAAAAATAAATTAGAGAATAGGATGTTACATTTAAAAAAATATATATTATATCGGCCAAACTTTTTTGAATTACCCTGTATACTCAAAAATAATTTTAAACTGTGCACTTTAACATTTCCTAAAACTATTGTATTTAACATTTTTTCGTCATTCCCGAAACAAATGAGATAATGAACTTTTTAGTTGACTCACCCTGCACAGCAACGAGAATTTGACGGAAATAACAATACTGATCAAAACGGATAATCAAATTTGATGGGATTAATTGTCCGTTTTTATTGGTATTGGTAATCCCACCAGATTGTCATTACTATACACAGCTTCCCAGCTCTCTTATCTTTACGTTATTGTAAAATGATGTTTCCTCTTAATTTCAAATGTCCATAGTCGAAATTCTCCTAAAGAGCCATTTGACCTAATAAAACTCGATGGATTTAATTATTATTATTATTTTTTTTCATTATTAGACAAATCGGCAGGTAACATCCTGGGGGATCATTGGAAGCAGAGAGGTTCGGGGTAACAAGCTTAAAAAATTTCAGCTTTCTATTTATGAAAAGTATTTTAGTATAGTAGATTTTCATGAGAAAAATTGTGTGTGTGTTTTTCTTCTTCTTCTTTTTTATATGGTGTTTCATATATGTAGACATATTGCCTGTTTTATCCCCATTAAGCCTCTTCCGATGTGGACGTCCAGCATTCCTTCCACCTTTTCGGAGGTCTGCCCCTAGTTTTTCTACCGCAGGGTTTATTGAGTTTGGCCCTTTTTACTAGTCTGTTGTCGTCCATCCGATCTACGTGTTTATTCCATTGTTTTCGTCTAGTTCTGGTCTATTTGGATATTTCTTGGATTTTACTTAATTCTTGTATATTTTTGTTGCGGATCCTGCCGTGGATAGTTTTTTCATATATGTCCCTAATCACCTTCATTTCTGTTGTCCTCATCATTTGTGCTGTTTTACATGTGTAAGCTCTTGTTTCTACAGCATATGCGAGGATCGGTCTCACTGTTGTCTTGTATATTCTAATTTTACTTTCCACTCTGAGATATTTATTTTTCCATCTCTGTTTAAGCCTTCGTAGCTTGGCATTATTGTTCCCAGGTGTTTAAAATTATTAACCTGTTCAGTAGTACTTCCTTGGATCTTCAGCTTGCATCTTAATAATCCCTTTAAAGCTACCATACTTTTTGTCTTTATTGTGTTGATAATCATGTTTAGTTTTCTCGCTTCCAAATTGAAGGCATGAAAGATCTTCTGAAAGTTGTCCTCAAAATTCATCATCGGCGTAGCAGATTGTTTGGAAGTGTGTGTTGCCCATTGTGTATCCTCTATTTTTTGAGTGAATCGCCTTGTCTTATTCCGGCGTTTGTTTTTACTTCCTTGCTCAGTAGATATCCCACTTTTATTTTTATTCTACATTCTGTGTTAATGTCATGTTTGATTTTTAATAGCTTCTGGTTTGTCTGCTTTTCCTGCAATAATTTTACGATATCTGTTAATTGCACTCTATCGAAGGCTTGAGTCATGTCGACGAAACACATATACGCAGGTTTGTTAAATTCTGTAGCTCTTTCCATTATCTGCCTCACTATAAATATGGCATCTATAGTCGATCGATTTTTACGGAATCGCTCTTGTTCCTCTCTTATTTGAATATTTTTGCTCATTTCTTCCAGTAAAATTTTTGTTAATACTTTTAAGGTAGTATTTAGGAGCGTTATTCCGCGGTAGTTTTCGGGTGATGTTTTTGTCCTTTTTTGAATATTGGGATTGTTATGCTAGGTTTCCGATCCGTAGGTATTTGTCCATGTTTTACTATGTTTGTAAAGAGTTGTGCTAGTTGTTGACATAGATTTTTTCCTCCATATTTTAACATCTCATTTGTAATGTCGTCTGGTCCTGAGGCTTTTCTATTTTTAAGACTTCTTATAATTCTTTCTGTCTGTTCTAAATTTACTTCTAGATTTACTTCTTCCACTTCTTCATGTATGGTTTCATTATTTTCTTCTTCTTTATATAATTTCTCAAAGTATGTTTGCGATTCTTGAATTGTAATTTTATTAGTTTGTACCGTGTCTTTTATTTTAAATTTGTGCCGTCCTAACATTTTCCAGGCTTTCCTTAGAGCGCCATACAGATCACTTTCCGTCCCTCTAGTAAATGTCCCAGTATTCTTCTTTAATTTGTTTTCTTCTTCTATTCATTAAGTTTCTTTCTGCGATACCTGCATTCCAGTTGTCTTGGGTTTTGTTGTGTATGTAATGTATATATGCATCCTTTCTCTTCTTTACCAGCTCCTTTATTTCTGGCGTGAACCAAGGTGTTTTGTTCGTTTTATTGATGTTTACTCGTCTCTGGCCTAAGGTTTCTTTTGCCACGTTAATAATGTTTTGTAAGGATGTCCAGTGTTGGTCTATGCTTTTTTGTTCGCTGATTGGGTGTAGAGTTATTTTTTTGTCTCAAGCGGTTCTCATATAATTGTTTTGTGCTTTCGGTGTTGAAGGATTCAATGTTGTATTTGTTATCGTATATAGGTTTTAGTTTCGGTGGGGTTTTTATTTTAAGTCTAAGTTTACATACATTTGTGATCGCTACCTACATTAGCCGAATTCAGCGTTCGTACATCTACTATTGTTTCTGGCATAAATTTCCTATTGGTTATAATGTAATCTATTACTAATTGTTTAGGTTAGTTTTAATTTTTTTAAATAAAGACGACCCTGCGTTACCCTCAAAAAGACTCGTTCAGGTTAGAGACAACTAAAATTGTAGATATTATGATGGTACGGAGTTAAATTCAAACATTATTAATACGAGTACAAAACTAGGAATTTTTTTATGATGGTTCAATATCATTTCAATGAAAATACAGAATTAAGTGTAGCCGGATATTTTCAAGTAAATAACTTAATACTAGAGAGATCTTGCAATACTTATTTTTTGCATGCTTTTCCTTTTCGTTATCTTACACATGTGCAGTATTAATGCTAATGAATTGGACTTTCACACTAACGCAGAATTGCAATAAAATAAACTAAAAGTAAAGTTAGGTTAGTATTCATTTTAGTTTCATTCATTTCATGGTTAAGTACACCGATTATTAGTATTTGATAATTTGACCCGTTTCTAAATTAAAGTTGTGTCTAGCAGGTTTCTATCATTTTCAAGTTAATACGAATGTGCGATAAATAAAATTTTATTTGAAATTAGCACTACACAATAGTTATTACCACTGCACCAAGCACTTTATTTTTTCACTCGAAACGTGTTACACTAACAATGTTAGTATTATCAGGAGCGACTAGTGAGTCGACGGTCAGTCATCAGTCATGATGATGCTCACATAGTTAGAGAAACGCGTGCAAAAATAAACTGTTTGTTGTAATGGTGATAACTATTCTGTTATGCCATTGTACCAAAGATTGCAAAATCCCAAGATAATCTGAACACTAATTAACTGTTGTTAGTATTATTTGCAATAAAAGATTATAATTTCAATTTTACTGTATTTTCTTAGTAATTTGTGTAGTACCTAAGTATATTTATAAGATGTTAAATTTGTGCGTGGCAAATAAATACAAAATTTCGCAAAAACTACTTGTTTAATTTTCAATTATATCTACCCTAGAATGAAAAAGTAATTCGTGAGGACTGAAAGGGAAATTGATTATGGTTTTCAAGTTCCTTAGTAAATTGTCAATTATACCACGTGGTATGTTAAAAAAATTATTTCTCTGCTGAATTTAGATTTTCATAGAGAAGTTGTTATTCAAAATTAAAGAAATTACGATTTTTAAATGGTTGCCCTTGCAATAAAAGATATGATTTAGTGGACTTTTTCGCGATTTTAAAAATATATAACTTTAGTGTTCCATACAGAACACTTTTAAGATAACTTCTGTGTCTGTCTGTCCGTTTGTCTGTCTGTCCGTCTATCACACCCGATTTTCGGAAATGAAAAAAAAATTGCCAGGTCATCGACTAGGGTGTCAAATGAAACTTGAAAAAACAGGAGTTTAAAAATATATATGATGTAATACTTGCGCACACTTTTCTTTGTATTATGTTTAAAAAATTGCCAAAAATCGGGGCCCCCGCCTTATTTCGAAAAGTACTGAAATATTCCCCGCAAAGTGCAGATTGAACGAAAATTATCACGAGTGCATTATCTTTGATAATTTATCTGGTATATAAAAAAAAAAAAAAATTTCATGGTCGTAAGTTTTCAACAAAGATCGGAAACAAACTTTGTTGAAATCTCATTTCGGTAACAAATTTTTTTATTTTACACTTGGCCGGTTTTTTTGGATTATTTTCAGTAGTTAATGGATGTTTCGGTGTAATTTCGTCACATTTTTACAATATGTATTTTTATGTGACATCTTTTCGATACCGTATCCTAAATCTATATTTGGTAGTATAGGAAATTTTTTAATACTTAAATGCAGGTCCTCAATTGTGGCAATTAAATTCATTTAATATCAACATGTTCTTATAATGTGTGGTAATGGATTAAAGTTTCACTGCAGTAAGTAGGGGGAAAAAGCAATAGGATAAATTTTTTTTTTAAATAAAATGGAAGGATGGACATTCCTATATATTCTTCCATGGTACACTTTTAATCAATTTTTTTTTTATTTTTTTTTATGAGTCTAGCACACGTGCTGCAGGGAAGTCCCTAAAGCGCTTCAGGAGCGGCATGTGTGCGAAAAAAGCGATTCACGCTGTTCTTGAATCGCTGTAAGTTGTACACGGTGGGAACAAATTATTCCAAAGGGATGATGTTCTCCATATAAAAGACTGCTTGAAAAGCGTTGTACGCAGAGTAACAAGCTGAACCTCATACAGATGTGAAGCACCAGCGCGCCGCTTTGGGAGGAATTAAGCGGACTACATCCTTCGAGCACTTTCCATGAAAATACTTGTAGAACAGACTCAAGTCGCCAACCGTTCTTCTATGTTCCAGCGAATCAAGGCCGCCGGTCAGTTCCGGGTCTCCAATCAGACGAACAGCTCTTCTCTGAACAGAATCCAACAAATACAGTGTATGTTTGGGAGCGCAGCCCCAAACATGGGAGCAGTATTCCATAGTTGGCCGAATTTGAGCTTTGTAAAGAATTAACAGTTGTTGTGGAGTGTAAAGCTTTCTGGTTAGGAATAATATTCCCAACTTTTGAGAAGCTCTCCTTGCTATGCCTGCAACATGTTCATGCCAGGACATATTTGCTCCCAAACTAACGCCCAACAAATTGAGCAACGATGCTAGGGAAATGGAGTGCCCCGACATAACTATGTCGGGTTCAGCAACGTTAACTTTTTTAGAAAAAACTGCCGCCTGGGTTTTTGTAGCGTTAAATTCCACTTGGTTACTGTCACCCCAAGATAGAATTTCTTCCAGGTCTTTGTTAAGTTGAACGACCTCCTGCTGTCTGCGGATATTGCCTGAATTGCCGATGTCCGAGCATTCAAAGTGAATAAAGAGATAAGCGTACTGTCATCTACAAAGCTGTAGATTGGATTCTCGGTCTTTTCCAGCAGATCGTTAATGTAAAGGAGAAAGAGAGTAGGAGACAGTATGGAGCCTTGGGGCACACCGACGTTGATTGTGACGGTGTTAGAAAGAAATTCGTCGACCGCCGCTCGTAAAGAACGCTCTCTGAGGAAACATGAGAGCCACAAACAGAACTTTTCAGATACACCACAAGAGCGTAGCTTAGCCAACAGTCCATCGTGTCAAACACGGTCGAATGCCTTGGATATGTCAAGAGCAACCGCTCGAGATTCTCCAAAGTGTTCAATTGCGTTGTACCAAACATGTGTTACATAAGTCAGAAGATCTCTGTTGATCTATGTTTACGAAAGCCATATTGGTGATCGCTAATAAGATTGAATCGTTCAAGATATTTTAGAAGATGCTGATTGATAATCTTTTCCATGGAAAAGGTTATCGAAAGTCATGACTTTCGATATTATTGAAAGCAGTGCGACTGGTCGGTAGTTATTTGGCAAGGTCTGCTTGCCTTTTTTAGGTATCGGCTGAACCGTGGCACACTTCCAGCAGGACGGAAATATTCCCTTTCTGTAGGATAGGTTGAAAAGTCTACAGAAAACTGGTGTTAGTTCTCTTGCACAGTTTTGGAGAACTATGGTAGGTATTCCGTCAGCGCCAGAAGCCTTTTTGGTGTCTAGCTTCATTAAAGTACGCTTTATGATACGCTGTCTGAAGACAACATCGGGTATCTTTGACTGCAATATGGCAATAGTAGGTGATGTTTTTCCTTGGAAATCGACAGTAGAATGTGAAGCAAAGAGTTCAGCCAACAAGTTCGCTCTCTCAACAGGTGTGGTTGCAATGGAATTATCTGGCCGTGTGAGTGGTGGTAGGGTGGATTTGGTGAAATTTTGACTAACTACCTTAGCGACTGCCCAAAATATCCTGAAAATATTGGGACAAGCGACAAGTTTGTTTCTGATTCGTTGATTGTGTGCCTCCTTGGTTTCGTCGATAATTCCTTTGCATCTGTTTTGGGCACGATTTATGGTGTTAGGATTTTCACGCCATTGTGGGTAGGCAATATGTTTAGAAGCAACAGCTTCTTTGCATTTTCGGTCATTACATATACCTTTCAGATCTGTTTAAAGTTATTGAACTATTTTTATCTTTTTTCAGGTATAGGGATGTGTTTAATGAATTTTGTTAGTTTCTAATCTTAAAAAGTAAATAAAATTATTAAACGTTTCTATTTGTTTGTTAAACAATTCTATTTAATTTCATTTAAAATTCTCTGTATCATTCTATAAAGACAATTATAAGGGAAACTCTTCATAGCAAAAATCTAATTAACAATAAAACTACTTAATTACTATGTTAACTGTCAATAAATATATTTGTAACTAAGACTGACAATGTAGTTGTACTACGAAATCGCGATAACGCAATTGTAAAATCTTTGCTAATATATGTAGTGACAGTTAACGAAGTAATAAAGTAGATTAATTGTTAAAATATACTGTCACAAAGTAACGGACCAATGAATTAACGCTTTAAAAATTTAATTGTACCAATTAAACTTCTTTGTTTTGTGCAAAATATACGGCTAACATGATTTCCTATTACATATTGGGGAGATTTTGCAACGCTTATTTTTGACATACCTTTGTCCCTATCGTTATCTCAAGCATGCGCAGTATTATCGCGAAAGAATTACTTAATATTCATCTTCTATAAATGAAGGACATTTTTTTTTCATTCATTTCATGGTTAAGCACTCCGGTTATTAGTATTTGATCGGTCAACACAAGTTTCTAAATTAAAATTGTGTCTAGCAGGTTTCTATCACTTCCTTCAATATTTCCAGGGTAACGAATCTTCGATAAATAAAATTTCATTTGAAATTAGCACTATACACACTGTAATGCCATTGTGCCAAAGATTGCAAACCTACATAATCTGAACACCAATTAACTGTTGTCAATATAAGATTAACATTTCAATTTTACCGTATTTTCTTAGTGGTTTATATGCCTAAGTAGGAAAAAAAACAGGCCCTACCATAATAGTGATAAGAATAACGCCTTTCTTATAAGTTCGTAAATAAGGGTAATCGTTATCCTTAATAAAGATGTCTCTTATTGTGTTTCAATACTGCGCAAACTCCAAATGGTGTACACGTACTTCAAATATCGATAACAGCAGAGTACTTATATTTAATTTCTTCCACCAAACGGTGGGTGTATGCTTCAAATAAAGAAAAAGACAGTGGCCTACCAAAATAAACGTTGCAAATTCTCTCTATTACGTATACGATTCATAAAGTAATTTAACGTTAAATATGATTATTACAAAAGAGGGACATAATTGTATTATATTAAGAGGGCATCTAATCTTGAAAATTAATAAATTTTCATATTTTTTGATATTTACGTCCTAAGTTTTCTGAGCAGGTATGGCCCATGTATTTCCGATGACAGAGTGCACGGTTCGTTAAGTGTTAACCTGTAACTGTCTCCTCTCGCCTGAGCGCTCTTTTGCATCCAGTCAGCTTTTAAGAAGAAACTGCTGGCTGCGGAGGGACCAATATATGATTCTAAATTGATCTAAAATTGAATGAGTATTAATTTTTTTGTGTCATGTAGAAAATTGATGCATTATAAATCTTTGACAAGAGTCTCGAAAAGTTTTATACTGTTACCATGATTCTGGACCTAAATTAATTTTTTATTGAAAGTAAAAAAATAAATAAATCATATATTATAATAAGCTTTTTTGAATAACAGCTTTCTAAAAATGATGTAATTTTGGGTCATGTCAAAATTGGATATCACTGTAAAGAAAGAAAATTAAAGTCACTTCTAGTTAAACTAGACGTGATATATTATTAACCCATTTCTTATGAATTTCTTAACAGGATTTAATTTGATTAGGTCAGTTATATTTTTAACTAAATCATCAAAAGCCAATGAAATGTACTTGGTGAGGCCGGGCTAACTCTAAAAACTCCACAGTGCTTACTTTTTGGCTTAGTAACTCCAATCACCTTTAAAGTAGTCGCCCTGTTTCCGAATCCATTGGTCTTACAGTTTTTTTTTAACTGATCGAACATTTTTTGGAAGGTCAATGCTGTCATGGCCTCGTATACCGACTGTAATTCGCGTTACATCTCCTCTATCTTCTTAAAGCAACTATCCTTTAATTTGATCACATAGAGGTATGGCCCAAAGATGCAGAGTTCCAAATTAGGAGAATAAGGGATAGGGGATGGAATTCTTCGCCAAAAACTAATGTGTACAGAACGAACTGTGCGCCGGCGCATTATTGTGATTCAGGAGGAAACTCTTCTCACTCCAAAGCTTTAGCCGTGCCATCAGACTTTCAGAATTGTCCGATGATCGTCTTCATAAATAATTTGTTGAAGTTTGGCGATGATTTGAGGTGGGGTTGTAGTGCCTAGTCTTCCGGAACGTTCGTCATCTTCTACCGAAGTTCGACCTATCTTAATTTGTGAAAACCACTCGAAAATTAACGTAAAGCTCAGGGCTTCGTCCCTAAATGCATTCCGAATCATCCCATACGTTTAAATATCGCTTTTACCGAGTTTAAAACAAATTTTCACAAACAGATGTTGCTCCCTCTTCGGATTCATTGAAAAAAATAGCAGACTCAATTAGACATTCAAACAAGCGCGATTACAGAACAAACTGAACTAGCCAGCAAATTGACACTTGTTACGTAGCGTCGGCTGAGATATACCCAACGCCATCTATCAAGATAAGTCGATACTGTTTCGCATTTCTTTTATAAAGCGGAATTTTGATCAAATTTGATCAATATGTTAAAATATTACTTACTCAAATATAGTAGCAATTTAACTTGTTCAGATAGATATCTCGTCCACTTACCTGAAACAAATAGAAAGAAATTTTAATACAAGGAATCATTAAAAATTTTAATAAAACTTCAAATTTCAATGATTTCTTTAACAATTGTGTGTTTGTGTGTGTGTGTGTGTGTGTGTGTGTGTGTGGGAGAGTTGCTAATACATTTTTAACCAAAACTTCTTTTACAGTATTGCATTAGGCTAACGACTTTACATTGTGGTATGATGTCATTCCAAAAACAACTCCAATTTATAACTGAGGCATAATAACAAAAACAAAAAATCAGTGAAGTGTTTTACTCACTAATTTTCTTGCAAACATGTAGTTTTAAAAATAAATATTCAATTTGACTTTCTCAGATAAAGAAAGTAAAATAATATGAATAAAATCATGCAACATATCGACATTCACTCCTTTCACCCTCTTTCCTTGAACGATATCGCTCAAAAGTAATAGGTTTCATCCCTATTTCGAATATTATACAGACCGAGAGACCGACTGACAGTCGGATAGATGAGAGAGAACGCTAAAACGTAAAGAAAAGCAAAAATTACAAAAGTTAAAACTTGGAAAAATTCCCATAGCCATAAAATATTTGAACACTGTACCTTTTTTCATCCCTTCCCCCATTAAAATTGAAAATAATGAAAAAATAACTTAATTTTCAACTTCCTCGACTCTACAAACCCCGAAAAAGACTCACAACCAAAAAAACCTGTAAAAATCTAAAAATGCTATTGAAATTATAGAATATTAAACTCCCCTACCTTCTGGCTTTAACCTGAAAGCAATGAAAAAATTACTTTATAATAATTTTGGATTCCTAGATTTCAAAAACAGGATATACAGTCTGTCAGTAAGAATGTGACCGCTCGTATTCTTGAAAAAATATGTTTCAAGAAAAATTTTTGGCATCAGTGTATTCTTTGGTATACTAAAAATGGTGCAACTACCTTAGTAAGTTGTCCAGTTGCTTTCTGCATCAATAATCGCCTGGCATCTTCGAGTCATGCTGTCGACTAGATTTTCCGCATACTCGCGCGGAAATGATCTCTAGATTTTTCGAATCTCGCGAGACAACTGAGTTAAAGCCCTCAGAGTCTTTCCAATGAACTTTCTCTTTACAAGGAATCAAACGTATTCAATAGGTTGGCGTTGGGCGATTGTAAGGGCCACTCTAGTATCTTATAGTGGGCCCAAGCGAACCGCTTCGCGACGTGATTTCGCCCATCAAAGAGAAAGAATTTTTGTTGGACCACAAATCAGATCCTTGATGAATGATAAGAAATTTGAAGCGACAGTGATTATTACCGAATTAGAAGCTTGACTTGCGTTCAAAAATGTTGTACATAATTTTTTCGGTAATCACAAACATCCAAACGATAAAAATATTGTCGCAACGTTGTTAGATAAATATAAAAAATTGAGATGCAATATGAGTATAACACTCCACTTTCTAGATTCACATCTGGATTTTTTTCCCTGAAAATCTTGGTGATTTTAGTGAAGAACAGGGAGAACGATTTCATCAAGACATCAAAACTATGGAAATAAGATACATAGGTCTATGGAATGTGAATATGATGGCTGATTACTGTTGGTCAATAAAACAAGATATTCCAGACGCAATCCATAAAAAATCATCCCCAGGCGTAATTTTATGGAAAAACACAAAACATATCAATCAGAATAATATTAATATAAAAATTGTAATTCATGTTTTTTTTTTGTAAATGTTTGAATAAATATATTTTTAACTTAATAATTGATGTTATCTTAAAAAATTTATAATTAATGTTTTTTTAATTTTGTAGAAAACCCAGATGTGATAGAAAGAACTTCTGAATTCAGGACACGTGAAATAAAAAAAAAATAGCTATTAAAATGAAAACAATGCTCAAAAATTTTTCATATGTCGGCATGTGTTATAGGAAAAATAAAACAATTACAAATAATACCAGGGCTCTAGGTTCACGCCCAAAGTTCTATAGGGCGACATTTACATGTAGACTGGAGGGACCGTTTAAACTTCAGGAAAGAAAATAATAACAATAACAAGAAACTAAATATTTTAGATCTTCTGGGACTTGATTCTTTGCTTACTGGATATGAAATTTTCTTTGGGCATATATAGTTTTTTACACAATGCAACAAAAAGTGCAATTTTAGAAGGCGGTGTTAATATATTAGGTAATTTTTATATTTTTACCATTCCGTACGGAACACTTATAGGATCACTTCGGTGTCTGTCCGTCTATCCACCCGACTATCACACTCGAGTTGCCCCGAAATTAAAAGCAAGTTAAAATTTGACACAAGTATAGGAATTGACAGCCAATCAGAGCAGTATAGTTTTGAAAGTTAAATTTTGACCATGAAATCTATGTTCCTTGACAAATGGTGGAAGCTTTGTTAATATTCATTTCAGTACGCTCGCGCGTCGCTCTTGTATTGAGACAAGAGAATTTTATTTCGTTGGTTTATAATTACACAGATACTAGATTATAGATTGTGCTAGATTGGTTTATTGGCTATTAGGCAGCTCAGATGTTCTAACTGTTATACATTATTAACTAAGAAAAACCGTGAAAATACATATTGGATTTTAATATATATATATATATATATATATATATATATATATATATATATATATATATATATATATATATGTATATATATATATATATATATATATATATATATATATATATATATTACAATAGAGGTTTTTACGGATGGTGGAATGTAATACATAAAAATTCCGGGTTTCAATCCGTTGGTCTAACAATGAATTTGCACTGCTGCTGCTGCCGCTTGAAGCTCGAAGGGTTAAGCTTCGAGCAACAGTGGCAGCAAGATCACCGTATCAAGCAGCAGCAGCAGCAAGAGCGCTTGAAAACGCTAAATGAGATTTTGGCGAAACGTCATGAAAATTCATTGTTAGACGAACGGATTGAAACCCGGAATTTTAACGTATTATATGTGTATATATATATATATATATATATATATATATATATTATATATATATATATATATATATACATATATATATATATATATATATATATATATATATATACATATATATATATATATATATATATATATATATATATATATATATATATATATTATTTTGTTTAAAAGTAATCACCGTACGGAACACTAATTACCCAAGTCTGACATGCACTTGGTCGATTTTATTTTATTTAGTTTTAAGTGTATTTTTTAAATAAAAAATTAAGAATACGTAATTATAAGTGAAATAATAACAAAGATGTTTCAATGCCCAAAACTGAACAAGTACATATTCGGGAAGGAAAATTTTACACCGTAACAATTTTATACTCTATCGTGGTCACAAGATGCAACATCTACGACAAGAAGATTATCGGTAAAGGTACATATTCTGCAGGCGTATCCTTCGTAGAAGAAGACAAGATGCAAACGAATGTAAAAATATTTTGTCAATGTCATGTCAAACGAGGTTTCTAACAACTGATGGTTCAATAGGAATATCCACTATCGGTGCACTCAGAAAAACGAGCATTTCATACGGAAATTGAATTTCAAGAAACACTTGCGGTAATATTTGGTTAGGAATGTTCAATTCAAGAGTAGTAGGACAAACATTTTCGAGCAGTTTTAGTTAATTAAGTATAGAGATGATCTACTATTAGTAATTTTAGAGATTTTCAACAGAAGGGAGCCCCGGCAAACCATGATTATAAGTATATCTGATTCTTAAACCAATTTGAATTAAATTTTTTGGTCTATAAATTGGCCACGGCGTTTATCTGATATCAGCCCTATGAATTTCTTTATTTGGGGTTACATCAAAGATCACGTGTATGAAACTATGCCAAATGACGTAGAGCATCTTAAAAAAAATATACATGCTCGTAATAAGAGTACACCAAGAATAAGACAAAACATCTAGCAAAAATTGATAAAAAATGCCCGATTTGGATAAATAATAATGGTAGCTATTTTTTAGCATTCAAATTATTAATATTTTTTTAATAATAAATAACAGAGACATTTTACTGTAATAAAAATATTTCAGTGCCTTCTTCAATTGCTATGTGATATTTTGACTGATTTCGTTTTCTTAATTTTTTAATATTGCAAATTTAAGTATACTCAAAGGAAAAGATATTTTTTTTGTTCACATTAATTTTTATCATTCTTATATCTAAACTAATTAAGAACATTATGAATAGACAGTAACTATTATTTGTATTTTAATTAGCAGTTAACTCGAGAACAAAGGTATATATATTTTTGTAAAATCCAGTATTTCAAAACTTAACTTAGATTTGGTTACTTTTTACTAAAAAAAGAATATTTTGGGCGTCTGTAATTAAGAGAACAGAATTTGGCAGGATTAATTGTCCCTTTTGATCGGAATATTAAACACGCCAAACTCTGGTTGCTATAAACATCTTCCCTGTGCTCTCTTGTTTACAATGTGTTGTAAAATGGTGTTTTTTCTTAATTACAAATGCATATACCAACATTTTTACCTGTTCAGTTTTTAAAAAATCGGGGCCCACCTAGAAAATTATGTTTATTGTGAATATTTCGCCCTGAAACATATAGGACCGAGTGAAAAATGGTTGTATTTAAAGAGAAAAATGGTTTCCAAAAATTAAATAAAAAATCCAGGTCCGTATTTAAAGAAATTAAGTTGATGATAGGCCTTAGTAGGTGAAACGTCAGATGTAAAATCCTGAAAGAGAAGAATGAATTGTGATATTTTTGTTTATGAATTTTTTTTTGATTTATGATTTATCTTAAAAATTAGATTTTGACGAATTTTAAACTTTCTTCAATATCTCAGAAACTAATGAAACTGTAAACATATCTTAAATCAACCTCGAAAATGACTGAAAACTTTTTTCTAATTTAAAACGGCTTACTGTTATCTACGTATATATATATATATATATATATATATATATATATATAATATATATATATATATATATATATATATATATATAATGGTTTAATGTAAAACAACTGATAATGGACGGAGGTCTATATTTCAGTACTCTTCGTCAAATCCATCCCGAGACCGTTGCGCCGAATCAAAGGCTCATCATTCAGGCTAGGATCGACAAACAAGAGAACAGAATTTTCTAGTACTGTAGCTAGTACTGACGGTCAATAATGGTAAAGTTTAACGCATACCTCGTACTTGGTACTTTATCGAAGACTGACTCGCTGCGGCCATATATAAACTATATAGTTTCAGCTAAACCAGTTATTAAATTATTGTCGGGAGAAATGTAACGAAGGACGGTCGGACAAGAGGACCAACGGCTTTATTTTTGACGACAACCTAAAAAAATGGTTGACTGGAAAATTTTAAAAATCATTCAACATAATTAGGGCAAGGAATTAACAAAATTTTTTTGAACGCCTCCGAGGATAATTTAATATACAGGTTCAGGGCTACAAGAATAAAAAAACAAGGCAGAGATAGCGGAAGATGCTTAATTTAATGAAAAGTTTCGAGACATTTTAAGAGAAATATTGGATCCTAATGTTAGATAAAAACCAAATTAAACGCTTCGGATAAACTTTTTGCATCCAAAGAATATTTTTAGTTACACGATTATCGCAAACTCCCGTCGGTTTGAAGTAGCAGAATAAAAAACTGTTAGTGTAAATAAAGGTGTAAACTTTTTTCTGAATTAAATTATTTGCCGATGTATTAGTTAAATTTTCTTTGCTGATAAGTCAAAATATCTTCTTCTGAAGCTAGACATTTTATATTTTGATATCCTTCGATTTTTTTTTTAAAGAAAAATAGATAATTTGATTACAAGAATATATGACAATAAACTTAATAATAATCAAAGTGTCTAAGCTATTCCGAAACATTACTACTCCTTCGGGCTAATGAAGTCTGCGTATATGAAATATCAAGCATATTAATAGAAGACTAATGACATTTCTTTCACAATATTAAGGTATTGGATGATCCTTGATCTTAATTTCTCGTCACAATTAAATTACAGTGGGACTAGCCTGTAAAGATGCAAGTTCCTCTCCTGAAAATGGTTTGCAATCAGTAACAAGCTGGTATGTGAGCGTCATTATTCAATATAAATCGCAGCGGCGGAACTATAATAAACTTTTCTGACATTATCGAATAACAAAAAGGTAACATAAATATACTGGAACTACAAAAGCTTATACCTAAAACAGAAATAGCAGAACAACATCTATGTCTATATCATGCTGCAAAAAAGAAAAAACAGAGTTTAATCTCTACAACAGATAGTTAAAAAGTTAAGAAAATATTCTTTGAAAATCTGCAACATAAATTGCGCACTTTATTACCACGAACTTCAGTAACTTTCGATAACTAGGACTACTCCTAATTTTCAAAGTTGTAGAATTCTGGAAATTATTATTGAAGTGGAAATCACAACCTGCTTTACTTATAACTTTAAAAACACTCTGCGTACATACGTACATATGGTACATAGTGTAACCATCTACCTCAATAAACTAATGGTCCCCAATTTTTCGTAAAAAATTTGGCACTTATCTAAATAACAATATTTCAGTTCTTCTACATTTTGCTAGGGCCTCCTGCAAAATGGCTCACATCAGCAGCGTTTTTACAACGGCTCCCGTATCTCCGATTGTCATTTGTTTTCATCAGTTTAAATATTAAATATTTTTATTAATTTATAAATCGTAATAAAATAATTAAATTCAAGCAAAAATCTTGTAAACGATAAAGGAGATATAGCTAAAACATCCTACTAGTTAACAAAGTATGTCATTCATAAAATCGTTTCCTGCCAAATCAATAATCCATTAGAAACTACAATAAGTGCAGTAAGGATAAAATAGAAAACACTGGACAGAAGTAAAATGCAAGTCTTATGCA
>CM032454.1:125451602-125482134 GCA_019049505.1 Pachyrhynchus sulphureomaculatus
GTTAAAAATCTCCGTCTCTAAGGTGATGAACTTTTCTTGTCCTATATGGCCTGAATTAGTGCTTCTTCAAAGTACGACTTACGTTAGTTCTTGGTAGTCCAGTGGATTCTTTTAACTGTCGGGTTGAAATGTTGGGGTTATTTCCGATAGTTCCTAAAACTACTATTTCTTCTAACTCCTTATCCCTGTTTGCATGCATAATTTTTGGGTCGTTCTTTTCAAACTGGCCACTATTAACTAGGTTATGTCGCAATCGAGCGAATATATCCTTGAAGGGCTGACACCTCTCTGGATACCTTTCGTGGTACAAATTACTTGCCGCTTCAGAATTTTCTCCGGTTTGTATGAAACACACTATCATATCCTATTTTTCGTATTTTTCAAACTTCATTGCGATTTATTTGACAATTCCATAACTGATCCTGAAGTAAAATTTGACAATTACGAGTAAACAATTAAATTAAACTATATGGCCGCTCCATCCAAAGCATACTTCACAAAATGTGCATTTAAAACTCGCGTAAAAAACTGAAAACATTTATATTTTGAAGTAGATTTAAGCAAAATATAAAGTGTCCTATATTTTTAGAATGGTAATTTAAAGCTCTATTCGGATAAGGAAAAATATACAGGGTATCCCACTTAAAAAATATATTCTTGCGTTAATAACTATTGAAATATTAGTTTTAAAAAAATGTAACTTACACTGTTGAAATCCACGTGCAAAAGTGCTTTGAGAATGTTTTTACAGAAATCAAAAATTTTCAATAGAAAAAGAATTACAAACATTTTTCCAAAATGCAGATTTTTGAAAAACCCCCTGTATATCTGAAACGGTACTAGATATCGATATGTGGTTTTCACCATTGAGTTTACTATAAAAATTTAGCCTCAGATAACGACATCAGTTTTCGTCTCCTTTAAATAAAGGAAAAGTATCCAATTTGGACCACCCTGTACATTTGACCGATTCTTTCGTATGCTATCCGGTCAATCAATTTTCAGACCAGGTTAGATGTCTGATCACGTTTTGTAATGTAAATACCCGAAACCGTGACGTATAGCCATGATGTTTTGAAATTACTAACAATTTTAATTTTAGTTCTGTAAAACATCATATCGTTACTCGTGATCTTATCTACATTTTACTGATGTTGTCATCATTTCTGTTCTGACGTGATAAATTTATATCGTATTGGTATTCTACAACGATATTCTCGAAAGTTCTTTTGTCGACAAGGAACACGTGTATTTTCAATTAACACAGTGGATAGTTTTTGGAATTTTAAGATTATTACTTCTAAATGAAATTGGATATCTTGGCGCCTGTCTTGTTTTTAGTAGGAACATTTACATTACCGGTTATTTCCAAAATTGAGCAGATTTCTAGTGCGAAACCTTAGGCGGTTTAGGTGCCTCTTTGTCGATGATTGGTAGAGTACTAGAATTCGAGACCAGTTTTCATGCTTAATCGAACTATTTTACGTCACTAGGACGAAGTAATGTGAAAATATAGTAAGAATACCATTTCAAAACCAGACATTTTACGTAGGTAGGAACCAGAGAACCACGATTTTTGCATGGAAATGTTCCATAAAGATAATGACCTCTGAATTGCCTGTAACATTTTTTAATGGTTTTTGTTCTTCAAGAACTACATTACCAGTATATATTATATTACCGATTTTTACTTCCATGAGAACCGAAGTATGGTGTTCTTTTCTTTGAGTTTTGAAGACTAGCTCCACTCGCTTCCAAGAAACTTTGTTTGCTTAGATAATGGGTACTATGAGGTTCGATTTACGCAAAGAACACCACCGAATATTACCGAATGCGATTTCAGGTGATACTCCAGGAAACAAGGGACAAAAAGTGGTCATTTCAGAAAAAAATATAGCAGTTTTTTTGATACATATATATATATATATATATATATATATATATATATATATATATATATATATATATACATATATATATACATATATATATATAATATATATATATATATATATATATATATATATATATATATATATCATACGTAGGCTGAAAAGTTTTTGGTCTGACACACACATGTCGCCCTTTTCAAAAAATCCATGTGATTTTTAGAAGTACCAACCTTCAAACAATACGTGTCAAAATTTCATGACATTTTGACGATTAGTTTATAAGTTACAGTGGTTTTAGTGACGCTACTTTTGATATTTTCAAAACAATGAAAAAAATCAAATTTCGTGTGTTGATTAAACACTGTTTTTGATGGGAAAAAATACCGTTCAAGCAAAGCAATTGCTTGATAAGTGTTACGGGGATTTTGCCCTTGGAAAATCACTCATCATTTACTGGTATGCTGAAGTTAAACGCGGTTGTACAGAAACAAATGATGCTGAACACTCTAGACGCCCTAAATGAGTGGTTACACCGGAAAACCCTAAAAAAAACACAAAATTGTTTTCAATGACCGTACAGTGAAATTGCGTGAGATAGCTGACACCCTAGAGATATCAAAAGAATGTGGTCTTATTTTATTTTGGGCATGAGAATGAACAACGTTTGCTCACAGTGCACCAAAAACAACAAGGTGTTGATGATTCTGAACGCTGTTTGACCTGTTTAAGCGTAATAAAAAGGATTTTGTCATACGATATGTGACAATGGATGAAACATGGATCCACCACTACACACCGGAATCAAATCGGCAGTCAGCTGAGTGGACAGCAGCCGGCGAATATTATATAAAGTTATTAGTTCGTTTGAAAACAGAAATCGCAAAGAAACGGCTCCAAATGAACAAGAAAAAAGTGCTCTTTCAAGACCATGACCTATGTCACAAGTCAATGGTTTACAAAATTGCATGAATTGAAGTTCGAATTGCTTCCTCATCCACCCTATTCTCCAGATTTGGCCCCCAGCGAATATTATCTAGTCGCAGACCTGAACAAAATGCTCGCGGGAAAGAGATTTGGTTCCAACGAAGAAATTATCGCTGAAACTGACGCCTATTTTGAAGGCAAAGACAAATCCTTCTATACGAAAGGTATAAAAATGTTAGAAAAGCGTTGGACTGATTGTATTGCTCTTGAAGGAGACTATATTGATGAATAAAGTCAAATTTTGCAAAAAAAAAAAAAATGTGTTTTAAGTAACTACGAGTAGATCAAAAACTTTTCAGCCTACGTCTTATATGTATACACCTGTGCTTAGTACTTATTTATCCCAATTTTGATAAATGTTACCTAGGGGTACTAAGATGGGATTTGGGTAATTTTATCATATTTTGTTTTTATTTCATTGAAAAGTTGCCATCGTGCCATTTTTGTATAAATAAGAGCGAAACCAAAGATATATATATATATATATATATATATATATATATATATATATATATATATATATATATATATATATATTTAGAAATAATGAAATTTGAATTCCAAAAACGATCCACTTTGTTATTACTTGAAAATACACGTGTCCCTTGTCGACACAAGATCTGCTGAAAATATCATTATATAATACCAGTACAGTACATCACAACATAAATGATAAAAACATCGATAAAATGTAGACAAGATTACAATGAGTGGCAATATGATGTTGTACAGAACCAAAATATTAAAACTGCTGGTAATTTTAAAAGATCATGGTTATACCACACGCTTTCGCGTATTTACGTTAAAACATGATCACACACCTAACCTGGCCTAAAAATTGATTGACTGAATATGCATATGAATAATGAACAAATCGGTCAAATGTGCAGTAATGTTATTATACTAAAAAACTTTTAAAAATTCTTTGGTTGACAGGCTTTTGAATGTCATTAAGAGTCTGCTTTAATAAATTATATATAACCACATTTGCACATAATACTATAATAGTTATAAAAACAATAACACACACACTTGGAAAATTAAAAAAAAAAAAAGTTAAAATATCTTCACTAGATAATTGTTCGATCTAACCAGCTCAAAGGCACTTTAGAAACTAAACTGAATAAATAAAAGGTCGGTTGTACGCTGAAGTAAAATCACCATCCCTAAAATAGAAATTAGATTCACCCTCCTTTTTACCTGTCAAACGGGTCTTTCTTTGGTAAACTAGTAGGTAATCCCCATATAATAAAAGATTAAATTTGAACAAAAGGCTCTTCATGTTTGAAAATTGAGTTCCAAAATACTTTTTAACAAAAAAATGTTAATTCCGAGACACATTATGTAAAAACCCGTAAAATTCCTAAAATACTCCCAAACTGGCTCCTACTGGTACCAGGTCACGTTTTTAGGGCTAAAGGCTGTTGTAACTCGGTTTGACTTAAAATAACAACAATTATGTATAGAATATAAATTTTGAAGAACAACATTAGCTTTCTTTTGAGATATTAAGCGTGTTTCTATTATTTACGTTCTGGAGTTATAGCTCCATATGTCAGCTTTTTGGCCAAAAATTTGGATTTTTTCAAACTTTGAGCGACGAGCGGCACGGGGTTAACGTCGTTTAATAGAGCTCAAATTTCGGCTATCTCAATATCTGGAAAGGGGAATCGTTTTATGGAGTCCAAACGAACAAGATTCTGACATTTTTTTTCCCTCTATGAGATCCGGTCACTCTAATATATATATATATATATATATATATATATATATATATATATATATATATATATATATATACTCTAATATATATATATATATATATATATATATATATATACACTTTTCTTTGTATTATTTTTAAAAAATCGTGAAAAATCGCTGTCCACCCACCTTATCTCGAAAAGTACTGATCAAAAAATTTTGAAAAAATTCTGGAATATATCCCGTGGTGCAGATTGAACGAAAATTATCACCTTTACCTATAATAATTTATCTGGTATATAAAAAAAACAAAAATTTCAAGGTCATCACTTTTCACTAAATATTGGAAACAAACTTTGTTGAAAACTCATTTGGGGTGTGTTTTGTGAAGTCACTGATCATTTTATACCTCTGTAACAATTTTTTTTATTTTAAAAGCAATCAACGTATGGAACACTATTTGCCCTAGTTCAACTTGCACTTGACCGGCTATTTTTTAGCTGTGTTGCGCAGATGCGCAGTACGCTAATTTTATTGCATAAGACTAAGTTTTACTTTTGTCCAGTATTTTTTATTTATCCTTACTGCACTTATTGAAGTTTCTAATGAATTATTGATTTGGCAGGAAACGGCTTTACGAATGACATACTTTGTCAACTAGTAGGATATTTTAGCTATATCTCCTTTATTATTTAACTTTCGGTTACAAGATTTTTGCTTGAATTAATTGTTTTAATGTGATTTAATATCAAAGAGATGTCCCTACGTTACTGTTTTCATTGTAGTTATCTTTAGATTGTATTAACGTTTAACAGCAATAAGTAATAATTTAAAAATACTGAAAATATTTAATTTCCAAATTTAGTGTAACATCCGGTTTTACCATTCGATCTTCCATTACGATAAAAACAAAGGACAATCGGAGATACGGGAGCCGTTGGAAAAAACGCTGCTGATAGCAAGCTCATTACCCTTTTGTTTTTTAGCGCCCGATGTGAGCCATTTTGCAGGAGACCCTAGCAAAATGCAGAGGAACTGAGATAGTCATTTAGATAAGTGCCAAGTGCTGAATAGGACTTTAAAAAACGGTATTACGTGCTCGGGATATGAATACGTTCAATTTAAACGCATGTGTTCCAGTGTTCCTAGTTAAAGTAATCGTCTGCCTATATTAGTTTTTTTACAGTTACGGTAAAATGAAGGAAATTTTTAGAACAAAAAATTTAAGAACATTAACTTATTGAGGTAAATGGTTTACACTAAATTTTCAACGTGTTTTATAATTTTAATAAGGCAATAAGCCGCAGAATTCCAAAGCTTAAATTATTTTTATTTTAAGTAGAAAAATATGTGTTTATTTATTTGTAACTGAGTCTAGCACAAAGTAACTTATAGAACTGTATAACACGCTAAATCTATACTTAATAATGTAAATAAAAATAACCGGTCAAGTGCAAGTTGAACTTGCGCATTTAGTGTTCCGTACGTTGATTGATTTTAAAATAAAAAAATTTCTAACGGAAGTATAAAATGATCAGTGACATCACAAAACACACCCCAAATGAGTTTTCAACAAAGTTTGTTTCCAATGTTGACCTTGAATTTTTGTTTTTTTTTTTTATGTACCAAATAAATTATTAAAGATAATGCACTGGTGATATTTTTCGTTCAATCTACACTCCTTGGAGAATATTCCAGAATTTTTTCAAAATTTTTTGATAAGTACTTTTCGAGATAAGGCGGGTGGACAGCGATTTTTCGCGATTTTTTGAAAATAATGCAAAGAAAAGTGCGCGCGCAAGTATTATATATATATATATATATATATATATATATATATATATATATATATATATATATATATATATATATATATATTTACTCGTGTTTTCACAAGCTTTCATTTGACACCACACTCGATTACCTAGTAAAAAATTTTTTTTTTCACTTCCGATTTTACCCCCCTAAAACTAACCCCTTAAGTCAAAATTTAACTTTCAAAACTACATGGCTCTGATGAGGCCATCAATTCCTATATTATTACCAAATTTCAACTTTCTATGACAAATAGTTTCGGAGAAAATCGGGTGTGACAGACAGACGGACAGACAGACACACAGACGGGGACAGACACCGAAGTCATCTTATAAGTGTTCCGTACGGAACACTAAAAACAGTACAACAATG
Organism: Pachyrhynchus sulphureomaculatus; assembly: GCA_019049505.1. Classification (NCBI taxonomy): domain Eukaryota; kingdom Metazoa; phylum Arthropoda; class Insecta; order Coleoptera; family Curculionidae; genus Pachyrhynchus; species Pachyrhynchus sulphureomaculatus. Next base: position 125,458,370 of record CM032454.1, read on the forward strand.
TTACTGGCCCTCGAAACAATGCAGTGTAAGTTAATAAAAGTCCAACAAAGGACCCCGCACAAATTAAGTGGATTCGTGCCCCCGGTGAAATTGGCTGAAATTCGGATATGTTGTTCGTTCCGCCATCCTGAGCAAAAGTCTCAATGGGCACAAAGCTCAATTTTGCGAATTTTGGCTTCTAGGGAGCTCCAAAGTTCCACGGATTTAACATTATTTACTACTTGAAATAAGGTATTCTTATCAAAAGTTTAGTATTTTTTGCCTTAAAAAAAGTACTTTTTTATGATTTCGAGGTCGCTGAATTCAAATCAGATGTCAAATAGACGATATTGACAGTTGACAGCTGTCAACTAGCTGTCAAACAACAAGCAATAGTCAAAATCAATAAAATCCACATGTATATATGTGTTTTTGAGGTTGCTGAGTTCAAAACTGATGTTAAAAAATCGATGACAGTTGACAACTGTCAAAGTCAAATAACTGTTAAATAGCATTTAGCAATTGAAATTGATAAAATTAACATGTAAACATATGTTTTTAAAGTTGCTTAATTCTGAGCTTCATTTAAGCCTGAGCTTATAAAGGCCATAGGGAAGTATGCCGTACCTGCAAATCAAATATTTTCTCAAACTTCAACTCATTTATTTAACAGCTGTCATTAGCTACAACCAGGGAAAGCCACGTGGAGGCAGACAGTCGGATTTTTTCCCCTTTTTGTCTGGTGTTGTCATAGTATGTGTGTTCTTGTCTGTAATATAAAAATATTTTAGTCGTATACGTTACTATATATTATGCTGTGATACGTCATACGTCATGTCATAGTCATAGTAATTTTTTATTAAGGTCACAAAAAGTAGTCAAGTAGGTTTGTATTTGTATTTTATTTCATGGGGTCACATCATGTCACATCATGTCAAGTCAAAGTCAGTAATTTTTTATTAAGATAGTCACTGCACAATATTATTAATATTTTTAAGCTTCATCAATTATTTCAATATCGTTGGCATCTTCTTGCCATCTATTTGCTGCATCACGTGAAGTATTTAAAAGGCTTTCATCTGGGGATCTTATGTTGTCTTGGTGCCTTGCATATCCTAGGTACCATAATATACTGACAATATGAGCACAAGTTCCCAATGTCCGAGCACCAGATTGGCAAGTGCAATAATAGCCATTAATTAATAAGTTCTTCTCCAGGGTTTAATTCATCCTCAGAAATGAAAGAAATGAACACTTGGTGACTGGTTCGATTTCGAAATCTTGAATATATTTGCAGTCTTATAACATTATTCATATCAAAATGTTCATCTATCTGAATCTCCTCCTCGTTATCTCTCTGAAGTATATCTTGAATATATGAACATCCAAGATTAATTTGATAAATCCCAAGGGTTAAATCTTTCAAAAATTCAATACTTAGCCTTGGAAACCTGGGAACTTGTTGATTGTTTAGGCGAATCCACTGAGCACGTCTATATTGCAACCTGTTACGCACCACAATATCCTTTAGGTTATTTCTTCTATTCCTTCGCTGCAACATTTGCCTTGCCATGTCAACAGTTGCATTTTCCATAGTGTTTAGTGGATGGTACCGATTAATCAAGGCTCCAGCAATTCTATAGTAATCACCAATGTATCGAGCATTTTGAATATTAAACACATTTTGAAACATTTTAAATATACTTCTTATGTGACCATTTCTGGCTTCAACTACCCATCTAACCTTAGTAATGATACGATTTTCATTAGCTACTTCAGTTATAAACTGCCTTTGTCCCCGTTCAAGAAAGGCTGGCATTCTATGTTCGATACCTAATTGAGCCAATAATGGTATTATATCTCTATAACCCCTATCAACTATCATAATGTCGCCACCTCGAAACCAATCACGTAAGTTTTCAGTGTCCCTTTCAAATTCACTTCTTAATATATCGGCATCGTTATTTTGTGAATCTGAGAAATATGGTCCAAGAATAGACAAAATATAACCATCTGGAGCGACAATGAATGTTGGTTTTAATAGATGTCTACCTTTATGCATAGAATAAGATTGACGAAGGATCCTGAAATTGCTACTTTTATGTATATAAGCATAAGTAGCGTCACATATTACAATAGCCACTGGAACATCAGGCTCATTATTGTACAATTCGTTTGCAAAAGGAGTAACATGGCTTGCGATGAAGTTTTCTCTTGTAATTGCTGAAGTACCAATATTATGTGGAACAAATCTTAACATTAGTGACGATCTTACAGAACATATAGCCATACTTACGGCTTGACGGGTGGGATAGTTAAATATAACACCTAAAAATGCATCCGATAAACCTTGTCTCATCTTACAGAAAAACATCATAAGATCTTTAGGATGAACATATCTTAATCCTCCATCCGTAGGGACTGGATCACAAAACGTTAAAAGATCGTCAAATTGAGCTTTATTGACAGAAAATAAACAACCAAATTCTTCTTCACTCAGTTTATCAGGATTGAATAATTTATCTTGTTTTTGAGCAGCTTGACGCATATTCTCTAACAAATTCTGGAGATCAGTACCTGGAATAACGTAAGGGCGATTTACATAAGTTAAATCAAGAATTAATGGCTGAAAAATATATCTATTTCCATTAAGATGGTTCGCGCAACACCTAATACCATCAGGTATATATATATATTCGCCTCTACAAAAACATTAGATCTACATTCAAATGATAATTTTGTAGTACCTTCAATAGCTCCACAGATAATACAAGCTCGATTTTGTCGCTGATTTACAACATTTAATCTTAAATGGGTAGGATCATTTTCGATGATTTCTAATTCAGTAATAATTGATTGGTTACAATTAAAGCAAATTCTGGTCTCTTCCACAACCTCAGCATCAGCAAAACCATTAGCAGCTCGTCTAAGAATTGCTATTTGATTTTTATCGATATTGTTACCCATCCAGGGCATTTGCTGTAAACGACCTAAGCGGTCGCAAACAAAACAAGAGACTTGAGCATTTCGTGCGCGATTAGCCATATTAACAAAATCGCAAAGTAAGAATACACAATTCTCAGTAAAAAAATATAGGAAAGTTTATATGAGATTATGAAGTAGTTAATGATTTAATATCTATCAAGAAAAAATATTTAAAACTTTACAAAACGAAGGAATTAAAAATATTTATTTATTCCGCCTTATATGATCTTCAAGTTGATTAAATAAAAAACAATATTATTTTTATTAGTTGTCCAGAAAAATGGATAGTTCTGAAAAGAACTGATTTGGAATTTAGTTCTGAGAAGAACTGTTTTGATTTTAGCTCTAAAAAGAACTGTTTATGCTTTAAGTTCAGAAAACTATTATTTACGCTTTAGCTATGAAAAGAACTGATTGAATAATTTCAAAGATACTTCTTATAAAAAGATTCAATGATCATGACCGATATAAAATTATTTCAAAGTATATATTATATGTGCAATTGAAAACGCATTTCATTGGCGAGAAAAGAAAAATATATTATTTTATCAAGAATCAATATTTATCCTTTTTTATCCTTAATTATATTAGGTATTTTAAACTCTATTATATTAATATTTTATTTTTCTGCAAAAATTATGTTTAATTTTGAAATCAGATTACTATAGAATTGTTGGAGCCTTGATTAATCGGTACCATGCACAAATCACTATGGAAAATGCAACTGTTGACCTGGCAAGTTCCCAGTGACACATATACGACTAAAATATTTTTATATTAAAGACAAGAACACACATACTATGACAACACCAGACAAAAAGGGGAAAAAATCCGACTGTCTGCCTCCACGTGGCTTTCCCTGGTTGTAGCTAATGACAGCGGTTAAATAAATGAGTTGAAGGTTGAGAAAATATTTGATTTGCAGGTACGGCATACTTCCCTATGGCCTTTATAAGCTCAGGCTTAAATGAAGCTCAGAATTAAGCAACTTTAAAAACATATGTTTACATGTTAATTTTATCAATTTCAATTGCTAAATGCTATTTAACAGTTATTTGACTTTGACAGCTGTCAACTGTCATCGATTTTTTAACATCAGTTTTGAACTCAGCAACCTCAAAAACACATATATACATGTGGATTTTATTGATTTTGACTATTGCTTGTTGTTCGACAGCTAGTTGACAGCTGTCAACTGTCAATATCGTCTATTTGACATCTGATTTGAATTCAGCGACCTCGAAATCATAAAAAAGTACTTTTTTTTAAGGCAAAAAATACTAAACTTTTGATAAGAATACCTTATTTCAAGTAGTAAATAATGTTAAATCCGTGGAACTTTGGAGCTCCCTAGAAGCCAAAATTCGCAAAATTGAGCTTTGTGCCCATTGAAACTTTTGCTCAGGATGGCGGAACGAACAACATATCCGAATTTCAGCCAATTTCACCGGGGGCGCGAATCCACTTAATTTGTGCGGGGTCCTTTGCGAGGCTACGAACGAATTGTTTAAAGGGCATGCCAAGATTACATTGACGTCCTTTTCTGTTTTAAATTGAACATATTTCGAGATTGGTGATCCTAACATAACATATGTAGTATCTCCCTCTTGGCAGATAGAAATAGTTTCTTGATCTACAACGACCTCTCGAAATAACAAACTTGACTTCTTCCAACAAAGAGGGACAAACAAAACAATTTTACATAAAAACGATTTGTTACAATATTGTCAATCTCTTCGAAAATGGTCGCGAGACCACTGTTCATCGTAATTCCTTCATTGCTAATACATATTTACTACATAGTAGACTGATGAGCATATTAAGGAACCATATTCCCATTTTCTTTTCACCAAGGACGTAAACAAGGTTTTAAATATAGCTGTATTCTTTGTTGTCGCTATTATTTTGGCTATGTCAGCACTAAAACTTAGCTTAGAGTCAAATAGAATCATGTGTATTTTCTACTTTAATTAACATCGATTCAAAATTTTCTTTCATAGTACATAGTAATATTATCCTGTTCCATTTCTTCTAAAAGAAAACTTTGTAATAAAAGGTGAAATTTCAAAAAATTATTGTCATAACAATTAATATGTAGTTTCAATGTTGCAATCTGTATTTACTTCTGCGGTCTGTCAAGTAACAACGTGTCCGATCGTTTTCTTGAAAAAATGTGTCTCGAGAAAATTTTTTGCCATTTATGTATTCTTTGGTGTGCTAACGACGGCGCCTCCCGCATCAATAATCGCCTGACATCCGCGAGGCATGCTGTCGACGAAATTTTCTGGATACTACGGAAATGATTTCCAAATTTTTTCGAATCTCGCGAGACAATTAAGCCAAAATCCTCAGAGTATATCCTCTGAAGTTTTTCTTTATAAGGGATCAAATGTTTTCAATAGAGTTGGCGTCCGGCGAATGTGAGGACCACCCTAGTATCTTATCGAGAGACCAAGCAGGCCGCTTGGCGACGTGACTTTCGCCCAGCAAAGGTTTTTTCAATGTGCTTCGGTATTTGACATCACGAGCACGAAGATGTTATCGAATGGTTTGATGTGGGTCCTGAGAAAACAAAGACACGATTCGTTTTTCAACTTTCGGAGTGACTTTACTTACCGAGCCACGTTTTGGCAAGTCGGCGACACTTTTCATCTCATTAAAATAATTTACCCAATTCTTTACAAACGATACCGACTTTTTAATATATTGAGCGGCCGCGAATTGTGTCATATTAGGCCCTTTTGGATGGGAACAAAGAAAAACTCCCTCGAAGTGACGTGCAAACAGGTGACTCTTTTTGGATTTTACATGATTTCGACGAAGGTTCGGAATCGACTGATACTTTTACTAAATTGGGTTGTAGACAAAGGTTTCCTCAACCGATTTTTTATTGAATCGCTAGAATCGCATTTACCAAAAATGAATTATCGTGTCCACCTTCTTACTTGACAAACTGTAAATGAAAAAAATGCAGATATTTTTTCCTTTTTTCCCCAAAAATCGTAATGTTTTCGTACGCTTTCAGTAAGAAGAAATGAGTTGTGCGTTTAGAACTCGATAGGGATATCATAGTGCCAAAAGATATGCCTTTTTTATTAGTCAACTGGCATTACGTCACGAAGTTTTCAATTGGTTTAATCCTGTCGTAAATTAAATCGGATAACACGAAATAACACAGCTTAAAAAGTACTCCGCAATCTTAATTGTTATTTACGTAAATAAATAGACATGTATTTTTTGTATCTTTCTGCTCAATATTAACTATGTGTATGATTACCACTATGACGTAATTACGGATCTCATGTTACATGCAACCTGGTATTTGTTTAGGATGGGCAAAGAACTATTTTAGTTGAAAATAATCAGTGAAAAAGTTGTGTGTGGCTATAAAAGTTTTTTTAACTTAACTGTCAGAGAATTCAGTTTATATTTTTTTACTTATTTTTTTTTTTTTTTTTTTTATTTGTTTTACCAAAGTAAGGCTCTAACGTCCTTTGTATCAAAGGCATATTCCTAACATTTTTGTTTTCTAAATCTTTACTGCATATTCTTTCTTGTAGAGGCTGTGTTTTTAATTTGGTTTCCATTAAACTCTTGAAAAAAGAAGTAATGAAGTAGACAAATTGATACACAAGTTTTTACGTCCTGTCCATATTACGTTTAGCTGGAATATCCCCACTCGTTTGCTACTGTTTTTTATGGAATTGCCCACTATTGCTAACCCATCACAAATTTGAGCAATTTATCTTATTTATAGGTACAGTTCTTCTAGATTTTCCCTATATCGCTGAGTAATGCTGAGGTGTCGTCGATAGTCTTGCTGGCTTCTTTAGATCTTGTTTCGAGCCCTGACTTCTTCGAAATATAGTACGAACAGTGCTAGGTTCTGAAGAAGTCAGGTCCTGGAACAAGCTCTGAAGAAGTCGATGAGATGATCGACGCAATCCAGAAGAATTTTACCTATAAGCTTTGTAACTTGTGGAAGTTTCCTATCAAAATTGTCTTATATAATTGATCAGACAGCGGCATTGTGTACATAATATAGCTACTCGTAAGTTCTAATAAAGCCACCTTCACCACCATACCTAAACAGATAGGGGTTATAAAAAAGTACCACTAATAATATGGTACAGAAGTATAAAAGTGGTCATTGAAACAATTTTAACATCTGAATATTTTATTGCTAATAACAAGACAACAACAATAATAACAAAATTTTGCCGTGAAGGCATATACAACAAACTATATATTTATATATAGCAATATATCATTTAAAAAATATGCTCAATAGGAAATACACGACTTAGTCTAAATTATAAAAATATAAAAAGAAAATATTACATGGAAATGATCATTTTTCTTTATTCGTAACATTTCTAAATTTATATCTTTAATTTCACATTGTCGCAAACACTCAGCTAAATCACAGTTTTTATAAAGTTTATAATATATATCGACAATCTTCTTATACCCTCTAATATATCTCAACACCACAGTAATAACATATACATACATCGTCTACCATTAGATAATAAGCTTTAGCAGTTGTTAATAATTCAAGATTCAATCTTCCCTTCGATTTTTTTTAAAAAAAGTTCTATATGAAGTGTTATCGATATTCTTATTAAGAGATTCGAGGCACATTTCTAGAAATTTTAGACAATTGATTACCAAAAATAAAATTGAACATTGGAACATTTTACAGAAATAAACTCATAATATATCAAGTAATTGTTAAGGAGAGCGAAACTTTAAATCCAAAAGTGCTTCATTTTCCTCCACCCATTGATAAAGTGGGATATCCTCGTAAATACAAGCAAAAGTATCGAAACTGTTTTGGATTTTGAACCTTTTATCATCAGATGAGGATAAAGCTAACATAATGATCAATTGAGTATACATGTTATGTAGCCTAGATCGAATTACATATATGGAACAAAAGGTCTTAAAATTACTTTCTACTACATCCTTATAGTTGATAATATACAATTGTTTTTATAATAATTTTTTAATTTACTTTGGCCTTCTTAAGTAATTTATTTTTTGTTTTTACACAGCAAGCTTTGGCTCTTGTTCCATAGAAACATTCTATAGGTTTATCAATCTACCTCAAATATACCTATCGGCATGTCGTGAATATTGTTAGTTTTACAGTTTGATATATATAATTTTTCAATATAATATTTTATGTCTTCATCTATTTCTATTGTCAAAATAAATGAGTCAGTATCTGTATACAGTTACTTTGCTTATGCTATCTTTAGAAAAGTGTAGCCTATCTGAATTGGTTAACAGTTGTTATTCCACTCCAGGGTATTTTAAACATGCCTCAAATTTTAATCCTGGGTAAGTACAATAATATGCTGGATCTAGTTTATAGATACTCGGATATGATTTTCGAAAAATTTGCAAAATATCTGTCAAGGGCAAGTCAACTAATTTTCAATAAATGTCTAAATATTCTTCTATTGATTTACAATTGAAAATATTCGAATCATTTTTAGCTCTTTTATATTAATCAACTGTTTTTTTCCTGGCAATGTATCTTTATTTAATTTTATATATTTATCAATGTACCTATGAGGAAAGACACCCTTTTGACGAATTAAATTGATTTTTTCCTCATCATGAAAAAATTGCTATTTCTTTGAGAGATTCTGATAATTTTGATAAAAGAATATTAAGAAATCTATAAACCTAATACACAACTGACTTTTCAGTTTCTTTATCAAAACATGAACCTGCATCAATATATTTTTAAAATGAAATATATATTTCTTTGTTCTGTGCTATTATTTTCGGTTGTTCATTGTTTTGACATAAATTTTTCATAAATAAATGTGAATCATAATTTCATAAGTTATATAATATTATCGGTATAAAATTGGATATTTTAAAACATAAGTTACATTTAAAATGTGCCCGTCCTCTATAAACACCTGTTTGATGACAGTGGTCAGAAACTTTATCAACTTCATCCTATCTAATTCATTGAATATACGCATAGACTTATTTTTTTTAAATATTTTTTATATACATCTCTTTCTATTAAGTTTATAAAAACTTGATCGCAGTTAAGGCCCCCTATATATTTCATATTTAAAAGGAATTTCCAATTGTTTTTGAATATTTACAAATTTTAAAATATTTCCAGGTACCAAGTTTAACAATTTTGGGTTTCTCTGATTGCAAATTAATTCTAATATGATAGTATCGTGTCTAATTAAATCACCAAGTAATGTAAACATCTATCACAAATATATATTTTACCCTGACGTTTCCAGACTTCGCTAAAGATTAATCTGGATAAATCAGAAATATATAATGAAAATTCTCTTCATCATCACTACTGGATGGTTCAATGACCTCCATTATTTCTATCTTTTTTGAGTTAAAACGGATGTAACGCTTATGGGCAAAGGTTTTCGAGGCTGTTGATCAGCATTTTGGTAAAATACATTGTTTTGTGGAGTGCGAAGACGTGGACAATAAGCTCTCTTATACTACTACTTGTATCCTCCCTAATGGAAGAGCTATGAAGAATTTGTTTAAATATAGATCTTAGCACTTAATCTAGCGATAATGACCGGTAGTACGTATAAGAAATGTTGGTGGTTAAGAAGCCGATATAAAAAATTCGCAGTTGTCTTTATTCTTATCTTTGTTCAATTCACGATAACAAAAGAGGAGTTCAGCTTGATCTTATTCATTCTGTCTCTTAAGTTTGCTACAAACTCCTCGTATTATAAGACCCACAACCACTAACAATCAAGATGAAGATGACAGAAATGATGATGTCGAAGGAGGTACTAGTGATATTACTTTCCCAAACCCTCAATCCACAGAACAAGAAGAAGAGTATGATCTTTGGGATGGTGTGAAACTGCTAGAAGACCAAAATGATGGTGATGCATTAAATGAAGAAGATAACTGGAATAAATTGGACTGACTTGTTAATAGAACCAGATAATTATATATAATATATATACAAACACCAACCCCAAGACATGTGGGTTAATGATGTTATCTGCTTGATAGCACCAGAAATAATAATATCTTCAACTCGGTGAAGTGTATTCCAGCCCAAACCGTGGTAAAGTTCTGACCAACTGACCAATTTTTGATTTTCAGCTGATATCATGTTTCTTATAAATGATGGCTTAAAGACATAATTTACATATAAAGTACCGTTATAAACTGCTAATGCCTTAGGAATATAACCGAAGGAGCCAATGTATCCCTGAATGTTGACAGATATATCTAACTCGAGAAAATCTATATTTGATATAGACATATGGACACATAGAGATAAATCTATATCGATTTTTCTCTGTTTTTTTTTGGTTTTCATTTTTTGTTTTTGATTACTATATTATACTGTTATATATTGGGAGGAGGGAGCACTATGTGTGGGGTGAGGAGGAGTATGTATATTTGGAGGAAGAGGAGGAGAGGCATTCTCACAAATAACCTACCACCCCTATTCCCCAGATTTTGTCCCAAGTGATTTCGCTTTGTTTCCTAACCTCACAAATTGGCTTGGTATGGAAACAATTTTCAACAAATGAAGAGGTTATCTGTGTTGTAAACGAGTATTACACAAAGTTCAAAACATTTTTTTTTCTGAGGGAATAAAAAAATGAAATCTCGCTATACCAAATATATTGAGCTCAGTGGTGATTATGTTGAGACTTAATTTTTTGTTTTTGTTATTATTATTATTATTTGTTATTATTTGGACTTTTCAGTCGACCCTCGTATGTCTATCATATAAATGGTAAGGATAAGAAAATATTTTCAAAGTTATTTATTAGATTAAGGTAAGTTGTTCAAATTTTTATTATAGCACTGATCCAAAAATATTTATTTGCATTTTAGAATGTACTGTTCAAAATTTAAAAGAAGATTTCAATGACCGCCTTATTCTATTTAAACAGATAATAGAATATACGCATCTTTAATCATAAACGTAGGTCTCGTACATCGAGCCAAGTCGGTGGAATATGCGCTCAATTATACAAGAAGAAATAAAGAAGAATCTTCTGTAAGTGTAACAATTTTTTAAAATAATTTCAAGATAACGAAGTGATTGCCATGATACTTGTGAATATGTCCAAGAAAGAAAAAATGGTTATAATTTTACTTGCGTAGTTAAGTTGAAAAAGTTGAAATTTATTTCAAACCTACGAAATTACAACATCAAAAAGTAAAGGCGACCGTATTATTTTACAAAATAAAAGAATTTCTATGCCGGAAAAACAATTTTTTGAAATTCTTTTGTACATCAACTTCAAAGATTACGCATCTAAAATCATACAAAATACAAAGAAAAAAATGAAATGCAAATTTTTCTTTCAAATTCATATTTATATTTCTAGTCCTTCTTTTCGAGGGATTATCATATTCAAGTACTTCAGAGAATTATTATACAAACATGTTTATTTAGGGCGCTCGGCCGCACAAATATTTGTGGTTAACGAGAAAATTATTCACCCTTTTGTGAAAAACAAACATTGACGAGTTGTAGAAAGATTTTTTCTGATATTATGACTAAAAATCAATTAAATTAATCTTTTAAGTTCTTATTTTTTTAATTTCTTATGACTTATTCATAAAATTGAAATACCATATGATTGCCAAATGTGGCTCACACTTCTTCTAAACATGCAAAAATGTATTTAAATGATTCGTAATACTCGTTATACTGTGAAGTGTCTGTATTATTTCATATCAAGGTCCCATTTTTGGCGCTACAGATTCTGAGTTAGCCACTTTGCGCAAAGTTTGATTTATGTACATGATTACCGACAAAAATTGTAAATTTAGTAAAATCAAACGACAATCGGTGATAAAGTACCTCTTTTTGAATAAACTGTCATCTAAGCAAATTTACTACAATATATTTAATATATTGAAGAAACAATGTTCTTCTTATGCTACTTTTAAAAACTGGTTTTCGTATTTCAAGAGAGGAAGAACCAACACCGGTGACGAACGCGTTGTTGAAAGACCTATTTCTATGTATACCAGAGAGAATGTTGAGGTTGTGCATGAAATGATTTTGAAGATTGAACGAACTGGGCTGAAACCTATAGCAGAAACTCTGAACATTTTGTACTAATGTCTTTGTCACATTACCTATTCTGATTTTTGTATGGGACAGTAGATATAGAAGAATAGATTCTTACAAAAACGACAAGAGTCATAACATCCAAGATGATTTGTAGCCATTTTGACGAGGATTCAAGTAAGTTTGTGGATCGAATGGTAACCATGAATGAAATGTAGGTCCATTTTTATAATTGAAATGTAGTCCATTTTTATAATGTAGAAATGAGAATTAGTCGAAAGTCCATTTTTATAATGGAAATGAGAATTGCTGGCTGACCTCATCCTAATAAGTTCTGCTTACAGAAATCAGCAGAATATACACATATATATATATATATATATATATATATATATATATATATATATATATATATATATATATATATATATATTCTACAGAAATCAAGTCTACAGAGGATATCAGCAGCATAATCGTAAGAACAGTAAGGGAAGCAGTAAGGAAATTTAGTTCTAAAGCAAACACAAAAAGAGAAAAACGTAGTGAAAGCACAAGATACTAAATGAAACGCCGCAAAAAAATGGGAATCACAAACAGCGAAGAACTCTCAATAAATAAATAACAAAAGGAATCAGGAGGGAGGTAAGAGAATCTAAATCAAAGGCAACAACAAAGGTAAAAGAAAATAAAAGTTTCGAAGTTTTGAGAAAACAAATATCAACTGGAATAAAAACCATACATAAACTAAAATATAATGTAGGAACTGTGTTGATGAATAAAGCTGAAATAATTCACGTTGTGAGAATCTTTTACAGAAAACTTTATCGAGGGAAAAAGAAACAATAGCCTTATGAACTGCTACATAGCCACAATCAGGGGCCAGAAGAGAAAAAAGTACTGAACGAAATGAAGAACGGCAAATTCACTGGAGACGACGATATTATATAGAAGCTTTAAAACAAGTGGGAGAATTGCAACGTTCAGTAACCAGTTTGTCTTACTTGCCTGGGATATTCCTGTTTTGAATCTTAACATTTCATTAGAGGGTATTGGCAGATACACGCTTGCCGTTGAGTGTTGGCGAGTTGTTTGGTTGGATATGGAAGGACAAAATAGGCTGTGGATAGGGTAAAGATTTTGGACATGGTTTCGATCTAAATTAGGAGAGGGTGTGAAGTCATGGCTGGCGTAGGTAAGGGCGCATCCCTGAAGTAGACCTATCCGCTACGGAGATCGTAGTGGAGTATCGCGACTACGAGAGATGCGCTGCAAGGTAATTTGCCAATGTGCTTCAAAAGAAAGTTTATGAACAATGCGTTCTGCCGGTAATCACATATGGCGCCGAGATACTCACATTAACGAAACAGGCACTAAACAAACTGAGAGTGTTACAATGGGTAAAGAGCTATGCTGGGTATCAAAAGGAAGGATAGAACAACAAACAACTATTAGGCAACGAACAAAAGTAATAGATATTATCCAAAAAATTACGCAATCTAAATGGAGATATAGCCCAAAGGTATGTTAACCGATGCATGGTGTAGAAGACTAATGAATGGGGACCCAGACAACACAAAATGAACAGAGGTAGATCACCAACAAAATGGAGCGATGACCTCAAAAGAGTGACAGAAAATTGGGTTAACACTGCTCAGGACAGAGATTAGTGGAAGTTCCTAGAGTAGGCCTATATCCAACAGTGGATGGGGACGGCTGATGGATGAATGCTATGATATTTATTCTCACAACTGGTTAGATAATAAAATACTTTAAATAGGTTAGTTTATTACTTAAGTAATTTTCCCTGTATTGGACAAATAAAATGAAATAAATCTCAAGTTTATTGACTGATTTGCACAATTAAAGTAATGATAAATAAAAAACAAAAGATAATATTATATCTTTGTTCTTGCAGTTAGTTATTCAAAACTAAATCAGTTTGTTAACTAAACCCCTCTTATCTTTGAGATTGAAACTGATAAAAAGTCTATTTAATCCAAACTTTTAGCCAATTATTTTCACTAGGAGAGAAAATTTCCAATAAAAATAGCTTAAACCAAAAACACAAATCTGCTAAATGGGAAGATCTCATGGAATATTTTCGAACTTTCCCTTGGTTAGACGTTTGTTTTCGATCCGATGACCCATCTGACTGCGCCAAGAATGTTTCCGATGTTATTTTGGCCGGTATGGAGGCTTAGATCCCTTCTTCGAAGAAGTGCCCTTCCAACGACAAGCCTTGGTTTGACCGACATTGGCGTGAAAATCCTAACACCATAAATCGTAACACCTTTGTTCGTGCCAGGAACAGATGCAAAGAAATTATCGACGAAACCAAGCAGGCACACAATCAACGGATTAGAAACAAACTTCTCGCTTGTCCCAACAATTCCAAGTCCTTTTGGTCAGTCGCTAAGGCAGTTAGTCAAAATTTCACCAAATCCACCATACCACCACTCACACGGCCAGATAATTCTATTGCAAAGACACCTGTTGAGAAAGCGAACTTGTTGGCTGAACTCTTTGCTTCACATTCTACTGTCGATTTCCAAGGAAAAACACCACCTAATATTCCCATAGTACAGTCAAGGATGCCCGATATTGTCTTCAGGCAGTGTATCATAAAACGTATTTTGATGAAGCTAGACACCAAAAAGGCTTCTGGCGCTGACGGAATACCTGCCATAGATCTCAAAAACTGTGCGAGGGAACTAACACCAGTTTTCTGTAGACTTTTCAACCTATCTTACCGAAAGCGAATATTTTTTTCCTGCTGGAAATGTGCCACAGTTCAGCCAATACCTAAAAAAGGCAAGAAGACCTTGCCAAATAACTACCGACCCATCACACTGCTTTCAATAATATCGAAAGTCATGGAAAAGGCTATCAATCAGCATCTTCTGAAATATCTTGAAGGATTCAACATTATTAGCGATCACCAATATGGCTTTCGTAAAAATAGATCAACAGGAGATCTCCTGACTTATGTAACACATGTTTGGAACAACGCGATTGAACACTTTGGAGAATCTCGAACGGTTGCTCTTGACATATCCAAGGCATTCGACCGTGTTTGGCACGATGGACTGTTGGCTAAGCTACGTTCTTATGGTATGTCTGAAAAGTTCTGTTTGTGGCTGTCATGTTTCCTCAGAGAGAGTTCTTTGCGAGTGGCAGTCGGCGGATTTCTTTCTAACACCTTCACTATCAACGCCGATGTACCCCAAGGCTCCATACTGTCTCCTACTCTCTTTCTCATTTATATTAACGATCTGCTGGAGAAGACCGAGAATCCAATCTACAGCTTTGCAGATGACAGTACATTTATCTCTTCATTCACTTTAACGCTCGGACATCGGCTACTCAGACGAATATCCGCAGACAGCAGGAAGTAATTCAACTTAACAAAGACCTGGAAGAAATTCTATCTTGGGGTGACAGTAACCAAGTGGAATTTAACGCTACAAAAACCCAGGCGGCAGTTTTTTCTAAAAAAGTTAACGTTGCTGAACCCGACATAGTTAGGTCGGGGCACTCCATTCCCCTAACATCGTCACTCAAATTGTTGGGCGTAAATTTGGGAGCAAATATGTCCTGGCATGAACATGTTGCAGGCATAGCAAGGAGAGCTTCTCAGAAGTTGGGAATATTATTTCGAACCAGAAAGCTTTACACTTCACAACAACTGTTAATTCTTTACAAAGCTCAAATTCGACCAACTATGGAATACTGCTCCCATGTTTGGGGCTCCGCTCCCAAACATACACTGTCTGATTGGAGACCTGGAACTGACAGGTGGCCTTGATTCGCTGGAACATCGAAGAACAGTTGGCGACTTGAGCCTATTCTACAAGTATTTTCATGGAAAGTGTTCGAAGGATGTGGCCCGCTTAATTCCTCCTAGAGCGGTGTATGTTAGAAGTAAACGTCACGCTAATACTTCATATCCGTATGAGGTTCAGCTTGTTACTCCTCGTACAACGCTTTTTTAAGCAGTCATTTATATGGAGAACATCATCCCTTTGGAATAATTTGCCCAGGACTGTGTTTCCCACCGAGTACAATTTACAGCGATTTAAGAACAACGTGAATCGCTTTCTCCGCACACGTGTCGCTCCTGTAGCGCTTTAGGACTTCCCTGTAGCACGTGTGCTAGACCCATAAAAAAAAAACAACGAAATTTCTTTTTGCAGATTGTACCTCCTTTTTTAAACAGGTTCGTAACTAACTTCTTAAGAGTAAGAGAAAATATTATTTTATATTTTTTACTACTTTCTTGAAGTCTGTTTTTTGTATATTTCAATTTAATTTCTTTCTATTAGTTAAGAATCGTAATGGGCCTTCCACACGACAGCGACTTGCCTGCACGATATAGTTTGCGCAAACTATACCGAACACCGTGCTCTGTTCACACGATGCAGACGAGCATGCGCGTAAACCTCAGTCCAGTTCCATCCTTCCGGCCAGCATGTACTTTTTCTGTAATGTAGTGACTATGTTGCCTGATGATGATATTATTTGTTAACATTTTTTCTTTTTTGCTTGTTGAAAAAAAAGTATAGAAAGAAAGATTGTCGTTCCGCTTGGATTAAAAAGTGGTTGTTGAAAAGAAAGGTTTACTCTCACATAAATCTAATAAATGATTTGCTTCAAAATCCCAATGAATGGAGGAATAATAAGAGAATGGATGAGACTGCCTACACTGAACTACTGACATTAGTGACACCGGTAATTGAATGACAAGATAGCGTGATGCGTGACGCTATATCACCTCATGAGAGATTGAGTTGTACGTTCAGATTTTTGGCTACGGGAAGGTCATACAAAGACTTGAGATTTTCGACCGCTCTCTAATTATGCCAGACACATGTAAAGCAATTGTTGGTCCTTTAAAAGAAAAATACTTGAAGGTAAATTATTTATTTAAAATATTTATTAAGTAATCAAAATATTAAGAACAAAATAAAATTAGTGTTGTGTTGGATCAAAGGAATTTAAATAACTTGCTGTGCTGCTTGATCCGGCAGGTTGAAGTGTTGAAGTCTCAGTGTTTGGATAGGGCAGAGCGGGGGGACATAGACATAGCAATTTCTTGATAAGTTTCCTAATTCCGCTTCAAAAGTTGCGTCATTTATCAACTTTTCTAAATAAATTCGCTGATCTTTGGGTAAATTTCTGAGCTTACTCGCAATACTCTTCCCAAAAATGTCATGTTGATCTTCATTTTTTACCTCATACAATCGTTTCCCTCAGAAGATATCACACTGTCTAGTTCTTTGTCCACTTTATTTTGGCTTTTCCGTTTTGGTGCACTAATTTCAGGGGGTGAATACACTTCTTCTGAAGTTGAATAATTAGTTCCAGGTGGGGAAGAAAGTGAGTCCATGTTGTCATTGTCAATCTAAAAGAAAAAAAAGTTATGTTTTAGATTGTAAAAACCCCTGAGGAATGGAAACAAATAATCGAAAGAACTGAACTTTCCACATTGCCTTCACGTCGTAGATGGAGAGCACGTTCGAATCGTGCCTCCACCCGGAAGTGGACTGTACTTTTTTAATTATAAAAACTTTCATAGCATGGAATTAATGGCTGTTGTCCATGCAAACTATGAGTTCATTATAAGTGCATTTGGTGTTAAAGGGAGAATTTCTGATTGGGGGTGTTATTGAGTGCACAACGTTCTACAAAAAGTTATTAAAAAAATCTTTAGGTATTCCATACCTAGAAAAGTTAAATAATTCTAATAAAATTCTTAACTATGCTTTTATAGGCGACGAAGCTTTTTCCCTCATCACCCAATTTTTTGAAGACATTTGCACAATAAGAGATTACTACAGAACAAAGAATTTATAATTATCGCTTATCAAGGGCTAGACGCGTGGTCAAAAATGCATTCGGTATATTGGCTTTCAGATTTAGAATTTTCCATACGAACATAAACCTGAAACAAGAAAATATTGATTTGTTTTGGCTACTTTGGCTACTTTCATAATTATTTAAGGAAAAAAACATTCAAAGAGCTACACACCGCCTGGGAGCTGGATTATGAACATACTTTAGAAGAGTCATTGAAATTAGGTTTACGGACAACTCATTCTAATCTATATAATTTGCAAAACGGGCATTATAATTACATTTCCAAAAATGCTAAAGAGGCAAGAGATAAGTTTTTACATTATTTTAATAATGAAGGAAGTGTTCCCTGGCAAAATAAAATGTGCAATTTAGAATAAAGTGAAGTTTTATCGTACTATCAACTAAATATATTAAAGGTACCTACCTCTTTTAACTCCTCGATCATTTTATCATAAGCAACAGTTTTCTTACTGCGGTCTGAATATTCTTTGCTTTTTACCTTCCATAAGGCCAGTAAGGATTTGTAAAGTTCAATAAATTCTGTAATAAATTGTTTTGAGTAGGACCGTGTATCAGACATATTTGCACAAATTATAACGAACAAAAGAAAACATGCAGACACTAGACTCCAAGAAGACAGGAACTGACTCAATACTACACACAAAACTGTAGGCACGGCTCGAGCCCTCACCACACGACACAACCAATGCCGTGCAAACCTAGTTTGTGCAGTTATTCTTTAACTTTTTCAACAGTCCTACAAGCCGCGCTTATAGGACTGCACGGTATACAGTTTTCTCGTTCACACACACGGGTTTCGGTATACAAACCGATTTTGCAGGCAAGCCTTAAGTAAAGCATGCACATGTGGATGGCCCATAAGGGACGGAGTTGCACATATTTTAATTTTGTATAGTAAAAGAGTAAATAGGGAGTTCGTCTTTGACAAGCAGTGTTGTCAAAAAAAAAAACGAATATGAAAGAAATCAGAGAGAGAAAGGACTCTTGATATACAGCACCAAAGACAACTATTCTGGACTACTCTCAGAAGTCGGTTAAATGTAATTTTTGATTTGCAAAAGCGACTTTAATGATGTTTCTTATTGTGAGCTAAGTTGAAAATACCTGATCACATTTAAGAAATTTCCTTAAAATCGGTACAGTAATTTTGCATTTATGCATTCATACTATCGTGAAATTTGTTATGTCGATTTGGAAGTGTATTTAGTAAAAAAATATATAAATATACTGTTACTTAGGAGGCTGGTTTGAAAAGTCCGTGCAAAAATAAAAAAACTACTTATGTGTTTGGGGGTAAACCTTTTTTATTTTTCGACATAGTCTCCTTTTAGGCTTATACACTTCGTCCAACGATGTTCTAGTTTGTTGATCCCTTCCGAATAATAGGATTTGTCCAAGTCTGCAAAATATCCATTAGTGTCTGCAATCACCTCCTCGTTTGAATAAAATCTTTGTCCCGCCAGCCATTTCTTCAAATTGGGGACCAAACAGTAGTCCGAGGGACCCAAGTCTGGAGAATAGGGGGGATGTGAAACGAGTCGGAATCCTATTTCCATTAATTTTGCGACCACACAACTGCTGAGGTGTGTGCTGGTGCGTTGTCGTGATGGAAAAGGACTTTCTTGTGGGCCAATCGCGGGCGTTTTTCTTGCAGCTCGGTTTTCAAAACGGTCCAATAACGATGAATAATATTCACCTGTAATAGTTTTACCCTTTTCCACATAGTCGATGAAGATTATCCCTTGCGAATCCCAAAAGACAGTCACCATAACCTTTCCGGCCGAAGGAACGGTCTTCGCCTTTTTTGGTGCAGATTCCCCTTGGTAACCCATTGTTTAGATTGTTGTTTGGTCTCAGAAGTATAGTAATATGTCCATGTTTCATCCACAGTGACGAAACGACGCTTAAAGTCCTCCGGATTCTTCTGGAATAGCTGCAAACCATCCTTGCAACACTTCACACGATTCCGTTTTTGGTCAAGCGTGAGCAATCGCGGCACCCATCTTGCGGATAGCTTTCTCATGTCCAAATTTTTATGCAAAATATTATGTACCCGTTCAGTCGAGATGCCCACAGCACTAGCAATCTCACGCACCTTAACTCTTCTGTCATCCATCACCATATCACGGATTTGATCAATGATTTCTGGAGTCGTAACCTCCACAGGCCGTCCAGAACGTTCAGCGTCACTTATGCCCATATGGCCAGTCCGAAAATTTTGAAACCACTTATAAACTGTTCTAATCGAAGGTGCAGAGTCACCATAATGTTTATCAAGCTTCTCTTTAGTCTCCTGAGGCGTTTTGCCTTTCATAAAGTAATGTTTAATCACCACACGAAATTCTTTTTCGTCCATTTCTTGAAAATCACTCGACTTCCTTGATTCACACGAATGCCAAATACAAAGAAATAGACCAATATGGCTGAAACTTGGTGTGCGTTCATTCAAGAGATGCTACTAATTAATGACCTCGATACGCGCCGGTGGTGCCATCTCTCGGACTTTGCACGGACTTTTCCAACCAGCCTCGTAAACAACATTGCATACATATATTGTATATAGCAAAAAAAATATATAAATATACCGATACTTAAACAACATTGCATACATATGTATTGAAGTGAGAATCTCATTTTTTGTGTTGCTAATGTTATTTAATAAATAAATGGAAACTCAGGATTTCTAAATCTTAAGGGTACGTCGAATGTAACGATAAAAAGAAAGTAAAAAACGCTTCCAATAGGATTCGGCACTATTTTTTTCAAAACTATTCTATGATTTATTAACAAAGCTCTAATAAAACAATGCATAAAAATAACCCGAAATGTGCGCATAACATCATTTGGATTACCCGCTACAAGGCTTTTAATAGAAAGCCATGAATTTTAATTACGTTAGAAAATAACCTATCCCGGAAGATCTTATTAAGCTTGGAGCACACACGCCTAAATACGGAGCAGAGCATACATAAACATAAGCAATTTTCCACTTTTTAATTTGTCAAGGGAATTTTGCATGGCAAGTAGTGGAAAACTTGTAAAACTATAAATATTAAAACATATGTAAAACTAAAATAGTAAAAGAGGTTGAATTTAGCAGTTTTAATCTCATATATATATAGCATGTCCCAAAATATAAGATTCCGATTTTTGCCGTTTTAAGTGGGCAATATAAAAATTCTGACCTTTTGTTTATGATAGGTTGCAGAGATGGACTTAAGAATTTTATTCATTAATGCAAATAAATAAAATTATAAGTGTTTTTGGAGATGTTTATTTATAGATGCATGTAAAAACAAATGGATAAGAAGTACAAATATACAGTTTAAATGAATGGGCTTTACAAAGGGGTATATTGTATAAATAAAAATTTATTTTTTAACTTAAGCCTGATTCGGTTTCACCATCACTGTCATCAGCTGAGGTAATCAGTGGTTTTATATTATTTACATAAATACATGAATCTTCAACTTTAACAACGTGCTGAATGGGATTCTTCCAGCGTTCACAAGGTATATCATTTATAACTTTTTTTTTAATTCAACGACTGACACGCTTAAAGTAGGAGAAACATTTTGTGCCCTTATTTTTGATTTACCTTGATGCCAAATATGTTCAATTGGACTAAACACACAATAATACGGAGGAAGCCGCAAAACAGTGTGTCCCATTTTCTCAGCCATACTATCACAAACATTTTTCAATTTATAATCTTTCAAAACTTCCAAAAGACACCTTTTTAATAACTAAAGTCAGAATAAATGTAATTTTCTAACATATATTCCTGTATTTCCAATTTAATGTTGGCTGCATGAGGAACCTTATTTAGTAGGCAACTATGGTAATTTGCATTGTCCATAACTATAACACTCTATTCGGGAACATTTGGCAAAAGAGAATTTTGAAACCAACTTTCAAAAAGTTCTGCGGTCGTGTCTTAGTGATGGTCCAAACTAGAATCTTTTATGGTTTTTGCAGATAATAGTAGACAATTTGAAACTCAGCCCTTTTCAGATCCAGCATGCAAAATTGTTATTCGTTTACCTTTATTTGAAGGTGCTTTAGTCTGACATTCGGTACTGTTGTCAACCTACCCTTTTTGCACAGTGTCATGGATACCGAACCATGTTTTGTCAAGGTAAATTATTGGCCAATTATCTGATCGATACTTTTTAACTTCTTGTAATTAAGTATGTCGCAAGATTCGTATTCTTTGTGACTCCATCACTACTTGCCTTTTGATGATTTTCGGAACGTGAACCTCATTCTTAAGAGAATTCTGTAAAGGGTCGATCGGCCACAATGTATATTGGTCCCGTCCTGCACCAGTCTTAATTTTATTTTGTCTAGTGTCGGCACCAACTGCTCTTCATACATAGAATATATTTTTCTCCTGATGACGTCTTTTTCACAATCGTCTACATGATGCATTTGAAAGTCTTTCCGTTTTTTTTCTGTTCCTGAGTGATGGTTTTCCTACAATACCCTTAATCGTAGAAATTGGGGGTTTTGTTAGTTCACTGGTTTCTTGCAAAGCACTTTGTTTATTCAAATTTCTTCTTACCAAACTGTCGTAAACATTTTTCACTATTTGTTTAGCGTCAAGTGATAAATATTTTCTCTTGCGATAGCCACTATTGTATTTTTCCCACGGACGCCACATAATTAAAATAGAACCGTTACGTTGTAAGTTGTAAGTAGAACTAAAAATAAAAATAATAAAAAGTATTTTTCGAATCTTAATGGGGACCTGTGGTCATTAGGCCCATATTATCAAATACTTAAAGGGCTCTAAACCGGGTTTCCAGGTATTAAATATTTAGGTTAAAATAGATCCAATATGATTGCAGTTGCAAGTGAAGGCGGTAAACAAAGCAGGTAAAATAAAAATACATTTATCGTAATACATGGCAACTATGCACAAAACCTTAATAAGGGCGTTTATTGCCCCATTGAAAAAGCAAAAAGGCAGGATGTTATAACCTGGGATTTACTTTTATTTTATATATATATATATATATATATATATATATATATATATATATATATATATATATATATATATATATATATATATATATATATATATATATATATATATATATAGTATCATTCATTTATTCTTAGATTTTAAGATCATGTTACGACATTGTTTTTCTTTCTATAATTTATTTTTTTATTACATTTTTATGTTTGATTAGTGTATAACGTGTTGCTGACTTAACTTATTTAGTTTGCATTGATTTTGCATCCGTGAAGTCTTAAAGACTTCACTTTGAAGAAGGGGCAAAAGATATATAAACGGCCAGATGGAACTTTGGAGGCTTTTTCCGCCAGTATGCCGTAGTGGCTTTTTCCTCCAGCATGCCGTAGTGGCTTTTTTTTCCGTCATGCGATAGTGCAATAACGGCTTTTTTTTGTCACCAAGTGGGTGTTGTTTATAGATCTCAAGTTTGATGCCTTTTTCCAATCTTAAAATATTCTGCTCATCCTAAGACATTTCGGGTCAAAAAGTAATTAGCTACCTAAATGAGATTGGGAGTGTGGCGGCTGAGACAATATTTTCGATGAGAATCTCACCAGGAGAGGACAAGCAGCTTATGAAAAACCTACGAGGAGCAGCCAACCAGTAAGTCATACGCACACCAGTTTAAATATCTCACTTCCTGTCTACTCGTATTTTTCCAACGACTACTCAACACGTGGAATCCTCGGAGTTAATTTTACTAACTTTTAGATCATGTTTTTTTAAAAAGCCTTTTGTTTTTTTACTCTTAGGATCAGTAATTCATAAAACTCTAGTTTAAATATGTAGACTCTCATAGTTTAATGGCTTTTTATTTAGTTAATGTAA
>CM032454.1:125482234-125505316 GCA_019049505.1 Pachyrhynchus sulphureomaculatus
TACAATTCAGCCAATATTTAAAAAAGGAATGAATACTTGTCAAACAACTAACGACCAGACGCACTTTTCCATAGTAACGGAAGTTATGGAGAATGCTATGAATCAGCATTTTCTAAACTTTATCCCTTTGTAATGATTTGTTCAGGACTGTGTTTCTCACTGAGTACAATTTATACCGATTCAAGACCAACGCTTTTTCTGCACACCCGTCGTGCCTGTCGAGCTCTAAGTATTTCCATGCCGCACTTGCGCTATGCCCATAAAAAAATGGTCTTAACTGAGATCCAGTTAAATTTGAGTTAAGTCCTTTAAGAAATTCACCTTCGAATTTGATGACAAATCACTATTCTCATTCATTTCTCTCGAAAATCTCGAGAGGTTGCTCTTGACATTTCCAAGTCGACCGTGTTTGGCACGATGGACTATTGGCTAAGCTACACTCTTATGGTATGTCTGAAAAGTTCTATTTGTGGCTCTCGTATTTCCTCAGAGAGCGTTCTTTAAGAGTGGCAGTCGACGGATTTCTTTCTGACACTTTCACTATCAACGCCAGTGTGCCCTAAGGCTCCATACTATCTCCTACTCTCTTTCTCATTTACATTAACGATCTGTTGGAAAAGACCGGAAACCAAATCTACAGCTTTGCAGATGACAGTACGCTTATCTCTTCATTCACTTTGAACGCTGGGACATCGGCTACTGAGATGAATATCCCCAGACAGCGGGAAGTCGTTCAACTTAACAAAGACCTAAAAGAAATTCTATCTTGGGGTGACAGTAACCAAGTGGAATTTAACGCTACAAAAACCCAGGCATCAGTTTTTTCTGAAAAAGGTAACGTTGCTGAACCCGACATAGTTATGGCGAGGCACTATATCGTCACTCAATTTGTTGGACGTTAATTTGGGAGTAAATATGTCCTGGCATGAACATGTCGCAGACGTAGCAAAAAGAGCTTCTCAAAAGTTGGGAATATTATTTCGGCCCAGAATGCTTTACACTCCACAGCAACTGTTAATTCTTTACAAAACTCGAATTCGACCAACTATGGAATACTGCTCCCATGTTTGGGGCTCCGCTCCCAAACATACATTGCATTTGTTGGATTCTATTTAAAGAAGTTGGATTCTATTAAAGAAGTTCGTCTGATTGAAGACCCGGAAATGTCCGGCGGCCTTGATTCGCTGGAACATCGAAGAACGGTTGAGCCTATTCTACAAGTATTTTCATGGAAAGTGTTCGAATGATGTAGCCTGCTTAATTCCTCTCACAGCGGTGCATGTTAGAAATACACGTCGCGCTAATACTTCACATATATATAAGGTTCAGCTTGTTACTCCTCGTATAACGCTTTTCAAGGAGCATTTTATATGGAGAACATCATCCCTTTGGAATAATTTGCCCAGGACTGTTTCTCACTGTGTACAATTTACGGCGATTCCAGAACAACGTGAATCGGTTTTTCCGTACACGTGTCGCTCCTGTAGCGCTTTAGAGACTTCCCTGCAGCATGTGTGCTAGACCCATAAAAAAAAAATTGCACAAAGGCAATCTATTTCAAAATAAAACCGGCCAAGTGCAAGTCGGACTTGCGCAATTAGTGCTCTGTACGTTGATTGCTTTTAAAATGAAAAATTTTGTAACGAAGGTATAAAATGATCAATGACTTCACAAAACACACCCCAAATGAGTTTTCAATAAAGTTTGTTTCCGATCTTTAATGAAAACTGATGACCTTGAAATTATTTTTTTATGTACCAGATAAATTATTAAAGGTAAGGCACTCGTGATAATTTTTGTTCATTCTAGATCCTGTAGAGAATATTCCAGAATTTTCAATATTTTTTGAACAGTACTTTATGAGAGAGAGGGGGCAGCGATTTTTCGCAATTTTCTAAAAATAATACAAAGAAAAGTGTGCGCAAGTTTTACATTAGATATATTTTTGAACTCGTGTTTTTACCAGCTTTCATTTGACACCCCACTAGATGAACTGGTAATTTTTTTTTTCTCTTTCGATTTCACCCCTGAAAACTTACGCTTTAAGTCAGAATTTAACTTTCAAAACTACATGGCCCTGATAAGGACATTAGTTCCCATATTAATGCAAAATTTCAACTTTCTATGCCAAATAGTTTCGGAGAAAATCGTTTATGACACACGGACAGACAGACAACCGAAGTGATCTTATAAGTTTTCAGTACGGACCACTAAAAAGACTAATTTAAAAGTTTACCACATTTACTGTTTAGCTGTTCCTTATTCCTGGTTTAGATTAGCATTGTCTATATTCCTGTCACCTAAAATATGAAATTATCTTTTTTTTTTAAATAATATGAATAAAAAGAATGGAACCCAGAAGATTTTCTTTGTAGAGCCGTGCCCCATTTATTTTGGAAATATAGCAAAGCATCATCTGGAACAGTTTTGCTTTTATAAAGAGAAAGTGACAACGGTATCCTTTTCCTTTGCTGGAAATTAAAAAAATTAATAAATAAAAAACCGACAATGCTAGTTTTTTTTTTGTGAATATCCTTGCAAAAAAGCAAAAAAAATATTTCAATAATTAAATATGTTTTATAAAAATTTCATTTAGATTTTTTAGCAAAAATAAATTTGCTGTTCCCCTGCAGCATATCTTCATAAAGGTTACCTGCAGCTGCAACTCGAAGTAAATAGTTATGTTACTATTTATGAAAGTTATTTCAGCAACGTGGTATTTGCAACTGCTAGTTAAATTTACAGAACTTGAGTAATGTTATGCTAAATTTTCTGAAAATTTTCGGGCTAGATGTATTTTTGTGAAATTTATCTAAGAAAGTATTTTCTCAGAATAAAAACATATCTGAAAAACAAAGAGAAAATTGTTAGCCGAAAGCTGTGAAACTGAAGTTGACACAAAGCTTTCAGTATTTTATAAATTTATGATTTTTTTTCCCCAAGGCACTATAGCAGGATAGACCTTTACATGTTTGCTTTCTTGATAAAACAGCTGTGGGTAGTTGATTATTTTTTAAAAGTTGTATTTAGAGTCTGAGTAAGAACATGTCCGCGATAATTCATTTTTGATAGATGAAATTCTAGCAACTCAACAAAAAATCGGTAGAGGGAATCTTTGTCCGCGACGCATTTTAGTAAAAGTATCAGAATACGTCACTTTCTTGAGAATCAGTTTGAGGCAGTATTTCTTTGTTCCCGTCCAAAAGGCGTAAAATGACACAGCTTAATATATTAAAAAGTCGGTTTCGTTTGTGAATAAGTAGGTAAATCCTT
Source organism: Pachyrhynchus sulphureomaculatus (assembly GCA_019049505.1). NCBI lineage: Eukaryota > Metazoa > Arthropoda > Insecta > Coleoptera > Curculionidae > Pachyrhynchus > Pachyrhynchus sulphureomaculatus. The sequence goes on from CM032454.1 coordinate 125,485,508, forward strand.
TTAACTTGACGAAAAATGTCGACGACTTGTCAAAACGTGGCTCGGTAGGCAAAGTCACTCCGCAAGTCGAAAAACGAATCGTATCTTTGTTTTCACTGGACCAGAAATTGACGCTGCATCAAGGAGCGGATCGCTTGGGCCCACGCCCACGATAAGATACTTGAGTGGCTCTGACAATTGCCGGACGCTAACCCTATTGAAAACGTTTGGTCCTTTGTAAAAAGAACGCTCAGAGGAAAGATTATGAGGACTTTAACTCAGTTGTCTCGCGTGATTCGAAAAATTTGGAGAACATTACCGGACAAGTATACAAAATATGTCATGAACAGCATGCCTCGAAGATGCCAGGCGATTATCGATACAGGAGCCAGACAACTTACTAGGGTAATTGCACTGATAGTGAAAAATGTTTTCGAAAAACATTTTTTTAAGAATACGAGGGGTCATGTTCTTACTTGACAGACTGTAAACTGGATTTAAGATTATAAAGTTTAAGAAGTTTCGGGTAAAGTTATTATAAAGGAACAGAAGTCCAACCATGAGATAATAAATAATCGTTAGTTGGTTTTAAATTTTATATACTTCTCTACTAGGTGTAATTATGCAAATTTGCAAAAGTTAGAAAGTTATTTTAATGTTAGCTGAAGTTATATAATTTATGTGTGCTAATAAAGCAAGTTAAACTTACACTTTAACTTTTTTAAATTTCTTATTTTATGGTGCAAATATTCCATCAGAAAACTTGATTTAATTTCACTATTAACAAATTTATTAACATAACACTGTTGAAATAAAATGTGTTCCATATTGTTAGAAGAGTTTTAAGGCTTAATATGAGATAAAGTAACTCTAATAGAAAAAATTTCTGTCGTCTTATTTAACAATTGCTTTCGATTTTTTTAGCCGTATAACATAAGGAGTGAATTAATTTTTGGAATTTTCTAAGAGTAACTTGTATTATATCGTATCGGGGCACACTATTGTTTATATTCATAGTGAAGCACCATCATTAAACTTTAATTTTATATTATTTTACTGAAGTGCAAACAACATATTTTTTTTTGAGCACTGAATATTTAGATTTACTTGCCAACAAAACACCATTTGCGGGAAGCATTACTTTTCTTATTTAATTCGAAGAAAAGCGCTGCTGAAAGTCATCGATTGCTTCTGAAAAATTTATAAATTTATAAATAGCAATCTGAATGCTTTTTCGAATATTTTATAGCTGTTTTTGTAGTTTTAATAACTCTTTTGGAACAACAACCGTTGCCTGTCTAAGTCAGCTTCAAAAATATTTTTTTTGCTATACGTCATTTTCGATATTCGAGGGAGAAAACGACAATGACGACAACAAACGACTAAACGTATCAGATCAGTCTAAATTTTGTATGGGCATATTCCCACGAAATTTAAAATTTACATTCTTGTATTCTGCTAAACTAATAATAACAATAACTAATTAAAACATCCTAATACTATAATAAAAAAAATATACTCAGGATAGTTTTATTTATTATCAAAAATCTAAAAATGCCATTTATGATAAGATTGGAAATAATGAAGACATAACGTGATTTTTGAATTTTATCGACACCAAGAACTAGAAAAAGCATACCCCTGACGACCCTCACACTCCTCTCATGCTCTTATATATTTAACTTACTTGTAACCGCCATATCGGACCCGCTATTTTGAGTGACCTTGTTTTGCCACTTAGCATTCGAAAGTGCTTTCTTTGTATTCCGAATAATTTGAGTCGTCAAACATCGTGTTCCGTCGCCTACAATTTTAGGCTCCTGGTTGACGTGAAAAAATATATATAAACAAATACATATATATAATATATATATATATATATATATATATATATATATATATATATATATATATATATATATATATATATATATATATATATATATATATATATATATATATATATATATATATGTATATATATGTATATATATATATATATATATATATATATATATATATATATATATATATATATATATATATATATATATATATATATATATATATATATATATATATATATGGGACGATCCGCGTCAACCGGATCAGAGCTACGACCAAAATTAGAAGCAACCAAAAAACTTGACCAAGGGTTCATTTTAAAACTTAGAGCGTCTACTTTCAAATGCCGAGTGCGCCTTTGAAAAATCCAATATGGCGGCTCCAATATGGCGGCCGGTAGCCGGAGAAAAATCAAGTGTCCAGCAAAAAAAGCTTGTAAAAATAAAAATTCGCAACTGTTTGGGTCGTTTTTTGGCTCAAATTGTAGCTGATGGACGCCCCAAGAAATTGGGGTGGTAAGTTGACAAAATCCAACATGCCGGATCCAATATGGCGGTCAAAAATCCAATATGGTGGCCGAATTTTTGCAAAAGAACTGATTTGCACTAAATTTGGTAAACGGGGGTTTTTTTTTTAGGGTCGCTGATGACGAATCCAAGGTCTGATTTGCCAAATTCAAGATGGCGGATCCAAGATGGCGGATGAAATTTTCGAAAATCTATCGATTTGTACCAAATTTGTTATACGGGGGTTTTTGGGGTCCCTGATAACGAATCTGAGGTCAAATTTCTAAAATTCTTAAATTCAATATGGCAGATCTAAAATGGCTGATTCAATATGGCGGCGATATATTCGAAAATCAACCAATTGACACCAAATTTTATGTAAAGGGGTTTTTGAGGTAGCTGATCATATATCTGTGATAAGAATTTAAAAATTTGGACAGATTGAAGGTCGAGGCTCATTCATGGCTCAAAATTCAATTAGTTATTGCAGTATACAGTATTGACATTTTAGCTAATCACTGAAGCATATGTGTTGTAATGATTATTTTTTTGAGGAGTGTTTTTTTATTACCTTTGAAGTAATTAGTATAGCGTAAAACTAGCATCTTTTGCATTAGAGAACCTCTTAATTTTAAGTTTATTTCCAGCACAGGGAATAAATCCATGACTGCTTTGAATTTTAGGCACAGCAGGTGGGTCAGGAAATAGTCTCTTAAGCTTCTGTAAAATTTTTCGATGATCTTCTTTGGTATAGTGAAAAAAATGTATATTTTGGAATCTTGACTTTGCCCAATTGAAGAGTGAAACTGAATTTAAAATGGCATCATTTGAATGAGCTTGTAAGCTATAACGAGTCGCTGCCGATTTCAGGCATGCTCCAGCTATATCACATGAACATTTGCTATGTGCAGTAGCATTGAAGTGCCATTCAGCATATATACCAAAATCTTGCTTATGATGCATCAAAAAGTTCATTTGAGTCCTATTCTTGAAATGTTGTTTAGCGCCATCGGATGCGTAATAAATTTTCTTTACTTTTGAACATAATTTTTTTATAACTGGTATGACCTTTTCATGCATCAAATGAACTGCTGCTGCATCATGTTTGGTACAATCTGAGAGTAATATTATGGTGTTATATTTTATTTCATTTTTAGAGCGATAGTAAAATACTACAGGAAATACTGTACACTGGTCGTTATTATAGCGGAATGCCTGTGCTGCATCCTGCATAAGCAAAATTTTCTGAAAAGTCACTGAATACCAACACTTCATCTTCACGTAAATTTTCTTTTTTGTTGGTTAAAAATTCAGATTGAGCCTTTGCTATAAAATTATGAGGGATAAGCAATTTTAAACGATTGCACAATTCTTCAACAAAATCGTCTGTGGAAAGACATTGTTGTATAAGAGTACATCGATCTGTAGATTCCCACGTGCTGAATATTACCTGTCCTATTTTATTTTTTTCTAGTAATCCAGTAACAAGTTCAGAAAATTCTTCCATTTTAGGACATTTTTGACAGTTAAGTAAAAAACAATCAGTAGTACTCTTCCTACATAAAATGTAATTTATGCAATCTTTATAGTCATTTAATTCAATTTCCGAACCTTTTGTTAGCGTCTTCAAGTTTATAGCATCGATCATTGTTTTTACATTCTAATGTATCGTGCAAACACACACGCTATGCGTTCCTGAACTTCCAGCAATAAGGCACCATTTAGGTCGCAGCTCAGCGAATTTAGGTGATCCAATTTTATGCTCTGGATACTTTTCCTTAAACATTTCGTGTAACACTTTAATATCATAAAGAAGTAAATGCTTTTCTTTAATAAATTTTTGACCTTCGATTTTGACTATAACAATACCTTTTTTGTTAGGCATTATCCGACTATTTTCTTCAGACTCATAAAATTCAATTACTTTTGAGACCACTTCTGCGTCCAAATTCTTACCTTTCTTGAAAGTAGGAGTAGCTAATACACCACTAGATTTTTTCAAAGTCTTAGATTCAAGTGCCATTCTATAAGAACAACCAAATTCTTGTGCAATTTCACGAGCAGTCCAACACTCCGGTGTGATTGTAAGTATGGTTTTTCGCATAGGACTATTCTCAGGTAAATTATAGAATTTTTCCTTTAATCCATTTAAAAGTTCTTCAAGAGCATCCTCTCTAGATATTCGAGCTTTCTTAGTGGGTAATTCATGTTCGAATTCAGAATCGTTTTCAGACACATCTTCCAAATAATTAGAATCAATAGCATTACTACCACGAGATTAATTTTTCTGTGATTCGGAGGCTGATTTCCTACACTTTTGGCATATTTTAGATTTTTCATGTAAGTTTGGAAAAACTTCCAATAAACTTTTGGAAATATTCCTTAAGTCTTTGCCAACATGACTATCTACATTCAATGGATTCGCACACCTTTTTGAATGCAACTTTTGCGTTACTTCTTGATTGCAATTTTTATTTGGCATTTTTGAGAAAAGGGCCGTTGTTGACTATATGTCGATGTTATAAGACTATCGTAAAAGAAAAAAAAAAGAAATTCAAAAAAAAAGTTGAAATAGAATAAAAAAATCTCAACAACTATCCTAGAAAGAACCGTTACCAAGTATTCGCCAATTCAATAAGAGCACTCAATATCCCAAAAAAACAACTATCCTGAAAAGGACTGTCGTCACTGAAAACAAAGAGCCCAGATACAGAAGATGAGAAATTCCCCAGCTATCCTGAAAAGGACTGTTGGAAATTTACAACCGATGTGTTATTTAGCAACCACCTGAAAAAAAGCTCAAAAACTATCCTAAAAAGGACCGTTACTGAGTATTCGCCAATGTAATAAGAACTCCCAATATCCCAGAACAACAAATATTCTGAAAAGGACTTTCGTCACTGAAAACAAAGGGCTCAGATAAAGAAAATCATGCCTCAGCAAAATAGAGAGGAAATCCAACGATGATATTTGGCATATATTAAAAAAAAATCTATAACTGTGATATTAAAACATCAATATTTTTTACCTATATTTATTACCTTCTATACCCAAACTTATTTGTGGTTGGCAAAGCGCCACCTGTTGAATAAAAAATGAAGCATCTATATACCAGATTTACGGAAAAGCTGGTATCAGGGATTTTCAGGGTTGCTCGAGGGGTTGCTGATTACGAATCTGAGGTCGGATCTGCATAATTCAAGAAGGCGGATCCAATATAGTGGACGTTTTTTTTTAAAAATTAACCTATTTGCACTAAATTTGGCATACGGGGATTTTTGGGGTCGCTGATTACGAATCTGAAGTCAAATTTATAAAATTCAAGAAGGTGGACCCAATATGGTGGAAACTGAATAAGGCAATCTACTATATTGGGTCCACCATATTCGATTTTGAAAATCGAACTTCTGATTCGTAATCGGCGACCCCAAAAACCCCCGTATAACAAATTTGGTACAAATCGATAGATTTTCAAAAAATTTCATCCGCCATCTTGGATCCGCCATCTTGAATTTGGCAAATCAGGACTCGTGATCAGCGACCTTAAAAACCCCCGTTTACCAAATTTAGTGCAAATCGGTTCATTTGCGAAAATTCGGCCACCATATTGGATTTTTGACCGCCATATTGGATTTTGTCAACTTACCAACCCAATTTTTTGGGGCGTCCATCAGCTACAATTTGAGCCAAAAAACGACCCAAACAGTTGCGAATTTTTATTTTTACAAGCTTTTTTTTGCTGGACACTTAATTTTTCTCCGGCTACCGGCCGCCATATTGAATTTTTCAAAGGCGCACTCGGCATTTGAAAGTAGACGCTCTAAGCTTTAAAATGAGCCCTTGGTCAAGTTTTTGGTTGCTTCTAATTTTGGTCGTAGCTCTGATCCGTTTGACGCGGATATATATATATATATATATATATATATATATATATATATATATATATATATATATATATATATATCCGTACTTAACGTAAAACACAGGTTTGATGTTATTTTGGGGTGTTTTGACAGTGGGTTTGGCAGTTTACAGATGTCAAATTGCATTTTTGTAATTGAATTTATAATCCGCACACCCCAAAATATGAAAAAACAATTGGTTTTTAAATTTTACACATTGAACTAAATGTTTATCATAAATTTAAACAACTTTTTTTTTGTTAAAAGTCACCTTTTGGTTGATTATGGCCGCCATGTTGCGACTCCATATTGAATTTCAAAAAACGCCAACAAAATTTTGAGCCACTACAGATCCTCCCATCTTAAAATCTGTAATGGAGAGAAGGGTGTCCGGCTTGACAAATAATGCCTCATATATATATATATATATATATATATATATATATATATATATATATATATATATATATATATATATATATATATATATATATATATCTATATCTATATCTATATCTATATATATATATATATATATATATTATATATATATATATATATATATATATATATATATATATATATATATATATGCGTAAATTGTAAATGTCAAAAAAAAAATACACAGTCCGCTTAACCTACTAAAATGATTTTTTTTTATAGAATTCCCAAGAAACAATTGCATCGATCCAATCACACCTTAAAAACAGACAAGTAATGAATTCATCCTTCTTCAACATATTTATTGGGTGAGTAATATACTCAGTCAAGTACTATAAAGAATTTTTTTTACTAACATAAGAATAATAATTTTTAATCGAGGCTTAATAGATAATAAATAATTTTGGTAACTTATAAAATATGATATTATGGTAACTTCTTGGCTTAAACCATAAATGTATTATTACAATACATTACACGACGAGAAATAATTTATTATTATCTTATAAACTATTTCACAACATGTCGTGGCATGAGGGACAATTCTTTTCAGTTATAAAATTTTTTCGATAATGATATGAACTTTTGTAGAAATCATCCATCATATTTTACTGAGTAAACTGCTTCTATTATACAGAAAAGATTAATTTTGTAATCGTTGTTTACGTTACTACTGAAGCAGGAGCATTATAACAGTACCCGATATATTTATGGTATTTTCTGTAAAATAGGTAAAAGTTAGATCATAAATCAACTGGAATAATATGAAATTTTAAACACGCAGCGGGTTCTTATATATATCTTTTAAAATTCTGTTTACAAGTAATAAAGACTTAAAGAAACTAGCACGAAGAAAACAAGTGTGTTTAAAAATGCTCGTGCCAAAACCACAGAGAAATTATTTTTTTATTTAATTTTTAAACTTGGTTTTTTTTAGTACTTACAGCCTGTCAAGTAAGAACGTGTCCGCGATAATTCATTTTTGGTAGATGCGATTGTAGCGGTTCAATAAAAAATTGGTAGAGAGAACCTTTGTCTACGACGCATTTTAGTAAAAGTATCAGTTGATTACGAACTTTCGTCGAAATCGCGTAAAATCCACTTTATGTGTCGGTTTGGGGCAGTCGTTCTTTTTTCCCCCAAAAGGGGCCTAAAATGATACATTCCGTGGCCGCTAAATATATTAAAAAGTCGGTATCGTTCGTGAAGAAGTGGATAAATCATTTTAACGGACGAAAAATGTCGATGACTTGCCAAAATCTGGCTTGGTAGGCAAAGTCACTCCGGAAGTCAAAAAACGAATCGTGTCTTAATTTGCACGGGACCCGAAATTGACGCTGCGTCAAGGAGCGGCAAAATTAAGAAAATTGGGTTTGAATTTGTCTCATGGGACCATTCGACAACATCTTCGTGCTCATGATGTCAAATTCCGAAGCACGTTGAAGAAACATTTGCCGGGCCAAAATCACGTCGCAAAGCGGCTCGCTTGGACCTACGATGAGATACCAAAGTGGCCCTCACAATCGCGGAACGCGAAACATGGTGGAAATTTGGTCCCTGTAAAGAGAAAGCTCAGAGGAAAGCTCCTGAGGACTTTGACTCAATTCTCTCACGAGATTCGAAAAATTTGCAGAGTATGCAGAAAAACTCTTCGACAGCATGCCTCGAAGAAGAAGGCGATTGGAGAACTTACTAAGATAATTGCGCCATTGTCATCACACCAAAGAATACATTGATAGCAAAAAATATTCTCGAAGAATACGAGAGGTCACGTTCTTACCTGACAGACTGTACTTCCCAAAAACTTCCCCATTAACCCTGTTTCAAAGAGTCTTGTTCTTCGAAGAGTCTTGAGTATTATATAGACATGTTCCATTTTTCAGTATATATCACTACTACACCAAACACTTTATTTTTGCACTCGACACGCGTTTCTCTAACCATGTTAGCTTCATCAGGAGCGATGATTGACTTCCCTCCTGATGGTTGGCAAAACACGCGTCGAGTGCAAAAATAAAGTGTTTGGTGTAGTGGTGATATATACTGAGTAGTGTCATTGTGCCAAAGATTCCACATTCCCAACTTGGTTGATATGTTCCATGCTAAAGTTACACTACTTTATTAATTCAAAATAACGTTGTAGTAAGTTTTACCATTATACTAAAAAATACATTCATGATGGTTGTATCTAAATGTATTGCGAAAACTAACCATGTTTTCTTACCTAATTGTCCAGATGTGTTCTTATGAATTACCACGACAGTTTATGATGTTTTGCAAAAAAAATCGAGGAGCGCATTCTAGCTACTAAAAATTAAATTATTTCTTTACTTATGTCTTGTTGATAAATGGTAATATTTATAAAAAACAAATAAGTTAAATTTACGATGCCATAAAACACGTAAGCATAATAACATGAAACTAAAATATTACAAGCAATATCCATTTTCAGACAAAAGTCACATACAGAGAGAGTAGTAAATCTTCGCGGTTTTCTGCGTTTCTTATATTTGCTTTTTAAAATAGAATTATACCTGGCACGTCTTGAAATATTAATATGTCTGAATTTTTACTTCCCTTGTTGAAGAGAAGCATTGTACTCGGGAAAAGTCCTTTTGAAAAATGTTTGCATCTCTTTACGAGTCAGGGTCTTTAGGTCACGAATAACATTTTTTGTTCTGTCTGTTAATATGATAACTTTCGAACAAAATGAGAGCATTGTGGTTGGAGTCTCAAAAAATGTTGTTATGTTTCGTCAGTATACTGAGAATTTTTTCTTGTTTTCAGTTGAAATAATAACCCAACTTTAGATTTGATATATACAGGAAGGAAGAAGAAATCAGGAAAGTTCCTTTTCTAATTTTTATTTCCTGTTTTACTTTTCTAAAACCCCAGGATATGAACGTATCACCAAAATGAGATAAGCTTACAAACAGCTAAATCCAATCGCAGTGCTTAATGACTCTGTAATTAGGTGCTCAAACTATAACAAATTGTCATATTTCGTTAATAGGTTTGATGCTTTCGTTGCCTTAAAAGCTTTATTATTCTTAAAAATTATAATTTCTATCAAGTATGTATACTATGAGTTAAATAGTTGGCAAAAGAGGTTAGAAAGATACGTTCAAATATATTATATTTTGAGTTTTGAGAAACCCAAGGGTTTCTTCAAATCGAAGAATCTGTAATGTATCTTAGGTTCATTCTTGACAGAAATGATATACAGTCTGTCAAGGAAGAATGTGTCCGACATAACTTATTTTTGGTAGATGTGATTCTAGCGATTCAACAAAAAAATCGGTGGAGGGAATCTTTGTCTATGACCCATTTTAGTAAAAGTATCACGTAAAATCCAAAATGAGTCACTTGTTTGCGTGTCGGTTCCAGGCAGTCTTTCTTTTTTCTCAACCAAAGGGGTCTAAAATGACACATTCTGTGGCTGCTAAATATATTAAAAAGTCGGTATCGTTTGTGAAGACGTGGGTAAATCATTTTAAAAAGAGAAGAATGTCGACGACTTGCCAAAACGTGCCTCGATAGGCAAAGTCACTCTGAAAATTGAAAAACGAATCGTTTCTTTCTTTTCACGGAACCCGAAATTGACGCTGCGTCAAGGAGCGGCAGAGTTCGGGTTTGAATGTGTCCCATGAGACCATTCGACAACACTTTCGTGTTCAATGTCAAATTTTAAAGCATGTTAAAGAAACCTTTGCTGGGCGAAAATCACGTCATAAAGCGGCTAGCATGGTTCCACGATAAGATACTAGAGTGGCCCTCAGAATCGCCGGATGCCAACCCTATTGAAAACGTTTGGTCTCTTGTAAAGAGAAAGCTCAGAGGAAAGACTCTGGGGACTTTGACTCAGTTGTCTCGCGAGATTCGAAAAATTTGCAGAGTATGCAGAAAATCTCGTCGACAGCATGCCTCGAGGATGCCAGGAGGCGATTGGACAACTTACTAAGATAATTGAGCCGTTATTATCATACCAAAGAATACATTGATGGCAAAAAATGTCCTCGAAACACATTTTTTCAAAAATATGAGCAGTCACGTTCTTACTTGACAGATTTTATGAAGAGATGTAACTATAGAGAAACCTCAAGAACATATATTAACTTTACAACTTGCATTGGCAAGGGAAATACTGAGTAAGCAATTTTACCAATTTTTACTGACCTATAATATAGTATAAGTTTTAACCAGATGAATCCAAAAATCTGGAAAACGACGCATGGATTGATAAGTTTAAAAACCGTATTTTATGTGCCATATATAAATGTTTAAAAAATTATTTCTACTGCTACTACCCTGGTGTTTCTTCATTGCAGCCCTAAAAAACACGCAAATTAAAGTCGAAATGTTGGTAACTTTTATAAAGTAAGAACTCTTATTTTGTTCTAAACTGACGGCTTAACACCTCAATGTCATATAAAAATAAATTGTTCTTCAAATTCAAAAATATATTATATTGGCATATTACATATTTATTTTATGCAAATATATTGAAACCAATCATTTTAGAGACCATTAATTTGATAGTGCAATTTAGCAAGCAATAATTTTTTACTTTGACCTTAGTAATAGAGTGGATGGCATATATAAGATGTGGTTTAAAGGTCTGATACTGCAATGATTGAAAAACTTTGCGCCTTACACCCCTATAAGATATCATAAAATGACCTGATACTGCTAAATATGAATAGTACATGGTATGAGTACTTCAATATTAAGATTCCACTAAAGGTTTAACATAGCAAACCGAGTATAACTGTTTTTTTTTGCACAGGAAAGTAAGGAGTCTCAAGCATCGGCCTAGAAATTTAAACGTTTATAATAGACGGTTCCTTGACATCATTTTTGGCATGATATAATGATAGTTTTACTACTTTTTAAAATTAATTTACTGTTGTCCAAGTGGTCATTTTCCAGTGATTACGTCAATAGATTTTCAGCATTTCATGTCTGCTACAGTTATAAATAAATTGTCCACGGAATAACCTAAACGATCACTGCGGATGTGGAAATTGAGAAGTCATAAAAAGTTTAAGATAGATTCAAATAGGTGATGCTGTTTCGAAAAATAACAAAATAACGTTAAAAATGTCCAATATCGTCTTTTTTTTTTCTTAGCCCAGTCGTAAGAGGCAAATTTTGACGAAAAGCTCTCATTAAATGTTAACATTTTGGCAAACAGGAAGATTTTTTGGACGTAGAATACGATAAAAAAGTTTACTGCCTAGAAAATCGAAAATAAAATGAAAAATTCGGTTTTTGGCAAATATCTTTAAAAATGAAAAAGATATCGAAAAACTATCACTTGAAAGAACGCAAAATTTTACAAAAAAGTAGTATATAGATTACTTTTTTAGTTTTACCGTAATTTAAAAAAAAAAACTAATTAAAATAAAATGGCTGGTTTAACCCCCTCATTTATGATTAAATTAACGTTTTTGTATACCGCTAAATATTTTGAAATTGGCTATTAATAGGTTTCTCGGGGTGCTGATTAAGAATCCGAGGACAGATTTGAAAAACTCAAAATGGCGGATCCAATATGACGGCCAGAAAGTACGTAATTCATTTAATTTCTTTTAGTAATTTAGAATTTTTGTGTTTTCAATAACTGTTTTCTTTGTACCTGGATGTTTAAATGAAATATAAATACTTTATACTTAAAGCTTAGACTTTTATCTTTCATTTCCCACCTTTAAATATATTTTTTTATTATTTTAAGTTTTATGCTTAATAATAAGAAAAAAATACATTTATACTCTATCCGTTTGCAAGGTAAAGTAATAGATCATGTAAAATTATGCAAATTAGTAATAAAAGTGACCCAGTGGGTAATAAACCATAGGCGGGTTGTTTTACCTTATGGGGTTAATTTGGATTATAAACCCTATCGAGGGTATACTCTCAGTTTATTTTCTCACTTAAGACTTTGTGCATCAGTTCAGAACAATAAAGTTATCTTCCCTAAAACGTCAAAAAATAACGGCTTTAAGCTTAAATGAAAACATCATAATTAGGAATGTGTGGAATTATATCAAAAGTGATGAAAACCTTAATTTAAAACTACTATCTATCGAATTTTGAAAGAAGAAAGGACAGGAGGAGTTACTGCGCCAAAGCTAAAACCAGGTAAAATCAAACTGGAGCTAACAGAAGATGTAAAAAATTCCCTGCGAACGGTCATTCATGGGTTTTTCATTAAAAAAAAATCCCCACTATTGGGCTTAATTGTAGAGGCTTTTACACGTAACCCACAGATACCAACGATGGGCAGGACCAAGTTATGGGACGTTTTAAAATCAATCAATTTTCAAAGAAAATCCGTTTTAATTGAAAGAGGAGAAATCGTACGCTGGAGAAGAGATTATCTGAGAAAAATTAGACATAAGCATTCTCAAGGAAAACGTATTTATTATTTAGACGAAACTTGAATAAATGAAGGGTACACCGTAAATAAGTTTTGGCAGGACAAAAACGTTATGGATTCAAAACAAGCTTTCATGGAAGGTTGGTCAACCGGTCGCCGTCCACCATCTGGAAAAGGACGCCGATTAATTATAACACATATAAAGAGTATCTACGGTTTCGTTAATGGCGGTCTGCTTACATTCGAATCGAAAAAAAAAGGAGATTAACACGATGATATGAATTCTGATGTGTTTGAAGAATGGTTTAAGCAGATGATAGATTTGATTCGCTCAATAATTGTCATGGATAATGCAAGTTACCATTCCAAAAAAGTTGAACGTGTTCCCACGCTGGGATGGCTTAAACGTGATATAGAGTCTTGGTTAATTCAGCGAAATATATTATTCTATGATGACAATGTTAAACGCGAGTTAATACAATTAGTCAAATATGAAATTTTAATAGATAAGTACAATAAGTAAGTTATCGACGAAATTGCCAAAACTAGGGATATAACTGTTCTTTGCTTGTCACCATATCACTGTGAGCTTAATCCTATAGAGCTTATTTGAACTCAAGGAAAAAGCGAAGTGGCTAAAAACAATGTGACCTATAAATTAACAGATCTTGAAAATCTATTTGCAAAAGCAATATGTAATGTCACTCCAGGAAACTAGCAAAAATGTGTTGAACACGTAATTAAAGAAGATAAAATGTGGACACTAGATTCATCAATGGACCAAATTGTAGAATCACTAGTTATACCATTAGGTACAGATGATGCTATGTCAGATTTTAGTTCGAATATGTCTGACATATCGGATATGGAAGGTGTTTAAGATTAATATAGCACTAGGGCTACATATCATAATTTTATTTTGTCATTAAATTTAAGTTATAGTTTAAGGTGTTATTTTTATAAATCATAAACTTTTAATTGTTACCCTCAGTGTTAAATGGGCATGTCCCGTGGATAAATAAATGAATAAATATTAATAAAAGTAAAAAACCAGTCAACATACAGTTATTGGGTCTTCCCTGTGTGATATTTGTATTTGTTTTCTTTTAGATTTTAGGCTTTAAATAGTGTTTTGTAAAGGCACCTCCAGGAGCATGCACGTAGGTGCGTTTATATTTTAAAACTTGTTTATATGTAATCAATTTCCTATTTATTTGTAAATTTATATGTGAACTATCATATTTTTTTGTATGCATATATTATGCAGGTAGGTAATGATCTGGCATTGATGGGCGCCGCTCTGTCGTCTTATTATAATTCCTCAATTTTGTTTAATACTAGTTTTACTCTTGTATTATTATTGTAATATCTGTAATATTTTACAATATATTTTTTTAATATAACCAACCTTTATTATAGCTATAATTAATCAGTCGAAACGCCACTGATTGGTCATTCTCGAGATTCTCAAGGCAAATGCCATAATTCTATTGTAATTTTCCATAAATGTTAGTCCAAGCTAATACTGCCGGTACAAATAATCTTGTTGTAACTTTTTTGCGTAAAATGTACTGTGTGGTACCGAGGCTCGTACTAACGCGTGAAGTTAATTTGCATAATTTTACATGATTTATTACTTCGCCTTGCAAATAGATAGAGTATATTATGAACACTTTTTAAGAACAAAATTACAAAAAAGAGAAAGTTTTTTAAGTTTTTAAGATTTTCTAATATCAGGTATACTTCTAACTGTAACTGAAAAAAATTGTCCAACTTTTTTTACCATATCATACCGCTTTGAACGTAAAATTGCCGGAGATGCACTATAGCAGGAAAATTTTCATATTTTAAGACTCAATTTTTAAATAACACAGACAATGTGGGTATTTTTAATTATTGAAACTTAAAGTATAGTAATGATATATGCGCAAAAATTTTTTTTTCGATGTTATATTTTATTTAATATTTATAATTTACTGTATGTCTGTTAAAACCATGCAAACAAAAATTTCGTTTTAAGTTTTACAAATTATAAAGCAACAAAAATAAAAACTATTAGTATCGTGAGAAAACTGAAAGTTTACTCTTTAAAAAGCTATCTTTTAATTTTTTTTTTTACACTCTGAAAACAAATAATATCGATTAACCTTCGAATGATGCGCGTAGAGTTTCAAATTAACCTCTTTGACGCGCTACACTTTTTGAATTACTTATCCGAATTTTAAATAAATTCTCACGCTAATAAAAAAATTCTGAAAAAAAAAATATATATATACTATTTTTCTGTAAAAATTCCCGTTCTTTCACGTGGTACTATTAATTTTTCGATGTTTTTTTTTTAGTTTTCGAGATATTACCGAAAAACGCATTTTTTATTTTATTTTGCATTGTGTGGGCTTAGCATATATCGAACTTTAGCAAACTTTTTTTGAACGTATTCTACATCTAAAAAACTACTTGTGTGCCAAAATGCAGCCTGTTACCATTTAATGAGCGCTTAAAACCCCTGGCGACTGGACCATCTATTGGGCAGACTATTTAGATTGTTAATAAAATATTACATTTATTTCATTTTACTATAAATCAACTATTTTTCCCATTTTTGGAAGAAAGGCTTATAAATCTCTCAGCTCAAAGTAATAAATCTCCGACAGACAATGCCACAACAAAGATAATGATTTTAACCTTAAATGTAGTAAATTACAATTCCAGCTTGATATTAGAGTTTGAAATTAGAACAAATCCCAATTTCGTAGCAATAAATTGTAGCTATAAGTTACAAACGGAGAAATGAAATTTTTGTAGATGTTCTTCTAAAGAATATTATTGCTAAATTTTTTAATCAAATTTTTAATAACGGAATCTGTTTAGTCATAAGAACATAATAAAAATAAGAGAGGAAGAAGCAGATATTTTTTAATTTAAATTCTTAATTCAGATTTAAATTAAAAAAAGTCAGTTTTTAATAACAGTGTGGGTGGCTTAAAGTTAATTACTTCATATTTATCCATACACAGGATGTAGCATTAAAAACATATTTATACGGAAATGATAAAGTATCAAGACCACAAGCTTTTCAATGATATACATGTTTTTTGGATGGAAAGGAAAGAAAGAGACTAATTCGTGCAAAAATTACTATCAATTTGAACACTATAAATGAATCAATAAGTTAGTGGTAGATAACCGAAATACATCATTAAAAATAGTGGAAGAGGCGTTAAACATTAATAGTGAAACAATTAGAACGATTTTGCCAGAAAATCCAGGCAGGCAAATCTTCGGAACTTCTAGAAACAATCCAAACCTGCTAAAACTAATTATTACTGATGATAAGACATGTTATCAATATCACTTATAAACACAGTATGAATGTGCAGAAAGAGAGTCAAAATCACCATGGCAAGCCAAAAAAAACACCAAAAGTTAAAACTCAAAACAATATTGGCTGCGTTCTACTATAGCAAAATTATTATTTATAGTGAATTTGTTCCAACTGATAACAATTATAATTATTATTGTTAAAACGTTTGATGAGTAGAATTTATCATGTTTCACCAAACTGCTGGTGCTTGTTATATAATAAGGCGCTATTCGTCCATTTTTGTGAAAATCAAGTCTATGTGCTGAACCACTTTCCATATTCACCTGGTTTAGCACCCTGCAACTTTTTACTATCCTTAATAATTAAATGATTTTTTTCAGGACAAAGACACCATTCTAAAGGCTTCTTTATGCATGTATTTTGCAGGCAATCCAACAAAATGAGTTGGATGATTCATTTGAATCATTATTAAATCGTTGTTAAATAATTTAATTAGGAGCATATATTGAACAACAAAAAGAGAAACTTTGTTTCATTTTCCAATTAATTAATTGTCTCACTGTGTATTATTTAAAGTTTTACAGATGAAAAATAATTTGAATCTTCATTTATCTTAACTTACGCTGTATCCTACGAGTGCGTCTTCTTATGAGGAAGGCAAGGAGAATAACTAGAGTGACAAAATGAAAACAATGTGCTACGTAAAAGCGATATGTGACTAGCGTGATACGAGCAATTGTTTAAACGACCACGGCAACCAACTTTCTTGATGTTATCGTACGACTCGCGTCAGTTGCTAGTTAGCTTTGTTCAAATTTACAACCTGTCAGAATAAATGTAATTATATAGAAGAATAGCGTAATAGAAAATGGTCGAGTTATGTGAAATATGTGTCACGACAATTAATAGAGTCCCTAGTAAGCGATAATTAACTGAACTGCATTACGGCAGATTTTGAAGAAAATAAAAGAAAATAAGATTTTGGAATATTTATCTTTCTTTTTTAGTGTTCTGTACGGAACACTTATAAGATCACTTCGGTGTCTGTCTATCTGTCACACCCGATTTTCTCCGAAACTATTTGACATAGAAAGTTGAAATTTGGTACTAATATAGGAACTGATGGCCTCATCAGAGCCTTGTAGTTTTGAAAGTTAAATTTTGACTTAAGGGGTTAGTTTTGAGGAGTGAAATCGGAAGTGAAAAAAAAACAATTTTACTAGGTCATCGAGTGCGGTGTCAAATGAAAGCTTGTGAAAACACGAGTAATATATATATATATATATATATATATATATATATATATATATATATATATAATGTAATACTTTTCTTTGTATTATTTTTAGAAAATCGCGAAAAATCGGTGTCCCCCTACCTATCTCAAAAAGTACTGATAAAAAAAAAATTTGAAAAAACTCTGGAATATTCTCCACGGGGTATAGATTGAACGAAAATTATCACGAGTGCAGGACCTTTAATAATTTATCTGGTATATAAAAAAAAAACAAAAATTTCAAGGTCATCAGTTTTCAGTAAAGATTGGAAACAAACTTTGTTGAAAACTCATTTGGGATGTGTTTTGTGAAGTCACTGATCATTTTATACCACTGTAACAAAATTAATTTTGCAAGTTCAACTTGCTCTTGACCGGTTATTTAAATTAATATTACCTCTATGCTCATATCAAACTCTCTGATTGTAATATCATTCATTTTCTGTTACACTGTAAAGGTGCAGTTAACATATATAGATCTCTGTTCATTATCTACTTCCACACTGATCTCTTGGTCAAAAAATTAGACTTGAATTACTTTAATTATATAATTTACAAACCAGTGACACATGTTCAGGTCCCATATTTTTGGTCGAATTTCATATATATATATATATATATATATATATATATATATATATATATATATATATATATATATATATACAGGGTGTTCGATATGTATGGAATAATGATTTCACACACTGGTTTGTAAATTTAATAATTAAGATTGCTTAAGTCGAATGTTTTGATCAAGAGATCAGTGTGGAAGTAGATAAGACATATATGTATATATACATATATATATATATATATATATATATATATATATATATATATATATATATATATATACAGGGTGTTCGATATGTATGGAATAATAAATTCACACACTGGTTTGTAAATTTAATAATTAAGATTATTTAAGTCGAATGTTTTGATCAAGAGATCAGTGTGGAAGTAGATAAGACATATATGTATATACATATATATATATATATATATATATATATATATATATATATATAATACACACCTGTTCCTGATGACTTTAAAAACAGACCCTCTTTCAAAATTTTTTACCCAGAATGTTCCAAGGCTCTCTATGTTTAGCAACCAACAAAAAAACTCGCTTTTTTTGATCTCGTTGGATATTCATCTCGCACGAACTGCTCATGTCGCTCGATTTAATTGTTCACGTAGACTCGTGATGTTATGTATTAGTAGTGTATTATTATACATATAACTATATTATTAGGTAACATAAACCATGAACCGAAAATTTTTTAAACTGATCGTCAAAACAGTTTCGTAAACTAAGATGATTTAATAATTGCTTACTTTAACTGATGTTTCATCACACAAAAGTTTAGTTGCATCCCAGTTTTACAACCTACTTACAATCAGACACTTAAAAATTGGAAACTTTATTTCAAAATGAATGGTTCTACCCAATCCTCACTCTTATCTGCAGCCCTACTATAACACGTAGGACGAAAAGTTTTTGGTATAGCTACATTTTTTTTGCAAAATTCGACTTTATTCACCAATATCCCGTTAAGAGTCCAACGCTTTTCTAACATTTCTATACCTTTCTTGTAGAAAGATTTGTCTTGGCCTTCAAAATAGGCTTCAGTTCGGCACACGAAATTCGATTTTTTCCATTGTTTTGAAAATACCAAAAGTAGCGCCACTAAAATTACTATAACTTGTAAACTAATCGTCGAAATGTCATGAAATTTTGACATGTATCGTCTGAAGGTTGGTACTTCCTAAAAATCGTATGGATTTTTTGAAAAACCTTTCAGCCTACGTTTTATGTTATATATTTATCTTTTTGTAATGTTCTGGACATATTGTGAATTTTATTTATTAAATAATAATTGTAAAAACACATAATTGTGCAACTTCATTCTTGGAAATTTATATTTCAACTTAAATGAAGACGCTTTGTTAACATCATTTTACTCTATATTAGCACCGACAGATGAAATGGATTTCGTTGTTAAAATTCAGCCGGTATTACTCAATATCTCGGCAAACAGGATGCCTTTCAACATTCTAGACATGTTTAGGAGGCATTTCTTATCTCTTTCGAAATAATAATAATTTTCAATATTAACTGTTGGAAAAAGTACTGATCAAATGATAATGAT